>CM032447.1:43661846-43761846 GCA_019049505.1 Pachyrhynchus sulphureomaculatus
TTATCTTTTTGTGGCCTTTGAGAATGATTGTCGATTATCCGGTGGGGATAGTCATCTTCAGATTAATTCTTGCAATAGAATGGTTGTATGGATGCAATTTTTCTTCATTCAGTATACGACTTAAGGTACCTTTACTTATGTTGAGGTCTAGGCAAAGCTGGCGAGTGGCTGTATGGGGATTTTTCATAATTTCCAATAAAGCATCTAACTTTTTATCATCGCTTGTTTTAACTTTTGGAGACGATCCTTACATGACCTAAATTGTTTTTGTTTTGTTAACTACGGATTGGGTAATAGGTTCTCGATTCGGATATTCTGCGTTAAAAAGATCACAACACCTCCTGTTGTGTTCTCCTACGGTCCCGTAACCAACCATCATTATCAAGTGATACTTTCAGTTTCTGTTAAAAGTACCATTATGATATTGCGCTCAAATTGCAGTTTCACAAAATGCAGCAATAAACGTTTTCGTCAATAAATCATTTTTTGACGCTGACAGTAAATGTTTAACACAAGCCAGCTTAGTTTTTTTTTTTAAATTTGATCTCCTTAATTTCAAATATCAATAATTCCAAGACAGTTCATATGGTAATGTTAGACAAATAATATCTAGAATTTTTAGTAGGATTCAAAAATAAAAATAATATATAGGACTTTCCATTTAAAAAAATTGAAGACAGCGTAATTTCTTCGAACTGACAGTTCAAAATCTTTTATTGTCAACGTCAGCATGTGCCCCGTATAACACCCTATAACTTTTATTTTACCATTTTTTTTGATCACTGATTAATAAATGCTGTGGAATCATTATTCCGTACATATGGGGTACCCTATATATATATATATATATATATATATATATATATATATATATATATAATATATATATATAGTATATATATATATATATATATATATATATATATATATATATATATATATAATAATTTTTCTGTTGAACCTTTTGTTTACATAAACTTGATTGGTTTTTCTTGAGTACTTAGGTTCTTTTGGAAAATACGAACTAGTTTATTTGACGTTTCGCCTTATTTTTTTTATAGGCATTTTTCAAAAATTCTTTATTTTTTAATATTCATTCTAAAATTAGAAAATACAAGGTTAAAATCTTTTAAGTCAAATTACAGGTTTAAAAACATATAACATTTTTAAGCACACTCGGGCATTTAAAATATTTACACCACAACAAAAATATAAAACAAATTACTCACGAGTATATACCTTGAAAGTCAACTATTTGTGTGTTTGTGAATTTCAAATTCTATATTTCTTTCAACATATCGTGTCTCGTATTGTTTACTGATTTTTTTTAAATTTTATTATGTATAATGGGTGTCTTAACAACCAAAAAACAAATATACTAGGCATGCTTCCACTGCCCTTAGTAAACACGAAGCAGAAGAAAAACATGACTTTAAATTTAATGAAACCAAGGTCTTCTGCAAAGAGCGGAATTATGCCAAACTACAGATCAAAGAGATGATTGAAATAAAAAAAGATGAAAACACTCTGAATGATAGGACTGACATAAAAGGAATCAGTCATATCTACACAAATTTAGTTAAAAAATAAACATGGTGGCATGCATATCCTCTTAATAATACAAAATGGTATATATACTTAACATCAATAATAGTTTTTTGGTTAAGACACCCATTATAGATAATAAAAGTTTTAAAAAAAAAACAGTAAAAAATACGAGACACGATATGTTGAAAGAAATATAGAATTTGAAATTCACAAACACACAAATAGTTGACTTTCAAGGTATATACTCGTCAGTAATTTGTTTTATATTTTTGTTGTGGTGTAAATATTTTTAAATGTCCGAGTGTGCGTAAAAATGTTATATGTTTTTAAACCTGTAATTTGACTTAAAAGATTTTAACCTTGTATTTTCTAATTTTAGAATGAATATTAAAAAATAAAGAATTTTTGAAAATGCCTAAAAAAATAAGGCCAAACGTCAAATAAACTAGTTTGTATTTTCCAAAAGAACCTAAGTACCCAAGAAAAACCAATCAAGTTTATATATATATATATATATATATATATATATATATATATATATATATATATATATAATATGTGTATAACTAAATAAAATGGTGTCGATTTAGGGTACTGAAATCATCTACAATCAGGAAAGCACTTAAAGATAAGAACACAACCATATAAGAATTAAAAAAAAACTGTCGATGCCGCGGCATGCCGAGGCGATTCGAATCTTTGATCTCACGGTATACGCTCCTGTACTTTACAAACTAAGTCACAACGTCAACGTGCCGTAGCCTATTAGGTGGAGATCTGTTTCGTTGCTTTCCCCACCTCAGTCGAGAACTAACAGTAATTCTCCTGGTATCAGGCGGTCCACAAATAATGAATACGTTTACGTAAGGAGGATCCAAAACCTGAAGCGGGACTTCAGATAAAAACGTTAGCATTCTTAGGAGCTCAAACGTATGATGCTGCTTTATAATTGCAGGGTAAATTCACCAAGTTATATCCATCTGATAGCTCTGGTTTAGCGACTTGTGACGTCTCTTCGTTCACATTTCTGAATGAGAAAATATTTACAAGCAAATTGAGAAAGGCTGAACTTAGTGTATTAGTGTGGGTGATAGTTATGTTTTAAAAAAATATTTTTTCAAGCTAACCGAGTGTTTCTTTATAGCTAGGTAGATAGACAATAGACAGTTTATTCATCTTTTCAGCTACAAAAGTTGTAGATAAGACATGTCAACAAAGGGATGTATGATTCCATCTTAGGTAATATCAAAAATAATAAATAAAAAAAAAAGAAATCTTACTGTTAAACACATTAATACACAGTAAATACAAGATATAACAAAAAACATAACATACATATTTATAACAAACAAAATACATACTGAAGATGCTTTAATTATATAAGGATGTTATAAAGAATAACATTCACACTCCGCCTAGCAGATAACTTTCAAATTCAGTTACAGAATAAAAAGTTTTATTTAATAGTATAGTTTTTATTTGTTTTTTGAAACGTGCCATAGATTCAATCCTTTTTACATTTTCCGGCAATAAGTTAAATAGTCTGCAACCTAAGTAATAACTAGTTTTTTAACATATTCATGATTGTGTTTTTCAATATAAAAATTTTCTCTGTTTCGAGTCGGATAACGATGAAAAGATCTATGCGAAATGAAGCTATCTTGATTTTGAAAGATATATTTTGAGAGTTTATATATATATATATATATATATATTTATATATATATATATATATATATATATATATATATATGTATAATATATATATATATATATATATATATATATATATATATATATAAATACTTGTAACTGTTAATATTTTTCTATTCTTAAAGACTTCCCTACAGGATGCATTATATGGCATACTAAAAATTAGTCTCATGATTCGTTTTTGTATTACCAGCACTCTGTTTAGTTCCTGCGCACTTTCCCCAAACCGCCAGACCATAGGACATGGCTGGGTAAGCATTAGCGTAATAGACAGTTATGAGATTGGGAACACTTAATGAGTTTTTTAAAGATTTTATCATAAAAAAACATTTATTTAGTCTTGAGCAAACGTCATCTATGTGCAAATTCCATTCGAGGTTAGAATCTATTATGATTCCTAAAAACTTTGAGCTATGGCTAACAGGCAAATTCATATTATTAAATACAATATTTAGGTTTATTGGTTTGCGCATTTTTGTCTTAAATTCCATAGGCACGGTCTTTGATAGATTTATTATAAGGTTATTCATTTTACACAGTTTGAGAACTCAGTCAATATTATTTTAATTTTTTCCTCCAAAAGTTTCTCATCTTTGGCTGAGATGACTATGGTCGTATCGTTAGCGAACATAAAAACGACTCCACGTGAAATGTATTCAAGTAGGTCGTTTATGAACAAGAAAATTAGAGGACCTAGGACACTGCCTTGAGGGGTCCCTAAGTCACAGTTTGTCATTTGCGAAAAAATATTATCAATTTTTATTTTAAAGTTTCTACCTTTCAGAAATGAATTAAACCATTTATTTAGTGGTCCTCTAATATCTAGCCTTTCAAATTTTTTAACATCAAAGCCTGGGTCTATTGTGTCAAATGCCCTTGTTAGATCAAATAGTAGAGCTACTACTTTCTCATTTATATCAAGTTTTTTATATATATTCTTTATAAAGTCGATCGCTGCGGTCTCCGTAGAGTGCTTTTCTCTAAAACCGTGCTGGTGTGAGGTTAGAACTTTGTTATTATCAAGAAAATGGAGTTATCTTATTGTAAATGACTTTTTTTTCGAAAACCTTTGAAAAACAGTTAAGTAAAGATATAGGCCTATAATTTTCAACTAAAAGAGGATCGCCCTTTTAAATACAGGTAAAATGTTAGCCTCTTTCAATCGCGAAGGGAAAATACCTTCATAAACAGACATATTTATTAAATAAACCAGGCAAGCAATTATTTTAAGCGAACATCTCTTTAACAAAGCAATAGGTACCTCATCATAACTTCAAAAAAAATCCTCTTAGGTACGTACAGATGGTACTGAATGGGAAATGGGGTCTGAATAAATGAGAAAGAAGAAGAAAATATTTATTTTTTTTTTGGTAAAACACAGATTATCTGTCATTTCTGTCATCTAAAGACTCCCACATGATGTTATCGTACCCGCCCTAAGTAAATTACTTCTTTTATTCGTTATATCGCCATAAATAAACTGGATCAATTTGCCTTACTTAAGTTATCTTGAGCGTGCTATTTATATTTAAGATTAAGAACATTATTTAGTATTAAGTACTGTAAGCTGGTGCACTTATTTAAACAGCATGCGAGTATATAAATTTGAAATTTTAATCTGAAGTTTCACATGAATATGTAAGCTCTTTATAAATTTGTTGCAACTTTTATCGAAAAAAAGTTATGTATAATAATTAAATTAACGGCATCTTGATTGTATTTTCTGTTATAATAAAAAAAAGACAGGCTGTCATTAGAATAATTTAAAACATGACAAAACAGTACTTATAATGGGTGTCTCAAAATAGCCTGCCATTTTAATTTATTAATAAAACGTATTATTTATTTGAAAAGTACAATTGCTTTTATTTTAATATAAGGTACAAACATGGAGGTAATGTGTGAAACACAATATCCGATAGATGGCCGCCTCCACCCTGTTTGCAAACGTTCACTCTTTTGACGAAATTTTCAATAACATTTTGGGCGTAATTGCAGATTAATTTCATTAATGGTGCGTCTAATTTCTTCCTTGAACTCCGGAATGGCCTAGGGATCATCGGCATACAATTTTTCTTTCAGAAAACCCCAAAGAAAGAAGTCCAGTGACATCAAATCGCACAATCTTTGTGTCCAATTCACATCGCCGAGGTGCGAGATAACACGACCATGAAATTTCGTCTGCAATAACTGCATTGTTTCGCCCGCAGTGCGGCAGGTTACGCCATCTTGTTGAAAATATATGTCTTCCAAGTCCATGTCGTTCAATTCATTCCATAAAAAGTTGGTTATCATGTCACGATAACGAGCACCATTGATGGTAATTGCATTTCCTTGAAAAAGTATTGCCCAATCACTCCTCCAACCGAAAATTCGCACAAGGCAGTGACTCGTGGTGGATGCATGAGAAGCTGTTGGATCACTTGTGGATTTTCGGTCCCTCAAATTTGACAGTTTTGTTTATTTACGTAGTCACTAAGTTGAAAATGCGCCTCATCGATGAAGATGATTTTCTTCGAAAAATCACCATCGATTTGTGGATGCTCCAATATCCAATTGGGCAATGTACGACGCTACGCATGGTCTGCTGGCTGCAGTTGTTGTGTCAATTGGATCTTGTAAGCATGCAAATGCAGAACTTTCGTGAAAATTCGCTGCACAGAGCATCTTGACAAGTTCAATTGCTGAGCACAATGGCGAATCGAGGTGGAAGGACTTTCTTCAACACTCGCAATCACTGCGGCTATATTTCCATTCGACCACCCGATACGAGGACGGCCGCTGCTTTTCGCGGTCAAAATTGAACCACTAACCTCAAATTTTTTGATTAACTGCCTCACAGTGTTACGAGTGTTTCTTTATAGCTAGGTAGATAACTTTAAAAAAATCCTCTTAGGATAGGTACAGATGGCCATGGGGCCTGAATAAATGAGAAAGAAGAAGAAACTTTTTTTTTGTAAAACACAGAATATGTGTCATTTCTGTCATCTAAAGACTCCCACATGATATTATCCTACCCGCCCTAAGTAAATTACTTCTTTTATTCTTTATATCGCCATAAATAAACTGGATCAATTTTGCCTTACTTAAGATATCTTGAGCGTGCTATTTATATTTAAGATTAAGAACATTATTTAGTATTAAATATTGTAAGCTGGTGCACTTATTTAAACAGCATGCGAGTATATAAATTTGAAATTTTAATCTGAAGTTTCACATGAATATGTAAGCTCTTTATAATTTGTTGCAACTTTTATCGAAAAAAAGTTCTGTATAGTAATTAAATTAACGGCATCTTGATTGGATTTTCTTTTATAATAAAAAAAGACAGGCTGCCATTAGATTAATTTAAAACATGACAAAACAGTACTTATAATGGGTGTCTCAAAATGGCCTTATATTTTAATTTATTAATAAAACGTATTATTTATTTGAAAAGTACAATTGCTTTTATTTTAATATAAGGTACAAACATGGAGGTTATGTGTGAAACACAATATCCGATAAATGTCCGCCTCCACCCTGTTTGCAAACGTTCACTCTTTTGACGAAATTTTCAATAACATTTTGGCATAATTGCGGATTAATTTCATTAATGGTGCATCTAATTCCTTCCTGACGGTCTATGGATCATTTCCTTTCAGAAAACCCTAAAGAAAGAAGTCCAATGACGTCAAATCGAACGATCTTGGTGGCCAATTCACATCGCCAAGGTGCGAGATAACACGACCATGAAATTTCGTCTGCAATAACTGCATTGTTTCGCGCGCAGTGTGGCAGGTTGCTCCATCTTGTTCAAAAAAATATGTAGTCCATGCCGTCCAATTCATTTCATAAAAAGTTGGCTATCATGTCACGATAACGAGCACCATTGATGGTAACCGCGTTTCCAGCAGCATTCTCGAAAAAGTACGGCCCAGTCACTCCTCCAACCCAAAAGCCGCAACAAACAGTGACTCGTGTTGGAAGCATGGGAAGCTGTTGGATCAGTTGTGGATTTTCAGTCTCCCAAATGTGACAGTTTTGTTTATTTACGTAGCCACTAAATTGAAAATGCACCTCATCGCTGAAGACGATTTTCTTCGAAAAATCATCATCGATTTGTTGACGCTCCAATATCCAATTGGCCAATGTACGGCGCAGCGCATGGTCTGCTGGCTACAGTTCTTGTATCAATTGGATCTTGTATGTATGCAAATGCAGATCTTTAGCCAAAATTCGCTGCACAGAGCATCTTGAAATGGTCAATTGCTGAGCACAATGGCGAATCGAGGAGAAAGGACTTTCGTCAACACTGGTAGTCACTGCGGCTATGTTTTCATTCGACCAGCCGGTACGAGGACGCCTACTGCTTTTCGTGGTCAGAATTGAACCACTAACCTCAAATTTTTGATTAACTGCCTCACAGTGTTGCGAGATGGTGTGTTATGACTACCAAAAGTGCGGACTTGTCGAACCGTGTCTGCAAAATTTTCACTATTTTGTAGTGAATTTTCACAATTTCTATGCGTTGTTCGATCGTGTAACTCTCCATGACTAAACCTCAATGCTTCCTTATATCAGTTGTCAAAGATTAGCACTCTATGTTCTCCACAAAAAAAATGGCGAGTAATTTAAAATATCAGATCATTTTGAGACACGCATTAATAATAATAATAATATATCATATTTGTTTAGTCTCATCAGCTAAAGTATTGTTTTTTGATATATTCCAAGCATTAGGATAGCGAAACAATTAGAAAATAAACAGGTGATCAAATCTTTAATAAAATAGGAGGGTGTTATCTTAAATTATCTATCCAGCTATGAAGGAAAACTCAGAGCTTAAAAAATGTTTTCTGCATAATTGCCGTTTACACTAATACACTTAGACTGGCCTTTCTAAAGTTTTCTCATTACTTCCAAAAAAAAATTTTGATTATATCTCAAAAAACGAAGCTAGAGCTGTCTTTAACCCACCATTATTTTGAGGAAAATTTTTAACCTCTGAGGGTAGATATTTCAACGTTTGTAGTCGTAGGTAGCGAAGTCAGGGCTACAAAGTTGACATTGGTGCATCCATAGTTTTCGGTAATGGTTTGTACAATGCTAGCCTTCTGAATCGAGCAGTTCTTATGCCAGCAAAGTTTTGGTTCCTCCGTAAATCTTTCCACTAATCGTAGACCCTCTTTCTATATTTTTAATAAGCAAAATTCGTTCGCAAGAAGTCGGCGGAGTTTTCGTCTTTTTGGAGATGAAGAACTCTTAGGAACCCATTGCATTGACTGTTATTTCGTGGAGCTTACAAAAAATCTTTTTGCAAGCTAACCGAGTGTTTCTTTATAGCTAGGTAGATAACTTTAAAAAAATCCTCTTAGGATAGGTACAGATGGCCATGGGGCCTGGATAAATGAGAAAGAAGAAGAAAAACTTTTTTTTTTGGTAAAACACAGAATATGTGTCATTTCTGTCATCTAAAGACTCCCACATGATATTATCGTACCCGCCCTAAGTAAATTACTTCTTTTATTCGTTATATCGCAATAAATAAACTGGATCAATTTCGCCTTACTTAAGATATCTTGAGCGTGCTATTTATATTTAAGATTAAGAACATTATTTAGTATTAAGTACTGTAAGCTGGTGCACTTATTTAAACAGCATGCGAGTATATAAATTTAAAATTTTAATCCGAAGTTTCACATGAATATGTAAGCTCTTTATAATTTGTTGCAACTTTTATCGAAAAAAAGTTATGTATAATAATTGAATTAACGGCATCTTGATTGGATTTTCTGTTATAATAAAAAAAAGACAGGCTGTCCTTAGATTAATTTAAAACATGACAAAACAGTACTTATAATGGGTGTCTCAAAATGGCCTGATATTTTAATTTATTAATTAAAAAGGTATAAACATGGAGGTTATGTGTGAAACAAAATATCCGATAAATCGCCGCCTCCACCCTGTTTGCAAACGTTCACTCTTTTGACGAAATTTTCAATAACATTTTGGCATAATTGCGGATTAATTTCATTAATGGTGCGTCTAATTTCTTCCTTGAATTCCAGAATGGTCTGGGGATCATCGGCATACATTTTTCCTTTCAGAAAACTCCAAAGAAAGAAGTCCAGTGACATCAAATCGCACAATCTTGGTGGCCAATTCACATCGCCGAGGTGCGAGATAACACGACCATGAAATTTCGTCTGCAATAACTGCATTGTTTCGCCCGCAGTGTGGCAGGTTGCGCCATCTTGTTGAAAATATATATCTTCCAAGTCCATGCCGTTCAATTCATTCCATAAAAAGTTGGTTATCATGTCACGATAACGAGCACCATTGATGGTAATGGCATTTCCAGTGGCATTCTCGAAAAAGTACGGTCCAATCACTGCTCCAACCGAAAATTCGCACAAAGCAGTGACTCATGGTGGATGCATGAGAAGCTGTTGGATCACTTGTGGATTTTCGGTCCCCCAAATGTGACAGTTTCGTTTATTTACGTAGCCACTAAATTGAAAATGCCCCTCATCGCTGAAGATGATTTTCTTCGAAAAATCATCAGAGATTTGTTGATGCTCCAATACCCAATTGGCCAATGTACCGCGCTGCGCATGGTCTACTGGCTACAGTTCTTGTATCAATTGGATCTTGTAAGCATGCAAATGCAGATCTTTAGCCAAAATCCGCTGCACAGAGCATCTTGAAATGTTGAATTGCTGAGCACAATGGCGAATCGAGGTGGAAGGACTTTCGTCAACACTCGTAGTCACTGCGGCTATTTTTTCATTCGACCAACCGGTACGAGGACGGCCACTGTTTTTCGCGGTCAGAATTGAACCACTAACCACAAATTTTTTGATTAACTGCCTCACAGTGTTGCGAGATGGTGCGTTATGACTACCAAAAGTACGGACTTGTCGAACCGTGTCTGCAAAATTTTCACTATTTTTGTAGTGATTTTCACAATTTCTATGTGTTGTTCGATCGTGTAATTCTCCATGACTAAATCTCAATACTTCTCGATGTCAGTTGTCAAAGATTAGCACTCTATGTTTTCCACAAAAAAAATGGCGCGTAATTTAAAATATCAGGTCATTTTGAGACACCCATTAATAATAATAATAATATATCATATTTATTTAGTCTCATCAGCTAAAGTATTGTTTTTTGATATATTCCAAGCATTAGGATAGCGAAACAATTAGAAAATAAACAGGTGATCAAATCTTTATATAAATACGAGGGTGTTATCTTAAATTATCTATCCAGCTATGAAGAAAAACTCACAGAGCTTAAAAAATGTTTTCTGCATAATTGTCGTTTACACTAATACACTTAGACTGGCCTTTCTAAAGTTTTCTCACTACTTCCAAAAAAAAATTTTGGTTATATCTCAAAAAAACAAAGCTAGAGCTGTCTTAAAAACCCACCATTATTTTGAGGAAAATTTTCAACCTCTGAGGGTAGATATTTCAACGTTTGTAGTCGTAGGTAGCGAAGTCAGGGCTACAAAGTTGACATTGGTGCATCCATAATTTTCGGTAATGGTTTGTACAATGCTAGCCTTGTGAATCGTGCAGTTCTTATGCCACAGCAAAGTTTTGGTTCCTTCGTAAATCTTTCCACTAATCGTAGACCCTCTTTCTATATTTTTAATAAGCAAAATTCGTTCGCAAGAAGTCGGCTGAGTTTTCGTCTTTTTGGAGATGAAGAACTCTTAGGAACCCATTGCATTGACTGTTATTTCGTGGAGCTTACAAAAAAATCTTTTTGCAAGCTAACCGAGTGTTTCTTTATAGCTAGGTAGATAACTTTAAAAAAATCCTCTTAGGATAGGTATAGATGGCCATCGGGCCTGGATAAATGAGAAAGAAGAAGAAAAACTTTTTTTTGGTAAAACACAGAATATCTGTCATTTCTGTCATCCAAAGACTCCCACCTGATAGTATCGTACCCACCTAAGTAAATTACTTATTTTAATCGTTATATCGCCATAAATAAACTGTATCAATTTTGCCTTACTTAAGATATCTTGAGCGTGTTATTTATATTTAAGATTAAGAACATTATTTAGTATTAAGTACTGTAAACTTATTTAAACAGCATGCGAGTATATAAATTTGAAATTTTAATCTGAAGTTTCACATGAATATGTAAGCTCTTTATAATTTGTTGCAACTTTTATCGAAAAAAAGTTATGTATAATAATTGAATTAACGGCATCTTGATTGGATTTTCTGTTATAATAAAAAAAAGACAGGCTGTCATTAGATTAATTTAAAACATGACGAAACAGTACTTATAATGGGTGTCTCAAAATGGCCTGATATTTTAATTTATTAATAAAACGTATTATTTATTTGAAAAGTACAATTGCTTTTATTTTAATATAAGGTACAAACATGGAGGTTATGTGTGAAACACAATATCCGATAAATGTCCGCCTCCACCCTGTTTGCAAACGTTCACTCTTTTGACGAAATTTTCAATAACATTTTGGCATAATTGCAGGTTAATTTCATTAATGGTGCGTCTAATTTCTTCCTTGATCTCCGGAATGGTCTGGGGATCATTGGCATACATTTTTCCTTTTAGAAAACCCCAAAGAAAGAAGTCCAATGACGTCAAATCGCACAATCTTGGTGGCCAGTTCACATCGCCGAGGTGCGTGATAACACGTCCATGAAATTTCGTCTGCAATAACTGCATTGTTTCGCCCGCAGTGTGGCAGGTTGCGCCATCTTGTTGAAAAAATATGTCTTCCAAGTCCATGCCGTTCAATTCATTCCATAAAAAGTTGGTTATCATGTCACGATAACGAGCACCATTGACGGTAACGGCATTTCCAGCTGCATTCTCGAAAAAGTACGGCCCAGTCACTCCTCCAACCGAAAATTCGTACCAACCAATGACTCATGGTGGATGCATGAGAAGCTGTTGGATCACTTGTGGATTCTCGGTCCCTCAAAGGTGACAGTTTCGTTTATTTACGTAGCCACTAAATTGAAAATCACCTCATCGCTGAAGATGATTTTCTTCGAAAAATCCCCATCGATTTGTTGACGCTCCAATATCCAATTGGCCAATGTACGGCGCTGCGCAAGGTCTGCTGGCTGCAGTTCTTGTGTCAATTGGATCTTGTAAGCATGCAAATGCAGATCTTTCGTCAAAATTCGCTGCACAGAGCATCTTGAAATGTTCAATTGCTGAGCACAATGGCGAACCGAGGTGGAAGGACTTTCGTCAACACTCGCAGTCACTATGTTTTCATTCGACCGGCCGGTACGAGGACGGCCACTGCTTTTCGCGGTCAGAATTGAACCACAAACCTCAAATTTTTTAATTAACTGCCTCACAGTGTTGCGAGATGGTGCGTTATGATGGCCAAAAGTGCGGACTTTTCGAACCGTATTTGCAAAATTTTCACTATTTTTGTAGTGAATTTTCACAATTTCTATGCGTTGCTCGATCGTGTAATTCTTCATGACTAAACAAAAAAAAAATGGCGCGTAATTTAAATTTCAGGTTTAATTTTTAATAATTATAATATATATACATATATATATATATATATATATATATATATATATATATATATATATATATATATATATACATATATATATATATATATATATATATATATATATATATATATATATATATATATATATATATATATATATATATAGTCTCATCATGTATAGTCTCATCAGCTAAAATATTGTTTTTTGATATATTCCAAGCACTAGGATAGCGAAACAATTAGAGAACAAACAGGTGATCGAATCTTTAATAAGATACGAGGGTGTTTTCTTAAATTATCTATCCAGCTATGAGGGAAAGCTCACAGAGCTTAAAAAAAGTTTCTGCATAATTGCCGTTTACACTAATATACTTAGACTGGCGTTTCTAGAGTTTTCTCATTACTTCCAAAAAAAATTTTGGTTATATCTCAAAAAACGAAGCTAGAGCTGTCTTGAACTAACCATTATTTATTTATTTATTTTTTTTAATAAGAATACTTATTACAAGTCTCCTTAGGTCTATTACAATCTGGTCTCATATGGACCAATGAGCAATTTTATTCTAACCTATATTATTACGTACAATTCTTAAAAACTCGGGTCTCACTCATTAGTGTTCCTTGTGTTCTGATAACCTTTTGCTGCACTAGTGTTAGTGTGTAGCACTTATCCCGCACCGTACTCTGCTTTTTTTCACTGTCACTTCACTAGCTCACAGGGCTTAATACTCTTGAGTCTTCTTCGCTGTTCTGTGTTGTCCAGGAGCTGGATGGCCTCGACGTTCACGTGATGAAGCAGCCTTTGTTCGTGGCTACTAGCAAATTTACTGATGGTCTGGTCGACTGTATCCATTTGGAGGTCCCTATGGATGTCTATGTTCCGGCAATACCAAGGTGCATCAACGATGTTTCTTAGCACTTTGTTTTGAAAACCATTATTTTGAGGATATTTGAACGTTTGTAGTCGTAGGTAGCGAAGTCAGGGCTACAAAGTTGACATTGGTGCATCCATAGTTTTTCGGTAATGGTTTGCACAATGCTAGCCTTGTGAATCGTGCAGTTCTTATGCCACAGCAAAGTTTTGGTTCCTCCGTAAATCTTTCCACTAATTGTAGACCCTCTTTCTATATTTTTTAATAAGCAAAATTCGTTCGCAAGAAGTCGGCTGAGTTTTCGTCTTTTTTGGAGATGAAGAACTCTTAGGAACCCATTGCATTGCCTGTTATTTCGTGGACCTTGCAAAAAATCTTTTTGCAAGCTAACCGAGTGTTTCTTTATAGACCAACCGGTACGAGGACGGCCACTGTTTTTTGCGGTCAGAATTGAACCACTAACCACAAATTTTTTGATTAACTGCCTCACAGTGTTGCGAGATGGTGCATTATGACTACCAAAAGTGCGGACTTCTCGAACCGTGTCTGCAAAATTTTCACTATTTTTGTAGTGAATTTTCACAATTTCTAAGTGTTGTTCGATCGTGTAATTCTCCATGACTAAATCTCAATACTTCCCGATGTCAGTTGCCAAAGATTAGCACTCTATGTTCTCCATAAAAAAAATGGCGCTTAATTTAAAATATCAGGTCATTTTGAGACACCCTTTAATAATAATAATAATATATATTATTTGTTTAGTCTCATCAGCTAAAGTATTGTTTTTTGATATATTCCAAGCATTAGGATAGCGAAACAATTAGAGAATAAACAGGTGATCGGATCTTTAATAAAATACGAGGGTGTTTTCTTAAATTATCTATCCAGCCATGAGGGAAAACTCACAGAGCTTAAAAAATTTTTTCTGCATAATTGCCGTTTACACTAATACACTTAGACTGGCCTTTCTAGAGTTTTCTCATTACTTCCAAAAAAATTTTTGGTTATATCTCAAAAAATGAAGCTAGAGCTGTCTTTAATCCACCATTAATTTGAGGAAAATTTTCAACCTCTGAGGGTAGATTTTCAATGCTTGTAGTCGTAGTTAGCGAAGTCAGGGCTACAAAGTTGACATTGGTGCATCCATGGTTTTCGGTAATGGTTTACACAATGCTAGCCTTGTGAGTCGTGCAGTTCTTATGCCACAGCAAAGTTTTGGTTCCTCCGTAAATCTTTCCACTAATTGTAGACCCTCTTTCTATATTTTTAATAAGCAAAATTCGTTCGCAAGAAGTCGGCTGAGTTTTCGTCTTTTTTTGGAGATGAAGAACTCTTAGGAACCCATTGCATTGACTGCTGTTTCGTGGAAGGATCCCATTGAAAAATCGGTAGCCTGTGAAGATTTACATTTACGTTACAATTTGTTGAGAAATTTCTTTCCTTGCCATTTTATCCTTTAGTTTAAAGAAGTTTGAGAATCTATCGTACAAACTCATTCTATTCCTAAATCTTAAAAACATAGGCACTCCAGCTTCTTTAGCAGTCAATGAAATCTTTATTAGTCTATTTGATAGCCGTAAAACTTGATTATTACGCTTCCTCAATCAGTCCTCCTACTCTCGAGTGGTCCTGAATTGAGTCTAGATCTCATCGAAACTGTTTATATCTAAAGTTAACCTGACAGTAAGCTGAGCCATCATTGTTAAACACTTGGGGCGTTCCTTCATGAAGAATTTTGGTCCATTTTCCTCTTTACTCAGAAACTTTATCACTGTGCTATGCTCCAAGTTACTTTTACTCATTTTTCGGAAAAAAAAAACTGGGAAACATAACATCATCATCATCAGCTTATACTTGCCACTTTTTTCTGTTCTGGGCCGCGGAAACCTGCCAGTTCTTTTGAAAAGAAAAACTCGAAACTGGTAAGTATTTTCGTGAATAACTTGTATACATGGCTCAAAAGGCTAATGAGTCGATAGTTTGTAAGGTCTGAAGTATCTCCTTTTTTATGCATGACGACAATAGTTGCGTTATTCCATTTCGATGGAGTTATTCCTTCCAGGAGGCATTTATTGAATAATATTTTAAGTGATTTAATAATTTGTTGTTCTCCTTGTTTACTTGCCTTTACGACATTATTGTTTTCACCCAGAGGAAACATAACGCATTCGTACAAAATTTGGTCAAAGTAGTTAGAACAGCGACAGTAATTTGGCAGCAAAGCAATTTTCATGTAAAATCAAACAAAATTGTATAAAACACTGTTGAAATAAATTAAAAACTTCTTTTCATTAACGAATAATTCGTTGAAATTTGGGAACCTTAGGCGTAAGAACACTATTTAACAGTTATCATCACTACACCAAACACTTTATTTTTACCCTTGACGTGCTTCTCGGTAACCATTTTAATATCATCAGGAGCTACGATTGACTCACACTGCATATAGCAGTCTACTCCCACTTCCGCTGTTGTAATTTTTTTACGTCGCACTTCTGTTGTAGGGAAATCATAAAGCCTACAGAAACGACGCGTGTGCGTTAGTCTTAAATCGCTGTAAGTTGTACTTGGTAAGAAACACAGTCCTGGGCAAATTATTCCAAATTTATATTTTCCATATAAAAAAACTGTTTGAAAAGTGTTGTACGTGGAGTGACAAGTTCAACTTCATGCGAATGTGAAATCTTAGCGCTAAATGTATTCCAGAATGCATCGCTTTGGGATACATGAAAATTTAGTCAAAGTAGTTAGAACAGCGACAGTAATTTGGCAGCAAAGCAATTTTCATGTAAAATGAAACAAAATTGTATAAAACACTGTTGAAATAAATTAAAAACTTCTTTTCATTAACGAATAATTCGTTGAAATTTTGGAACCTTAGGCGTAAGAACACTATTTAACAGTTATCATACTACACCAAACACTTTATTTTTACCCTTGACGTGCTTCTCGGTAACCATTTTAATATCATCAGGAGCTACGATTGACTCACACTGCATATAGCAGTCTACTCCCACTTCCGCTGTTGTAATTTTTTTACGTCGCACTTCTGTTGTAGGGAAATCATAAAGCCTACAGAAACGACGCGTGTGCGTTAGTCTTAAATCGCTGTAAGTTGTACTTGGTAAGAAACACAGTCCTGGGCAAATTATTCCAAATTTATATTTTCCATATAAAAAACTGTTTGAAAAGTGTTGTACGTGGAGTGACAAGTTCAACTTCATGCGAATGTGAAATCTTAGCGCTAAATGTATTCCCAGAATGCATCGCTTTGGGATACATGAAACTAGCTACATATGTCGAACACTTTCCATAAAAATACTTGTAGAATAGGCTTAACTTGCCAACTGTTCTTCGATGTTCCAAGGAATCAAAGTTTCTGGTGAGATCTGGGTCTTCAATTAGGCTTGAGCTCTCTTCTGAATTGAGACCAAAGAATGCAGTGTATGATTGGGAGTAGAGCCCCAAACATGTAAGCAGGATTTCATCGTTGGTCGAATTTGAGCTTTGTATAGAATTAACACATTTTGCGGAATGTAAACTAGAAAGCTTTCTAGTTTAAGCTTTTGAGAAGCCCTCTTTACTATGCATGCGATATGTTTATGTCAAGACATATTTGCTCCCAAGTTAACGCCTAGCCACTTGAGTAACGATGCTAGAGGAATAGAGTGTCCCGATAACTATGTCGGGTTCTGCAATGTTAACTTTTTTAGAAAAAAACTGCCGCCTGTGTTTTTGTAGCGTTAATTTCTACTTGGTTATTATCACCTCAAGACAGAATTTCTTCCAGGTCTTTGTTACGATGTGTGACGCTACTTCTATAATTACCTAATATTTTTTCAAGCACAAAGTTATTGAAATTTAACACGCTTATTTGAAGATCAGAGATTTTGAATTCAGAATTTGTAGCGTTATGTGCGGTTTAACGAGAATATACTAGACTTTACGGAAGGTAAAGAAGAATCCTTGCTTAAATACAATTTCGAGAATATATTACCTCCCTCTTTACTGAAACGATGTTGAAACAAAGAGCTGAAAATACTACAAATTGAAAACAAAAAAATCTAATAAAGAAGTTTGTTTATTCAACCATAAATATGATATTATCACTATTAAAAATAAACTTGAAATTGATTATATCAAGGTTCTTTTAATTTTTAATTTACCTATTAATTAGTGCCATAGAAAGGTTTCCGATACAACTAAATCTGGGCTATGAGATGGTCATCTTAATCTTCCAAATCTACCAATCCATAAAGGGAAAACTGTGTGATAAGCGTCGTCTTGCTTCCAAATTGCGTCCCTATGTTTATGTGGTACGAAATTTTCAACAATTTCCTTTATTTTTCTAAAGAATATCACTCTGTTTAAATTTATTTTAAAAAATATTGGTGATATTACTCTATTGTTCGATAGAGCGCACTAAGCTCAAGCAATTGTCGGCCAGAGTATTTTATTTCTCGGAGGATTTTCATTAGCCCAAATGTAAGCTTTTCTTCTTTGGTAGTTGAAAAAATTTACTTAGAGTTCAAATAATTTTATTTAACAGTTGACCATATTACTCCTTATCGTTTGATAAAACCCTAAATATAATTCTTCGCTTTCCTGGGATAAATGCTGCCTTGGTAAAACTTTGTTGTTTTTAGTGTATTCTTTTTTTTTGAATTCTGTAATATGTTTGGTCAAGATTTTCAATAGCATCTGTCAGAGAAAGAAAAATAAATAATTGGTTTTGTTTAAGTAATAATATTTTGAAAGTGCAAAAATATTTCCAAATGTTTTTCATAGTTTTCTCCTCTTCGGTAATCTTTTTCCTTCGTTTTAAACGTTGCTTGAGTTGGGACATGCTTAGATATTCTATGGAATACATTAAAGCTAGGATTTTTTTTCCCTAGTTTTAACCAGAATTCTTTTCACCGAAATATTGACCTCACAAATTGTATTAATCACGAAAAACTTATGTATTTATAAGATATAAATAAGATAGTCAACAATGGTAAAAAAGAGTTGTATATAGATGTGCTGCAAGAATATATATAAATGTTACAATATATATGTAGAGTGTATATCTCTAAATTATTATAATTATTAGTCCAAAGATAACATATGGACACACGAATACTCATTTCATGCCACTGGAATCTATCAGGGTGACTTTACTAGCAGACAGGATAGTGAAGACCATTAAAAATGAATTACGCATAAGGATAGGCAAGGATGTGGATGGTTATAAAAACACTATAAGCGTTAAATATTTAAATTATTCCTTTTAAAATAATACAGATATGCGTTATTGCTTCTTAGTCTTTCTGGAATCCATATAGGCAAGGATATATTGTGTTTTAATAATAGTTTTATTTAACTTGTATGTAAATAATTTTTTTTCCTTTTTGCGTGGTTATGGTAGTCCCAAAGCGATGTACGAATATTTTAATGAACTTTGGAACAGTGGGAATTGGTTAGATTACCAATTTTGTTCCATGCTTCATTTTATTCTGTTAATACGCATATCTTAAAATGAAAAAATCGGAAATTATTAAAGTGGATTCGTGTAAGGTATTTTGTGATGTTCCTGCAATTTTGTTAACTATAACATTGTTAACTAATTAGAGTTAGTAATATAAATAACCGTAATTCACTGAAAAAAACGATTGTCGTTCCTTATTTTGTCTGATAACATCTTAAACTCGTTAGTTAAGCGAATTAAATGGGTAGTTCATTTTTAACCAATAACCCCCTACATCTTGATGAATAACAGGAAAAGATCACACTGTAGATCAATTCATATTTGTGCTACCTAATTTGCTTAGCAATTCTCGTAATTATTTTCTTCCCAAATTATAATAATTAGTAAAGAAGTTTGCATATTCATGAAGGAAGTGAGAAACTGAAAATAAAATTTCTTTATCTTGTAGGCTGTGCAAATGAAGTTACGATCGTAAATTTATACCTAATTAATCCTTAATTTTTTAATGTGCTTTTCTTACAAATAATTACGTAAGCTATCATTAAATGTCTTAATTTGAGATCGTATTAAAAACACATTTCACTTTGACAAGAAAATATAAGCAGACAATGTTATTACCAGTGGCGTAGCTAGATTGAATAAGCAGGAAGACATATGTATACAATGAGCGTCTCCTCAAAGAAAAAAAATATCGAAGGGTAGCTGCTTATAGCGGGGAGAACCAATTAGTAAACAGAAGGGGGGTGCGGTTTCTAACACAATAAAATAATATACCTATAAATACAGTTGAACTTTAAAAACTGAAAATCAATTTAAGAATCGATTACCGGATAGGGAAATTTTTTAACAAAAAAGGACTCTTTCATACAATAAAACTTTAAAGACTTAAATCCAATTTAAACACTGATTACTAAGGACACCCAAATATGCAAAGCGCATATATTGCATATTTTGCATATTATATGCATTTTTCTAAATATTTGCATAAATGCTTTAAAAATAGCATATATGTGCATATTTGAAGGAATTTATAATAATGTAGGTCTTTGGCAGGCGTTTTCATTCATTTTTTCGGAATAAGGGTCAATGCTTAGGCCGCCGCCGCGCCGGTGGTTTTCCCCAAATAAATTTTATTATTTTATGGTCAGTAAAAACCAGTCAGTAAACCCCAGACGGCCACCAGAGCTTACTTGTATTATTAATTTATTAGATTTCATTTTTGGTCGTGCTTTTAAAGTGGTTACGTCGATTTGTGCTTTTTATCTTGTGAGTCGTATTTTACTACATTGAAATGCCCAAAGCCAGTAGTGTGTCAGTGTGGATTAAACCATAGAAAGAACTAAGAATAGATATGGGAAAAATCTACTGTTCTGCATCTGTTAAAATTGCAAGTATAATTTTTGAATACCTATTGAGTATACAGGGTATTTTATTTTCGTTTAATATTTAAACATAACGAAATTTTTGTCAGGATTTTGCCGTTGATGCTATTTTCAATGTTATTTAAGTTATTTTTGTTCCATTTAACGAACAAAATTTCTATTTAACGAGACCACGAAATAGAAATACATACGTAAACGTATGTATTTCTAGGTAATCTAATAAAAAAGGTACAAAGCAGAATTTTAATTTTTGCCTGCCCTAAGCACCTAGTTTTTTAATTAACGAAATTTCTATTTAACGAATTTTTTCCTTGGGATTTTAATTAAATTTTCTCTTTTTTTATTGCAGATACCATGCGATAAAAAATTTCAAATAAAGCAACACGTGAAAACTGCTTGCCATATTGCCAAATTGAGTAAGACGAAACCTGGAGATAGGCCACAACACACATTAATGCAATATTTCCAACCAACGTACAAAAATAAAGAGCTAAATGAACAAGACATCTTTAACCGAGATCTATGCCGTGCAATGATGACATCAAACATTCCGTTATCGAAGCTACGTCATCAAAACTTTACTTCCTTCCTCCAGAAGTATTGCAAATTTAATATCCCAGGGGAAACAACAATACGGAGAAACGACGTAAGCTCCTTGTATTCATAAGTAATTGAGGAAATTAAAGGTAAAGTTTGCAACGAACATTTTTACATATGTATTGATGAAACCACCGTTTCAAGACGACGGTATATTGCGCATTTATTGACTGGAGTTGTTAGAGACGATATTTTGCCAAAATCTTATTTGATTGCTTCCAAACAGTTAGAAAAAACAAATGCATTGACAGTGGACAGATTTGTTCAAGAGGAACTATCGAAATTTTTTCTTCCTACGCATGTTCTAGGAGATAATTTTTTGCTTATTTTGTCAGATGCAGCACCGTACATGATAAAGGCCGGGCAAAATTTGAAAATTTTTTATCCAAACTTAATACATGTAACATGTCTCGCTCATGCTTTAAATAGGGTTGCTGAGGAAATTAGGAATCATTTTCCGCTTGTGAATAGCTTAATTTCTAACATGAAGAAAATCTTCCTTAAAGCGTCTTTAAGGATTCAGTTCTACAAAGAAAAACTACCAAACACTCCTCTTCCACCTCAGCCTGTTATTACAAGATGGGGCACTTGGTTGGAAGCAACATTTTTTTATTGCGACAACTTCTGTCAGCTAGATGGTCTAATTGCAGAATTATCAGACGAATCTTCCCAATCCCTTACAGAACTTAAACGATTATTCAAAAACAAGGAGATAAAACAACAACTTTCCTTTCTTAAAAGAAATTATAGCTTTGTTTCTAAAACCATAACTCAAATGGAGGAATCTAATTTGCCATTAACCCGAAGTGTTCAACTAATAAAACAATGTCAGGTCGCTTTTGAAAATGTCGCAGGTAAAACTGGGAGCAAAATTTTTCAAAAATTTCGGAATGTTATGGAAAAAAATAGTGGGTTTCAATTTGTCAGCCAAGTAGCTAATGTTTTTACTGATTCCATTGATTTAGATCCTATGCTATTAAATAATTTTAAAAACGCCCCTATTACATCAGTCGATGTGGAAAGGAGTTTCTCAATTTATAAATTATTATACAACGATAGAAGACAAAACTTTTTAATGGGGAATTTTGAGAAACATTTAGTAGTTTATTGTTTTTATAACTAACGGCGACCCTGTCTTTTGCAATATTTGCATATTTCCGCTTACTTAGTTGCATCGCCCTGTATGTATCAAATTTAAAATGTATGTTTTATTATGCTGTTTACTACGTATATAAATTTCTATAATATGTACCTACATTATTATTATTATTATATGTTCATCTTTAAGTAAAATATTAAAATACATTATTATTTATATTTATTTTTTACTTTGTATAATATTATATTTAGATTTAGTTCATTCGCCCTGTATGTTGAAAATTTAAAATAGGTTTTTTATTGCTACATTTGTATAGTACTCGTATCATGTAATATGAAACAATAAATTTACATTTTTCAAGTCTATTTCGATTTTTTTTTACTGCATATTTACAACATGCATGTGCATATTTTGAGAAAATTATTTGCATATTTATGCGCATATTTTAAAGTTTTTCACTTGCATATTTGGGTCTCCTTACTGAATACGAAGGGTGAATATATTTTACAAAAAAAAAAACATTATAATTCGCTTTACTTCTAAGAGACTCTACGATAAACGTTATTACCTGTAGCGTAGCTAACAGAGTCAAGGGGGCATATGCCTCTCTCCCGCTCCTATGGATGTAAACAATAATTTTTTTTTTGGGGGTTCTTTTTTTTGAAAAATGTTCACCACCTGGTCATCGATTTTCAAATTGGGTAATTTTCATCCTAACCGGTGCGGAGGGCTTTTAAACTGAGCGTAAGTTCTACTGTATTTTATACAGTAGCAAAACTGTATGAAGGGGTTCCTTTTTGTGAAAAATTTCCACCCCTGGTTATTGACTTTTACTTTACTTTAGTAGAATAGGTCTAAATTTTCCAGGGTAGTCTTTTTTATCAACGAGTGTTTGTTAATTAGAAGATATTAAAACAGTGAAGAATAATTATATGTTTTGTATTTTCTCTACATAAAACTATCTCTCTCACATTTAACCTATTAGAGTTTTGTTTCCTATTTTTACATTTTATGAGACTAAATGTTTTCTAGACATTTGTCAGTGTAGCTATGATTGTTTATATATGTTTCATGATTATTTTTAAGACATAATATGAGTTAATGATTAGAGAATCAACTTGAGAAAAATATGTTTTTGTAAGAATTAACTGATTATTTTTAAGTAAAAATGGATTTCTGTTCCTGATAGTGCCGCAATGGGAGCTCACTATGGCGATTTTTAATTTTAATTTAGTTTAATGGAGAGCATTTGTGATGAACACTCGTTTAAGGAGTTAGATACACCTAGAATTCTCAAGAATCTGATTTTTTAGGGATCTTTATTCTCTATATTTCTATGAATTATTCAACAAATTTTTTCAAGGAAATTCCATTCCATTACGAAGTTGGAGTATTAAATGTGACCTGGCGTCGGATTGGGACCGTAACCTGTTTTTAAACACTGTCTGCAATATTACTCAGTCAATTTTTAATATTTTTTAACTTTTTTTTTTTTAATCTCAATAATTATTTTTCTACAAAATGTTGAGGGTTTTTTTTAATATTTCTAACAGACAGTCTTTTATAAATAATTAAACATAAATTTTTTGGTCCAAAATTGTATACTAAAATTTGAAACACTGCAAATTTTTTATTTTTGGAAAAAGCCCTTTCGACAATTTTTAACTACTACATTACTTTACAAGAGTAATTTTTATTTTTGCAGGATGGATTATTTTTTGTTTGTAATGTCAGCATTAAAAACATATTTTTAAAAAATTCTTAAAATTTAAAGTAGAATAAAAATATTTAATCGTCATTTTTTTGTATTATTCAGTAATTATAACCTTTAATATATATATATATATATATATATATATATATATATATATATATATATATATATATATATATATTTAAATATACATACTTTTTGCAGCGCCCAGGTGTATGTAACCCCTTAAGGTACATTTCATCAAAATCTGTATTAAGTATTAAATTTTTGACTGATTAGAACTCTTCTTGCTTATATCTCGGAAACTACATATTTTTATCCAAATCTTTTAAGATTTTTAAAAATGCACTACCCTCAGAAAGTATTTGCCCACCTAGAAATTTCAATGTAACTGCCAAAATTTAATACCTAATTAAACCCTTTTATTATATTAGGTAAATTTAATTGTTCTTAACAAGTGTCCATCATAAAAAAGGTGAAATCACAAATAAAAAGTCAGTTAGAATAAATTTCCAAGTTTTGCATGATAATTGTTTTAAGGCGATTTGTGAGAATTCCAGTTAAAGTAAGAACTCATTTCAAGTTTCTAGGATTCTAGGATCATAGAAATTCTTAGTGATATTTTATGATAAAAACTATGCTATAAATATCATTACCCTTTTGGAAATTAGCCATCTGCAAACAGTACTTTGTCATTGATACAGGCTCAATTGTTTTGTGAAAATGCCAAAAACGAAAGAAGTTTCCGTTGAAAATCGGGCTCTGATAATCGCGAGACATCAAAGTGGTCACTCGAGTCGAAAAATCGCGAGTGATATGCTGATGCGAAGGAGAACGGTGGACTACATCGTAAAAAAAAAATTTCTGCAGGACGTGGAATTCGCAACCAAAAACGTTCAGGAAGTCCTCGAAGAACGACTACCGCTAAATACCGAGTTATAACAATGTCCAGCAGACGTAATCGCCGCCTAACCGCACCAGAAATCACTGCTCAAGTAAACCTGGAGCGGCTCATCCCCATCAGCGGGACAACCGTGAAGAACCGGTTAGCAGAAGGTGGACTACACGGGAGAGTTGCAGTGAGGAAACCACTTCTTAGGCAAGTGAGTAAACGTAAACGACTAGAATGGGCCCGAGAACATGAAAATTGGAGATCAGAACAATGGAATTCCTTCCTTTGGAGCGACGAATCTAAATTCGAAATTTTCGGTTCAAATCGACGAATTTACGTGCGGCGATCAGCTGGAGAGAGGATGTTGGAAGCCTGTCAGTTGCCTACAGTAAAACATGGTGGAGGTTCAGTAATGATTTGGGGTTGTTTTGGCAACGGTAAAGTTGGACAAATCTTTAGGATATAATGAATCATGCAAAAAGAACAGTATCAAGAAATTTTGCTAACTCAAATGCTTCCTTCTGGAAGAGATATTTTTCAGGGGGAATTTATTTTTCAGCATGACAACGACCCTAAACATTCTGTTAAACAAATTAGAGAACTTTTGGACCAATGGAAATCCGATGACGTCCTGGAAGGGATGACCTAGCCTCCACAATTACCCGACTTGAACCCCATCGAATTGCTCTGGGACCATTTGGACAGGTGTGTTCAAAAACTCAAACCAACATCAGAAAATCACTTGTGGAAACTTTTACAAGCAGAATGGGTTAAAATAACCGAAGAAATTCTGAAGAAACTACTGGACAGAATGCCGAAACTTTTGTAACGCGGTAATTAAAATCAAAGGAGGTCACATAGAAGAGAAAAATCCCGGAAATTCATGAATATTTTTCTGATTTTCTAGACTGTAAATAATGTGAAAATAAGCAATAATTAACTAAAATTAAAAAATATATATTATCTGGGTTTTTGTTGTCTTGGGACTGAAATAACTAGGTGGGCAAATACTTTCTGACGGTAGTGTATTTTAATACCTTATATCATTATCAATTAGGGAAATGAGATTGTATTGTTTTGTTAGATCTTCTTCAAGCTGCGTAACCAGCCATTAACTGCCAGTATGTGTTGTACTGGACGTTACAAACAAAAAATGAAGGAAAAAAATAAAAGAAACAAAGAACACACCATAGAACAAACAACAACTAAGCTATAAGTTTAACATGATATTTTTAACGATGAAACTGGTCACTGTGAATGTTGTTCCTTGTTTTCCTGCGTGTCAAGTAATGAGTTCTTTGTTTCCTTCAATTTTGTCTGTGGAGGTTAAGAAATAATTAAATGTCTTGTAGGTTCTAATATACCATACATTGACAATTGATTCGCTATTTGGAACCTTCAAAAAGATCCACTAATGGATCAAAACTTTGCAGAACAAATAATACATTCTTTTATATTTATTTATTTATTTGTTATCAACGGTAACACCATTTCTACAAAAAACATCGACAATATGCAAGGGAAAAAAAAAACAATGTGAATGAACAATATAATTAAAGCTAAATCTAAAACTAAAACTAATAGGTCAGAATGCAGTGTATTACAATCTAATTAATCACTTTAAAGGTAAACAGTATTTGACATATAATACCAATGGGAAACTACCCGAAAATTAAAGAAACTCTATAGCGAGGTCAGTTGCTTGACCATATTTTTGAATCGGTGTACTGAGCCATCAATTGGCAAATTGTCTTTATCAAAATTACGCTGCATTCTAAAGATTGGACTGTGCAAGCCATAGTTTCTGGTGACATTAGCTGGGTAAAATAACGACCTGGCGCGGGTACGATGTACGGTTTGAAAAGATAATTTACTAAGTAAGTACTCACAGTCAATATACCCATTTAATAGCTTAACTAAGAAATGTAGATCAGCTTGCATTCGTCTGTCCTGAAGACTGCACATAATTAACAATCTTTGTACCAGGTCATAGTTGGTATGTCCCTAAGTTAAAGGAATTTTCAGTTTAAAAGAACAGATACGTAAGAATTTTTTTGGACACTCTTCAACTGATTAATACGGACATTATAAAAAGGAGACCACACCGGGCTTGCATACTCCAAAATCGGTCGAACGTACGAGCAATATAATAATTTAAACACATTACAAGAAAAATCGGCACTAAATCTATCAATAAAACCCAAACACCTACCGGCTCGCTGCACCACACTCATTTGATGGCCGATAAAAGATAAAGAACAATCAAACATCACACCAAGATCCCTAATCTCATGTACCCGTTTTAAAATGGTTGTATTTATACTATAATCGAACTGCATAGGACTTTTTAATCTGGAAAATGATATACAGGAGCATTTATCAGTATTCAGACTTAAGCCGTTTAAAGTTGCCCATTGGCAAAATATGTCAACATCCGCTTGCAAAACAAGACTGTCCACAGGTCTAGAAATAATTTTAAATAATTGCAGATCATCGGCAAACATGAGAAAAGAAGTATTGGTCAGGAAATCCCTCAAATCATTTACAAATAAAGAGAAACAATAGGGGGCCGCAGTGAGAGCCCTGGGGAACGCCCGAGGGCACTATACTTAGGTTAGAGATATAATTATTTATTTTTACACTTTGCTGACGGCCCATTAAAAAACTCTCCAGCCAACGAAGAATATGAGTGCCGAACCCAAGCGACCCAAATTTGCTCAACAATAACCGATGGTTCACTTTGTCGAACGTCTTGGAGAAGTCAGTATATATCGTATCAACCTGACAGCCCCTCTCAAATGCACCCAACAGGTAATCCTCATATGTCAGAAGATTAGATACACAGGAACGAGAACGCTGAAAGCCATACTGTTCATCCATGATCACCCGCCTACAGTGCCAAGAAAGACAAGAAGTGACCAATGAGTCCAAAAACTTCGGTATGGTCGACTGTATGCAGATGCCCCTATAATTAGTCACATCGCTACGATCACCAGATTTAAAAATTGGGGTTATAAAGGAAGTTTTCCAATAATCAGGAACTACTTCCGAATCCAATGAGAGATTGAACAGGAAGTGAAGTGGTCTGCTTAAGGTGCACACACATTTCTTTAATAATAGAGGCGGGACACCATCAGGCCCACTTGAGGTTTTAGGCCTGAGTGACATCAGTTCATTAAAAACATCGATCAAACTAATATTCACGTTATTTAATGTTGTCAATTCAGTAAGGCTCGAGTAGTAGTCCGGTATTTCCAAAAGAGCATCCTCATACACACTTGAGAAATGTTCAGCAAACAAATTGACCGTAAGATCACCACTACTGCTCATCCTACCCCTAAATGCATGGAGTTAGGATACCCATTCGATCTTTTGCAGTTATTTACATGTTTCCAAAATTCTGACGGACTACTGTTGAGATTGAATTCTATTCTATTTATGTAATCCTGACAACAGAAGCGCTCAAGAGTTTTACACTCTTCCCTAAGTTGTGAGAATAACTCATAATCGACAAATAGCATAGTCTGCTTGTAATGCCTATGGGCTATTTTTTTTTTAACAATAAGGTCATGTCAGCGTTATTCCTAATATCGTCTATCAATTACATTTACCCCAAGGCAGTCTTGCACCAGGAAGAAGCAATATTTTTAGTTATTATTACGAAATGTCTTCAAACAGATTAGGTATCGTCATCAAAGGTGAAGTTATTTTGATGTAACTCGATAATTGCTACCCGCGCTTACTAATATCTTGGTAAATAACATCACATCAGATAATAAACCCAATCGGAGACTTCCCATAATTAAACCTCAGGCACCGCCTGATCCGTGTGTTGATATAAAGTCAATAAAAGTTAAGAAATCCTGTTCTTATCTACTTTAAAACCAACACTTACGGATTCACTTAAAATATACAATTATTTTATTAACTGCATAATAACAATTCATAATAATATACTACAATGAAAGATATAAAACAAATGATTAATATGAATCATGGATTCCTAAAAGTGCAATAACCATAACTCAAATATCTATCCGTCTGTTAGTGAATGTTATTTGCAATAATTTTTACAGTTTTTTTTTATTAAAATAGTTACTAAGGTCAGCAAGGCCACCCATGATTGCTTATAATTACTATGAGTAAATAGTATTAATTCCCCTGTGGTGCAATTAAACAGAAAAATGATATATCTTTAGAGCGCTAATAACATTTGTTGAACCTGTTTTAAACTTAACTAAATAGATTTTTTTAAATATGTTTACAGTTCATTCTGATATCCACGAATACTTCAAACTATTTCTTACGAGAAGACAGGGAGAGCATTATGTTAGAGAAAGACGCTAAATAATTTGATTTCCAGTGTTTTTTGAAGTTCTTAATTCTGACTTGACATCAAAAAATAAAGGTTTGTGTTCAGTTTCAACAAAAAAACTCGCTTTTAAGACTTACAAGGGTGCTATGTGGTTGGCGAAATGCTTTTTTAAGTAAATAAATGCAATGAAATAATACTTTTGTTCAATATTAATAAGAATTAAAAACATTTTTTTAATTTAGCGGTTGCACATATTTATTTTTAAACAGCATTTTGCCACGTAGCTTAGTTAAAGGTGATGTATGCGTGATTTTGTTAAACATGAACACTAAAACCTAATATTTTTTAAGTTTTTATGATAAATGTAGATTCAGAATATTTAAAGATGTCCGAAATAATAGTTTTATTCCATAATTTTAATGGATATACAGTTTTACGTTATTTATTAAAATTTATTTTTTCAATTTAATAGTTTTCTGGCAAGTTCCAGCCGGTTTTCTGAAAAAACCTCAAGGTGGATGTCTTTCTTTATAAATTTTTTGGATTCAGCATGGAAAAATATTTAAGAAAATACGTATCTCACTTAAAAGACAGAGAATTACTTTTTTTTGTATACCTGTGTTATTTATAATATATATAAAATGCAACGTCTTTCTGTCTGTCTGTGAGTCAGTGCGCTTATCACTCGAGAACCATTTATCCGATTTAGGTGCTTTTTTTTAAAAAACATACATATGTTCTCTGGTCAAGTTATAGGCTATATTTTATTACGTGAGATAACATAATAAGGAATAAGCAGTGACGATAATAGTGGATCAAGTCGGAGAAAAGTTTGCCGCTAGCGCGTTCTCTTGCAACCAACCATTAAATATGGAACAATATCATATAGCAAAGAATTTGATATATATAAAATGCAACGTGTCTCTGTTTGTATGTTTGTCCGTTAGTGCGCTTATGGCTTACATGTTTTTTTTTAATTCATACATTTGTTCTCTGGCCAAGTTATTTATAATCTTCTATAATATATATATATATATATATATATATATATATATATATATATATATATATATATATATATATATATATATATATATATAATGCAACGTCTCTCTGTCTGTCTGTCTGTCCGTCAGTGCGCTTATCACTCGAGAACCACTTATCTGATTTACCTGCTACCCTTATGGAGAGGAAAGCACTAGATGTCCCATCAATAGCTAAAGTAATTGCCAATTTTTTGACCAGCTATAAGTTTCCTCTGCAGAATTGTGTAGGATTCGATTATGACGGTTGCGCTACAATGGCAGATTAGGAGGGTGGCGTACAAGCAATTTTAAGGAAAAAATGTGCTCAAGTATTCCATTCCATTACGTAAGTGACATATTAAATCTTGTTATCAACGGCGTCAGGTATGGAAAATTATAAACACTATTACCACAGTAAAGGATACTACAGACTTCTTTAGGAGATCGACTGTTCAGAGGAATTTGGTTCTGAATCTGTCCCGAATGAGTCTGGAGAACACTGAGAAACACAAAAGCATTCGAATATATGCTAAAAATTTCCTTGAGGTCGTCGATGCACTGGAAAAACTATCTATCGAGAAAAATTCCACCATCAGAAAATTAACGCATTGAGAACTTTACAAATCTTCGTGAATTTTTGCCCTAACTGCAAGCATAGTGCATGAATTTGGTTAAGGTAGGAGAGCACACTAACAGAATTATTGAAGTACTAAAAGACCCTGATGATGATGACCGAGTCATTGACGAGTTTCTATGAGAACTACAAGGTGTGTAGTTCAAGTGGCATCAGAGATAGATATTTCTATTTCATGGCTTGTTCACAAGCAAAGATACCGGACCAATCGGCCATGTGATAATGATTACTGAGGGCGTTAGCTAATATATATTTTACTACGTGTTATCATAGGATATATTTCATTACGTTAGGTAACTTAATAGGCAGTGGGGATAATAGTGAATCAAGTCGGAAAAAAGTTTGCCGCTAGCGCATTTTCTTGCAATATTTGCAACCTAAACCATTAAATATGGAACCATATCATGCAGCAAAGAATATAATAGATATAAAATGCAACGTCTCTCTGTCTGTCTGTTTGTTACTGCGCTTATCACTCAAAAACCACTTATCCGATTTACGTGTTTTTTTTTTATTCATATACATATTCTCTTTCCAGGTTATATAATAATAATCTAGAATCTACGATATACATAAAATGCAACGTCTGTCTGTCTGTCCGTTAGTGCGCTTATCACTCGAGAACCACTTATCCGATTCACGTGTTTTTTTTAGATTTATACATATGTTCTCTGGCCAGGTTATAGGATATATTTTATTACGTTAGGTAATATAAGAAATAAGCAGTGACGATAATAGTATAATAGTAAATCAAATCGGAAAAAAAAAGTTTGCCGCTAGCGGACTCTTTTGCAATACGCTGCCTAAATCGTTAAATAAGGAACAATATCATGTAACAAAGAATACAATATATATAAAATGCAACGTCTATCTGTCCGTTAGTGAGCTTATCATTCGAGAACCACTTATCCGATTTAAGTGTTTTTTTATAAAATACATATGTTCTATGTTACGGTAGGTAACATAAGGAATAAGCAGTGACGACAATAGTGAATCAAGTCCACACGAGCGGAGCCGCGGGCACGGCTACTTTAATAATAAACTTTTAAAACTTTTTTCTCTGAAATATCTTATTGAAACTTATCTGTTAACATAAAGGTATTTTGTTTTAGTTGTTTTGTTCATAACTCTTTTTTTTATAATCACGAATATGTGGATTCTAGGAAATTTTTTATAGGTTATGTTAATTTTAACCTTCTTCGCCGCAGTACTATCTTAAAGTACAAGATTTTGCGAGTATTTTCCCGTTTGATTTATTCAGATCGGATAAAATGACGACTGTCAACAGATTTTTGGCACTTTTCTCACACTGCGCGCTGCACGCAATCACGTGTTATTTATAATAACCTTGATACGTTTACAAGATATGTAATAAAAATTATGTATAATTAATTAAAACGATACTTTGGATTATTTATTAAAAATATATCAATTATTAAGTATTGATAAGTGAATAAATGCGCGTGGGAGGCACGAGTTTATTTTAATCTTTTTTAAAAGAAAGTCCGAAGTGTATATATGTGATTCAAAATTTGAAGAACACACATCTTCTTCAAGCTACGTTGCCACAGCGAAAATTGACTTTATAAAATACATGAAAAAGTAATATTTATCTTATATTTTTGCAACAACTAGAAGGTAAACTGCCTTCATACTTTAATAAACGAAAGCGAAGTAATTTTTTATGTATATATTTTTTTCTGGCTTTTTAATTTTTTAATGCATATGACAACAAAAATTGTAAAAAACGCATGCTTTTGATCGAAGAGAAAGTATGGATTCCTATCTTTTACGTGTTAAATACCTGAAACTTTTACAATTAATTATGGCAATACGGCGTGGTAAACCATATATTGACGCAGAGAATGCATGATGCTAAAATCTATTATTTCTCAAAATTTCAAGTAAAACTACTTTTAACAGTTACTCGTAAGAAAATACTTTAACACACTTGGCCCGTGGCCAATTTATGTTGTAGTTTGACTTAAGAAGTTGATCTACTTTTACATGGCAAGATTTCAATTTTATGTTTCTGCGTAATTTTCTCACAATCTGGCAGCATCAATTCAAGGCAGCCCTTGAGATTTAAAGTAGCAATTTAAATCTCAGCCATCCAATTTTGCCAGACGTGAAAGGATCTTTTCTGCGTCTTTTATAATACGTATTACGACGACTTACTAAATTTCTGTTTGGTAAAGCAAGGATTGTATTTATTTAGCAATATCGCCGCGGTATTTTGATATTTGTCAATAAATTTTTTCAACCAGCTGTTTTTATGCAGGTTTTCTTAGTCCTTTAATTGGAAGGTATCATTTATGATAATTATTTAGGTGAAAATTAAAAAATGAGACACAAAATTGTTTCTTTCTCTAGTAAAAGATTATATAAGCCTGTTCATTTTACCGCTTGCATATTCTGAAGATATAAAAATTATATTTTTTTAGAATGTTTCCTAAGCGCAAGGAAAATTCAAAATTTGGCACACATTTGTGAAGTTTATAGGCTACTAAAGCTAAAGCTATAAATAACAACTTTTTGTTGAAAAGTGACAGAAATTCATAGGAATTTTTAAAAAATGTTTGGACTCATTTGCCATTCATGGTTTTTAGCGGAAAAATAAGGTTTTATGTTTTAACCTTAGTAGATTATAGACCCTAGAAATTGATGGAAGCGAAACTTTCAATTTTTTTGTGTTTAGGAAATATTCGAAACGCACATAATTTTTACACCCTCAAAGACTGTAACTGTTAAAGTACCCCTAATATGAATTTTTTTGAAATGAATATTTACTTAACATTATGACATAAATAAATACAAGGAGTTGAGTTTCGGATCGCGAAGTGTGTGCTTGTGAATCGAACGCCCGGCAATAGTCAACTCGTTCAACGAGCATTATTACGGTAGTGTTTCGATCTATTTAATTATTTTGTCGATTGCAAACGAGAGGAACTAGAAATAAAGCAGTGTAGTGTTAGAATTAAGACAGTAAATAAAAAAAAAATAGAGGTTTATGAGAATAATTCTGTGAAATTGTATGAAGCTAACAAAACGATAATCGACCACCTTGAATATTTTACTGCGTATTAAGGTGAGCAAACCACCGGAGAACGGTGATAAGAAATATAAACAACAGTTTTTTCTTTTTCTCCCGTGTTTGAAAATGAAATATACCAGAAGCACACGTAAAGTTTTTATAACAGAAAGAACAATGGATAGCGATGATTATACATCAGGAGACTCGAAAAGAGGAAAAGTCAAATAAGAAGAAGAGCCAATGGGATTATGCAAGAAGAGTAAAAAGCTAATAAGAACACCACAGAAAGAGAAAAACGAAAGAGTAAATAAGATGGACAATTTGATAGAAATGATCAGAGCTAATGTCAGATATAAAGGATATAAAACAAGATCAAAAGAGATACCAACAAGAGTTGATGGAACTAAGAAAGGAGAATAAAGTATTGAAAGAGGAAAATAAGATAATTAGAGAAAACATGAGAAGTAAGGATTTGAAGATGAGTAGACTGAAAAAAGACAACGTAAGGAATAATATTGTAATATCGGGAATGCCATTTGAAGCGAATAGCCAACCAGATCTGAAAATGGATGTAGAATATTTTATGGAGAGGAATATGGACACAAAAGTGCAGATTAAAGATGTGATAAAAATAGGAGCGACTATATACAAGATAGAACTTGGAAACACGGGAGATAAAGAAGCTGTGATGAAAAATAAAAGCAAACTGAGAAACCTAAGAGAGAGAGAGAGTGTAAATAAACAACAATTTAACAAAAGATGAACGGGAAATTCAAAAGAAATCGAAGCATATAGCAGAGAACAAGAGAAAGAATGGAAAAATAATATCAGAAAATCATAATCGAAGAAAGAGAATATAAATGGAACATTGAGGAAGAAAAACTGAAAGAACAAACAAAGAATACTACGACCATCAAGCCAAAAAACTGAGAGAAAAAGGAGAGAGATAGGTAGATTGACGACGACCCTGGCAAAGATAAAGGATATGGAAGAGAGGACTAGTAAAAGGAATACAAATAAGAAGATAATCAAGGAAATAGATAGGAAGAAAGAAATAGGAAATAATTATCGAGTTATTAGATTGAGAACACGGAATAATAGAGGTATAAACGGAAAAGAGGATGAACTGACAGAAAAACAACAAATGCACTCTGTAGGAATCACAGAAATAGAAAGGAAAGGAAATGGATGCAAAAAATTAGAAGGAAATGCCATAAAAGAAGAAGACAAAATTATGGAAATATGGAGGGAATACAGAACTCACACAAACAGAAGAAACTAATACAGAAGAAACAAAAGAGGCAACGAGCAATTTAAACAGGATAGAAAGATATAGACGGAAATATGGAAAAGCCAAATATAGAATAACTCAACTCCACGGGCCTTACACTCCTAAAAAAAAAGGTTAGAAAGGTATAAGGATTAAGTAAGTAATAAATACAACAATTTTCTTCTGCTCTTCTAATAAGCTAATTTTTTTTTATAACGTTCCAAAGTCTAAATCAAACGGAAAGCACGTTTCCCGAGCGCATTATAGGCAACGTCGCCAAATTATTTAGGCGTTCTTTACGTAAAAAAAGGTATGCAAATAATGCTTTTTTTCTCATTTTTTTATTTTAATGTCAACTGTTTCCTGAAATTATATATCTTAAAGTGCTTAAATTATATGTGGCTGGTGCTAAGTACTATTTGCCTAATCTCTTTTTAAATTTGATATTACCGGAAATATTTCTCCGATTTTTTAAATTGCTTCATTTTAAGCTATAATTTGCAAATAGCCATATGCACTATAAAATTCTATCCCTCATAAAAAGAAAAACTGATCTAAAACTGTTATCAGGCTCGAAATAAAAGCAAAATTGGAATTTTTTTTCTTTCTCTCTCATGCTTTTACCTGACAAATATGTCAGAAAAGAGTGCTTGTTATATATGACAATGGTGAACGTGGGAGCAGTATTCCATAGTTGGTCGAATTTGAGCTTTGTACAGAATTAACAGTTGTGGAGTGTAAAGCTTTCTGGTTCGAAATAATATTCCCAACCTTTGAGAAGCTCTCCTTGCTATGCCTGTGACATGTTCATGCCAGGACATATTTGCTTCCAAACTAACGCCCAACAAATTGAATGTTAGAAGAATGGAGTGCCCCGCCATAACTATGTCGGGTTCAGCGACGTTAACTTTTTTATAAAAAACTGCCGCCTGGGTTTTTGTAGTTTTAAGTTCCACTCGGTTACTGTCACCCCAAGATAGAATTTTTTCCAGGTCTTTGTTAAGTTGAACGACTTTCCGCTGTCTGCGGATATTCGTCTGAGTAGCCGATGAATGAAGAGATAAGCGTATTGTCATCTGTAAAGCTGTAGATTGGATTTCTGGTCTTTTCCAGCAGATCATTAATGTAAATGAGAAAGAGAGTAGGAGATAGTATGGAGTCTTGGGGCACACCGGCGTTGATAGTGAAGGTGCTGCTATGCCTAAAGAACGCTCTCTGGGGAAACATGAGAGCTACAAACAGAAATTTTCAGACATACCATAATAGCGTAGCTTAGCCAACAGTCCATTGTACCAAACATGGTCGAATGCCTTGGATATGTCAAGAGCAACCGCTCGAGATTCTCCAAAGGGTTCAATTGCGTTGTTCCAAATATGTGTTACATAATTCAGAAGATCTCCTGTTGATCTATGTTTGCGAAAGTCATATTGGTGACCGCCAATAATGTTGAATCCTTCAAGATATTTTAGAACATGCTGATTGATAGCCTTTTCCATGACTTTCGTTATTATTGAAAGCAGTGCGACTGGTCGGTAGTTATTTGGCAAGATCTTCTTGCCTATTTTACGTATCGGCTGAACTGTGGCACATTTACAACAGGAAGGAAATATTCCCTTTCTGTAGGATAGGTTGAGAAGTCTACAGAAAACTGGTGTTAGCTCCCTCGCACAATTTTTGAGAACTATGGCAGGTATTCCGTCAGAGTCAAAAGCTTTTTTGGTGTCTAGTTTCATTAAAATACATTTAATGATACGCTGTCTGAAGACAATATCGGGCATCCTTGACTGCACTATGGGAATAGTAGGTGGTGTTTTCCTTAGAAATCGACAGTAGAATGTGAAACAAAGAGTTCAGCCAACAAGTTCGCTTTTTCAACAGGTGTGGTTGCAATAGAATTATCTGGCCGTGTGATGGTGGTATGGTAGATTTGGTGAAATTTTGACTAACTGTCTTAGCGACTGACCAAAAAGACCTGGAATTGTGGGGACAAGCGAGAAGTTTGTTTCTAATTCGTTGATTGTGTGCCTCCTTGGTTTGGTCAATAATTTCTTTGCATCTGTTCCGGGCACGAACAAAGGTGTTACGATTTATGGTGTTAGGATTTACACGCCATTGTCGGTAGGCAAGATGTTTAGAAGCAACAACTTCTTTGCATTTTCAGTCAAACCAAGGCTTGCCGTTGGAAGGGCATTTTTTCGAAAAAGGAATGTAAGCCTCCATACCAGCCAAAATAACATCGGAAACCCCCCTGGCGGAGTCAGATGGGTCGTCAGATCGTAAACAAACGTCCAACTAATGGAAAGTTCGAAAATATTCCATGAGATCTCCCCATTTAGCAGATCTGTAGTGCCAAATCTTGCGCGGTTTAGGCGCCTCTCTGTTACTGATTGGTAGGATACTCGATGTCGAAAGCAGTTTATGGTCGGAAAAACCTAACGGCGAATTTACGGTGATCATGTTTTTAAGATCTGAGTAACAAGGGTAAACATAAGCCTGAACAAACCAGTTTCTCATATTTTAGAATGAAAGCACTCCAAAAGCATAAATAGATTGTTTTTATCTAATGGGAATTACCTTCTTTTGTCGATATATAGGGGAGGAGGAACTTACAAAGAAAACCGAGCAATAAATTATAAAACAAATTATACACTTTAAAAACGTATATTTGTCACTATACAGGATTTTTAATTCTAATGACTGTGCATTCTCTTTTCAGCGTACTAAGAAAAACATTTGAGAAATTCGCATGTCACTTTTCTACAAAGGCAAGAAATCTCCATGCACGTGTAAGTCATAAAACACCACCTTTGTATCTTATACAAGAATATATACTTAAAAGTATCCGATTTCTTCCTTTCTACTGTCATTTTAAATTTACTATATTCTTGAGTTAATTAAGTGTTTCGGATTCGATTTAAAATAAAGCAATGGGAACCTTGTTCCTTAAAGTACCTAATAACTATATTTTCTTTTTGATGCAGTTATTCGTCTACTAACTGAACAAAAAAGAGTATTATGAATATTCTCTGACACTTAACATATCCAAGACATTTGACTGTGATTGACCAATTAGGATGAAAATTATGAAGTTGAAAGCTGGAGATATTCCGGTCAGTTTTGACTCATCTTTTATATATTTTATGAATCAATTTCAGGAGCAGCAAGTGGTTATTCACTACGTCCTGTAGTCGTAAACATTTTGATGGAAGCTTTTGAATAACGTGTTTTAGCTGCTGCTCGCCTAGAACAAAAAATTTTGAAGCAGATACGTGGACTGTTGACACTGCCGTTATATGACCAAATGGTAAAAGATCCCTGTAGTCACAATATAATAATAGATAACTTTAATCAGCAAATATACAATGGAAAATGAATTAATGGTATCCTTCTTTTTTGTATGAACTCTCTCTGTCTCTATCCCTCTCTCAATCCTTTCACCTCAATAAGAATATCGGTGACACTATGCAGTTGCTACCTCAACAGTTATTCTCCAGGCATCCCGATTCTGCGCGACCTGACTTAGTTCGTGCCCATACCAAGAAGAGACCAACATATTTCAGGTACTGTCTATTAATTCTATTTGAAAGTTGGTCATTTACGTTAAGTTCTTCGAGAATAGATACATTAGTAGGGTGTTACATCTCAAACGGATCGATTGGTCTTTTGTCAGCTTGTTTAATGGTCTATGTTTCCGATGCGTAAGTTGCTATGAGAAACATAAGGCAGGATAGCAATCTTAACTTTGTATCTTTTGTGACAGCTGGATCTATCCAGACCTTAGCGAGTTTGATCGTCGAATTTCTAGCCATAGCCAAACGTCTTCTTACTTCTGCTTCAAAGCCACCATTGTTATGAGGGATCCCAAATAGTTGAAATGGTTGTAACATTCATTTTTTGCTAGATTTTAAGATTATGTTACGACACTGATTTTCTCCCTACAATTTATATTCTATTACATTATTATATTTATTGCAGTGATTTCAATTTTTGAGCAGTGTAGCTTAAAACAGTATTTTAAATTTTTGAGCAGTTTAGTTTAAACCGGCAGAGTGTAGCACGTGTTGCCGACTTGACTTATTTAGTTTGCATTAATTTTTCGCCCGGAAGTGAGCCATTTTAAACACGTCACTTAGGAGAAGGGACAAAGATATTTAAGCAGCCAGATAAAATTTTTGAGGGCTTTTTCCACCATGAAGCAGTAACGGCTTTGCTCCGCCAGTAGGCCGTAGTGGCTTTCTTCTCCAGCACGCCAGAGCGTTTTTTTTAGTGATGCAGTAGTGCATAAACGGTTTCTAGCTCTCGAGTTTAAGGCCTTTTTCCTTTCTTGAAATATCCTGCTCATCCTTAGGCATTTCGGGTCAAAAAGTGTTAAGCAACCCAAATGAAACTAGGATGGTAATGGCTGAGACCATATTTTTATGAGGATCTCATCAGGAGAGGCCGAGTAACTTATGGAAAACCCACGAGGAGAAACCAATACGTCATAAACACACCAGTCTAAATTTCTCACTTCCTGTCTACAAGTGCGTTTCCAACGACTACTCAACACGTGTAACTCACGGAGTTAATTTCACAAACTTTTAATATCGTGTTTTATCAAGCCTTTTATTAAAAACTTAGTAATCCTGATTTAAATACTCTATGCCACTTTTAGTTTAAGGGGTATTTTATTTAGTAGAAGTAATTTTAAGAGTGTAATAAAGTTAGGAATTTTTGGCAGCATTGCAGACGAAACGAAAAGAATCGCATTTTTAGAAGTTACCAAAAGTGTTCTTCGTATTTGCTGAACCATCCCAAGACGCGTTTCGCCGTATCACGGTACATCAGCTGGGCTAGGTTCAGCAAATACGAGAACACATTTTTAGTCCTTTATCCAGGTAACTAACGGAAAACTATAACAAATAGATGCTTATACTGCACTCTGTCGGTGACTTACTAAGTCTATTCAAGCAGAGCGGCACAGCACGGCTGGCACTTATTGCAGAAACGCACCTTTCTCGAGCTTACTGCTCGAAGGCATAGATGGCAGCATTGGTATAACAACTAAAGACGAAACGAAAAGAATCGTATTTTTAGAAATTACCAAAAGTGTTCTTCGTATTTGCTGAACCATCCCAAGACGCGTCTCGCCGTATCACGGCTCATCAGCTGGGCTAGGTTCAGCAAATACGAGAACACATTTTTAGTCCTTTATCCAGGTAACTAACGGAAAACTATAACAAATAGATGCTTATACTGCACTCTGTCGGCGACTTACTAAGTCTATTTAAGCAGAGCGGCACAGCACGGCTGACACTTATTGCAGAAACGCACTTTTCTCGAGCTTACAGCTGATGAGCCGTGATATGGCGAAACGCGTCTTGGGATGGTTCAGCAAATACGAAGAACACTTTCGGTAACTTATAAAAATGCGATTCTTTTCGTTTCGTCTTTAGTTGTTATACCAATGCTGCCATCTATGCCTTCGAGCAGTAAGCTCGAGAAAGGTGCGTTTCTGCAATAAGTGCCAGCCGTGTTGTGCCGCTCTGTTTGAATAGACTTAGTAAGTCGCCGACAGAGTGCAGTATAAGCGTCTATTTGTTATAGTTTTCCGTTAGGAATTTTTATTTTGTTAATAAATATACCCTTTTTATTTGAATGTGTAGTGTCTCTCTAAACTCCTGCTCTTTCTTTCAGGACGCACAGGTTGTAATATACTTAATATTATTTTAACTACTAAATAACTCTTCAGTATTTTTCATTTTTTAAGCTAAATTAGATACCGTTTATTCTAAAATGAATGGTACCCAAAAAAAATAAACATTACAACCAAATTTTAAACAACTATAGAGACTATTTTCAAAAGACGTACAAAAATTATCTGTTATCCATATTCTCTACCAGAAAAAAAATGAGCTAGCTAGCTCAGCTTAGATATAAGCTTATATCTAATACCTTTAGTTTTTTCAGTATTAATATCCACTCAATTCGTTCTCAGAAATTAAGATGTACGAGGCTGGTTTGAAAAGTCCGTGCAAAAATAAAAACTACTTATGTGTTTGGGGTAAACCTTTTTTATTTTTCGACATAGTCTCCTTTTAGGCTTATACACTTCGTCCAACGATGTTCTAGTTTGTTGATCCCTTCCGAATAATAGGATTTGTCCAAGTCTGCAAAATATCCATTAGTGTCTGCAATCACCTCCTCGTTTGAATAAAATCTTTGTCCCGCCAGCCATTTCTTCAAATTGGGGAACAAATTGTAGTCCGAGGGAGCCAAATCTGGAGAATAGGGGGGATGTGAAACGAGTTGGAATCCTATTTCCATTAATTTTGCGACCACAACTGCTGAGGTGTGTACTGGTGCGTTGTCGTGATGGAAAAGGACTTTCTTGTGGGCCAATCGCGGGCGTTTTTCTGGCAGCTCGGTTTTCAAACGGTCCAATAACGATGAATAATATTCACCTGTAATAGTTTTACCCTTTTCCAGATAGTCGATGAGGATTATTCCTTGCGAATCCCAAAAGACAGTCGCCATAACCTTTCCGGCCGAAGGAACGGTCTTCGCCTTTTTTGGTGCAGATTCCCCCTCGGTAACCCATTGTTTAGATTGTTGTTTGGTCTCAGGAGTATAGTAATGTATCCATGTTTCATCCACAGTGACGAAACGACGCTTAAAGTCCGGATTCTTCTGGAACAGCTGCAAACCATCCTTGCAACACTTCACACGATTCCGTTTTTGGTCAAGCGTGAGCAATCGCGGCACCCATCCATGTCCAAATGTTTATGCAAAATATTATGTACCCGTTCAGTCGAGATGCCTACAGCACTAGCAATCTCACGCACCTTAACTCTTCTGTCATCCATCACCATATCATGGATTTGATCAATGATTTCTGGAGTCGTAACCTCCACAGGCCGTCCAGAACGTTCAGCGTCACTTGTGCCCATATGGCCAGTCCGAAAATTTTGAAACCACTTATAAACTATTCTAATCGAAGGTGCAGAGTCACCATAATGTTTATCAAGCTTCTCTTTAGTCTCCTGAGGCGTTTTGCCTTTCATAAAGTAATGTTTAATCACCACACGAAATCCTTTTCCGTCCATTTCTTGAAAATCACTCGACTTCCTTGATTCACACGAATGCCAAACACAAAGAAATAGACCAATATGGCTGAAACTTGGTGTGCCATCTCTCGGACTTTGCACGGACTTTTCAAACCAGCCTCGTATATAAGGGACAAATAACGGCTTTTATTTAATAAATAAAATATTTATTAAAGATAAAGAAAGTTGGGGTTATACAAAATAACGCTGCAGCAGGACATTATAAAATAGCGCTCCAACGTGAGGCTATAAAAATAGCCCCGCTTCTAGACGTTATTATATTGCGCCTCAACGTGCCGGATATTATATGGTATACAACAGTGAAACCAGCAATTTCAATTATGTGTGACAGATCTTCATTACGCCTAACAATCTTTACTTTGGTTTTCGCTCTATTAATTTCCAGTTCATAGTTCTTGCTAGTGATTTCAAGGCGTATAGTTGATTCTAGATCTTATATTGACGTGGCAGTATCATTCGCATATCTAAGGTTACTAGCTCTTTTCAACCCTTACTCCAGCCATCCAAAACAGACATTATATATTCACTTTATATGTTAAAAACTAAGAGTGATAGAATACAACCTTCTCTGATGCCGGCTTCTACGTTAAAGGAAATTAAAAAAGAATTATTCAGTGTAATTCTGCCATTTTTGTTCTCATACAGGGATCGGATAAGGTTTACAAGATGCATAGGTGTTCCTACGCTGATTAGAATCGACTAGAGTTTGTTCCATTGTATGAACTAGTATAAGAGAAAAATATTAATACCTTGGAACGCATGGTTTATCATGTAAATCAAGTCCTAAATTCTTACTCACGCAATTACTGTCTCAATCAGACAAGTCACGATTAAATAATCGTGAGGTGTCCCCATGCTGATTAGAATCGAGTTTGTTCCATTGTATGAACTAGTATAAGAGAAAAATATCAATACTTTGGAATACAGGGTTTATCATGTAAATCAAATTCTAAATTCTTACTCACGCAATTACCGTCTCAATCAGTCAAGTCATGATTATTCAGAGATCTACCAATATGTGATAAGCGTTCGCGGCTTTACCCTCTAAACATTATTCTACAGATAAAATTACATAAAAAATTGAACAACACCACAAGACATGATATTTTGATACTTTGCTTCACATTCTATTATCGATTTCCAATGAAAAACACTGTCTTCAGAAATGTGATACATTGCCTTTTGCTGGAAATGCACTAGAATTCAGCCCATATCCAAAAAAGGAAATATCTTGTCAAACAATTACCGACTAATCACCCTGTTTTCAACAAATAGAGAAGGCTGTCAATCATCATCTTTTAAAATATCTAGAAAGATTCAATATTATCAGCGACCAACAATATGGCTTTCGTAAGCAAAGATCAACAAGAGATTTTCTGACTTACGTCACACATGGTGGGAACAACGCAATTGAAATTCTGAGGAATCTCGATATATCCAAGGCATTCGACTCTGTTTGGCATGACGGATTGTTGGCTAAACTACGCTTGTACGGTATGTCTGAAGGGTTTAGTTTATGGCTTTAGTGTTTCCTCAAAGAGCGTTCTTTATAAGTGACAGTCAATGGATTTATTGCTAATACCTTCGCAATCAACGCCCGTGTGCCCCAAAGTTCTATATTCTCCTATTCTCTCTTTCTCATTTACAATAAGATCTACTGGAAATGACCAGAAATCCAATCTACAGAGTTTCGGAGACAGTACGCTTATTTCTTCATTCACGTTGGACGCTCGAACATCAGCTATTCATGCAAATATCCGCAGATAGCAGTAAGTCGTTTAACTTAACAAGGACCTGAAGGAAAATCTATCTTGGGGTAACAGACTACAAATAGAATTTAATGCTACCAAAAGTCAGGTGGCAGTTAACGTTGTATAAATAAATAAATAAATAATAAATAAATAAACTTTATTGATCCACGAGACTATACACAATAGCATAGGACACTATTTTGAATGAATGAAAAGAAGTATCATAAATGCATTTATATCAATGTAATAAAGCAAACAAAAGTTAGTAACTTAACTCTATCTAACTCTAACTGTTAAAAAATCGTTTATACTATAGTAACATTTCAATTAATGTTCTTTTATACAATTTTATGTTATCAATATTTCGAAAACGGGGGGCAATTTATTGAATAGGTGAATGCCAATATAACGGGGATTGTTTTCCGTTGTGGACAAACTGGGGGCTGGAATAGCATAGTTATCACCGTACCTTGTATTATAATTGTGCTAATAATTGTTAGTAACGAAATTCTGTGGTTTTTGCTTCACAAAATTTCAACCATGAAAATACAAGGTACTGTGAGGATCCTTAAATCCCTAAAAATCCGTCCGCAGGATGCACTTCTCTGAGCGTTTATTATCGCTCTCATAGCTCTCTTTTGTAGCCGAAGAACCTTGAGGCTATAAGAAGAATAACCCCAAAAAATTATGCCATACTTAATTCTTGAATAGAAATGTGCATAGTAATAAGACAACGAAACATTCCTATTGGTCAAATCTTTCAATTTATATAATGCAAAACATGACGATGATAAAGTCCTGTAAAGAGCATCAACATGGCTTTTCCAACTTAAGCTATTTTCCAAATGTATTCTTAAAAATTTTACTTCTTTTTTGTTGGATATTTTCCCTTGATTTTTTAATAGATAACTTTCAGATATTGGTTTAGATCGAGGAGTAAAATCAATGAATACAGTCTTTGGTGTATTTATACACAATATATTTACATTAAACCATCTTAAAAATTCATTTAAAATATCCTGTACTCATCATATAATATTACAAATTTAATCAATTAGCCCACGAGAATTTCTAGAACGTCAAAAACCGGTATCGATTACATAAGCAGAAACAGTGCTGATAACAACTTGACTGGCATGGTATTGTTTAATTGTTTATCAGATCATTCCACCCAAACTGTAACACTCGGCATTACAGTGCCAGAAACTAATAGTATAACTTATCAAAGGTCGTATATTGAAAGAACTTATGAGACGTTTGGAAAGTATCTTGGGCAGGAAACATGGTGTGAGGTTTTTGAGTCTGCTGGATTAAATGAGGCATTTTCCTGTTTTTTAGAAACTTTAAAGTATTATATTTCTTTGGCATTTCCAGTAAAAATAAATTGTTCATGTAAAAATCAGTCACAAAAAAAACCTTGGATTACAAGAGGAATTAGTACATCATTATAAAATTTGGTACAAAATATTAATAGACAGTAATCATAATGCAGTTATCTTAAGCTATTATAAAAGCTACAAGAAAATATATGGAAAAGTTATTTCTGAAGCAAAAAGACTATATAACATTAAAACATATTTTGAATCAGATAGTAAATCTAAGATAACGTGGGAAATTATCAATGACAATATACGAAGCAAAAAAGAAAAAAGCAATAGAATTATCAAAATTATTAGTAATGATGTAGTTGTTGAAAATCCTTCCGAAACAGCAAATTGCTTTAATGCCTATTTTATAAATATTGCTAAAAAATTGAACGAGACATTACCTAATGTTAAACCCAGTTGTTCACTGCCCTATTCTTAGGAGTTTCATACCATGTTCCTGACACCAATAAATCAGCAGCATGTGGTGGATCTTATAAATAACCTAAAAAATTCTAATTCCGTTGGAGTTGATGAAGTTCATACTAAAATGCTAAAAACTTATGGTCATCTTATAGCAGGTCCATTAACATTTTTGATAAATATGACACTATCCGAGAGTGTGTTTCCTGAGGCGTCGAAAATTCCAAAAATTATTCCGGTATATAAAAAGGGTAAAAAAAGATTGTACTGAAAATTAAGGGCCTATCGCACTGCTCTCTATATTATCAAAAATTGTGGAAAGAGTAATGGTTAATAAAATATTAGCATTTGTAATAAAGTACATCTTGCATGGGGCACAAAATAGATTTCTCAAGGGCAAATCCACAGTATCGGCAATTTACGAATAAAGTTTCTGAAGATCTGAAAATGAGAACATTAGGCCTATTTATGGACTTAAGTAAGACGTTTGACCTTGTAAATCACGATCTTCGGCTGAATAAGTTGAATGCGTATGGATTGAAGGGAAAAATTACTGAACTACTTAGGAGTTACTTAACTGGGAGAACTTAACTCGTACATGTAAATACAACAAAGTCGGACATATTACCGTTAAATATAGGTGTACCCCTGGGACCTCTGTTGTTTTTGCTTTTTGTGAATGACCTTCCTAATATAGAAGAGCAACATAATCTCATTATGTTTGCCGATGATAATAGTTACGTTTGCTCTCACAAAAGTAAAGAAGAAGTGCTAGTGTCTGCACAGGATATTCTGTTGGTCTGTCTGGTACTCGACATAGTTATTTCGGTACACTCCATTCCTCTAGCATCCTCAATCAATGTGCTGGGCGTTAACTTTGGAGCAAATATGTCCTGGCATGAACATGTTGCATACATAGCAAAGAGAGCTTCCCATGAGCTGAGAATATTATTTCGAACTAAAAAGCTTTATATTCCACAACAACTGTTAATTCTGAACAAAGCTCAAATTCGATCAACGATAGAAGACTGCTCCAATGTTTGGGGTTGTGTTCTTATTTGGTGGCTTCTATGCAGAAGAGAGTGGTCCGCCCAACTGGAGACCCAGAACTCAGCAACAACTTTGATTTGGAACATCGAAGAACGGTTGGCGATTTCAGTCTATTCTACAAGTACACGGTGATCATTTTTAGACACCCAGCCCCTATTTATGGAAAATTATTGGATGTTTATTTTTTTTAAATATAGAATGGTATAGTGTATGTCAAGGAGTATACTGACGTATTTGACATTTGGTATTGAAAACGATGCTGTCGTCGCGACATCAAACAACTTTTTTTCCATTGACATATCTTTTGTAAAACGACATTGGAAAGCCCTAATTTTTTTCAATATTTTTTCCATAAATTTTTTTTTTTCTAATTTGTTTTTGGACATCTCGGTTATCATGGATCATATGCCACGTTTGGCGGTTTTCAAACAATTTATCTAGTAGTGTCATACTTTCATCTGACATTAATTATAACAATATGAGTTACTATGCTGTTGAGGTTTTCCTTTAATAAAATATCTTTGAACAATAAAAAACAAGAATACTTTATTTTTATTAAAACCAGAAAAAACTATATAACTTTTAACATTACATAACTTATTACATATTTATAGAATTAAATGTTTGAAACTTAAAAAATAAAAAACATCAATAGAAATTTTCTGTGTCTTCCTTCCTCTATCGTACATTTTTCTATTCTTTTCATTAAACTTTAATGAGTGGTTTTGTAAATAATTTCTTCAGATATACTATTGCATGCATCTGATATTTTTTGCCTTTGCCGTCGCAGTTTTGTATACAATATCTTTAAGAGTCCCTCAAAGAAAAAATCTAACGGCGAAAGGTCTAGTGTTAGGTGTCCATTGCGAACCCCTATCCATCTTCGTTGAAAGAGTTCATTCAAATACTCTCTAAAAGTAGTAGTTGTCTGAGGTGGTGCTTCGTCGTGTTGAGACCACATATGCAGTCTTAAAATAAGGGGAACATTTTCTAATAAAACTGGTTGAGTATTAACCAAGAAACTAAAGTATCTATTTCATGTTAGTGTTTCCTCAAAAAAGTGTAGTCAAACCAAATATCTCCAAATTATCCCATACCATACATTAACGCTATAATGGCCTTGATTCTGATTCACACTAATGATAATTTTTTCTATTAGGTTTGCCGTTGCTGACAAAATGACTTACAATCTGTTCCTAATATATGATGCAGAAAATAATGTTCTTCGTCATATTTAATCATCATTTCTACTATAAAACTCAGTCGTCGTTCCGAATCAAATTGTGTAATAACTGAAGATTATGCATTTTATAGTCATGGTATTTGGTAGCTTTAAGAGCTTTCTGAATAGCCCCATAAGATACATTCAATTGCCTGCTTGCTTGTCTGATTGAATTATATGGATGGTTTTGAAAATATTGCAGAATTTCGAATACTTTTTCATTTGTTAAAATAGTTTTTCGTTTAAAAATACTTTTCTGCTGAGAAAATGCATCCAGATTGCTCCTCAAATGTCGTTCTAATCGACAAAACATAGTATGATCCGGGATATATCTGTCGGGGTAACGTTCTCGATACAGTCTAACGACTTCCCGAAAATTTCTTCTTGCTTCCACATAAGTAAGAATCATATCTACTTTTTCAGCCTGGGAAACCACGTGAACCAGAAGCTAATAACACACTATTTATTTAGTTTAACTCTATTGAATTAAATAGGTGTGTAAACAAGATCTGTCAGATTAAAGTATGACAGCCACCTACTAGATAAATTGTTTGAAAACCGCCAAACGTGGCATAAGATCCAAGGTAATAGCGTTGACCAAAAAATAATATTTTAGAGGGTTTTGCTGCATAACTTTTTTGCAAAACAAATTAGAAATAACCGGTCAAGTGCAAGTTGGACTTGCGCAATTAGTGTTCCGTACGTTGAGTTTTCAACAAAGTTTTTTCCGATCTTTAATGAAACTTGAAGACCTTGAAATTTTTGTTTTTTTTATATACTAGATAAATTACTAAACTAGTGATAATTTTCATTCGATCTACACCCTGTAGAGAATATTCCAGAATTTTTTCAAAATTTTTTGATTAGTACTTTTCGAGATAAGTATGGGGGACAGTGATTTTTCGCACTCTTTTGAAAATAGTACAAAGAGATTTGTGCGCAAGTATTACATTATATATATTTTTGAACTCGTCTCTTTACCAGCTTTCATTTGACATCCCACTCGATAACCTAATAATTTTTTTTTTTTCACTTTCGATTTCACCTCCCAAAACTAACCCCTGAAGGCAAAATTTGACTTTGAAAACTACACGGCTCTGATGAGACCATCAATTCCTATGTTAGTGCCAAATTTTAACTCTCTATGTCAAATAGTTTCGGAGGCAATCGGACGGGATAGACAGACAGATACCGAAATGATCTTATAAATGTTTCGTACGGAACACTAAAAAACAGTTTAAGGAAATAATGTTGAGAAAAAGGTGTGCCGATGGAAAAAAAAGTTGTTTGGCGTCGCGGAGCCCAGCGTCGTTTTTACTACCAATTGTCAAATATATCAGTATACTCCTTGACATGCACTATACTATTCTACATTTATAAAAAAACCAATAAATATTCAACAATTTTCCATAAATTAGGGCCGGGCGTTTAAAAATAAACACCCTGTACTTTTATGAAGAGTGTTCGATGAATGTAGCCCGCTTGATTTCCTCCAGAGCGATGCATGCATGAAATACATATCGCGCTCATACATCACATCTGTATGAGGCTCAGCTTGTCACTTGTCGTTAAACCATTTTCATGTAGTCTTTTATATGAAGATAATCATCGCTTTGGAATGATTAGCCCAGGACTGTGTTTCCCACCAAGTACTATTTACAGTGATTCAAGATCAACTTGAATCACTTTTTTCGCACACCTGTCGCTCCTGTAGCGCTTTAGGGATTTATCTGCGGTACGTGTGCCATACCATAAAAACCGGTCAAGTGCAAGTTGAACTTGCGCAATTAGTGTTCCGTACGTTGATTGCTTTTAAAATAAAAAAATTTTGTTACGGAGGTATAAAATGATCAGTGACTTCACAAAACACACCCCAAATGAGTTTTCAACAAACTTTGTTTCCAATCTTTAATGAAAACTTATGACCTTGCAATTTTTGTTTTTTTTATATACCAGATAAATTATTAAAGGTAATGCACTCGTGATAATTTTCGTTCAATCTACACCCCGTAGAGAATATTTCAGAATTTTTTCAAAATTTTTTGATAAGTAGTTTTCGAGATAAGGCGGGGGACAGCGATTTTTCGCGATTTTTTAAAAATAATACAAAGAAGAGTGGGCACAAGTATTACATTATATATATATATATATATATATATATATATATATATATATATATATATATATATATATATATATATATATGTATTTTACTCGTGTTTTCACAAGCTTTCATTTTACACCACATTCGATGACCTAGTAAAAATTTTTTTTTTCACTTCCAATTTCCCCCCCCAAAACTAATCTCTTAAGTCAAAATTTAGCTTTCAAAACTACATGGTTCTGATGATATAATTCCTATATTAGTACCAAATTTCAACTTTCTATGTCAAATGGTTTCGGAGAAAATCGGGTGTGACAGACAGACAGACAGACAGACAGACACCGAAGTGATCTTATAAGTGCTCCGTACGGAACACTAAAAATGACAACATGTTTTATTGAAGTAATAAATGAAATAAAGAATTATTAGAAAGAAACACCAAAGTTAATGTCCATCGCAATATCTTAAAAAAGCTTAAATATGCATGGGAAGACACAGATTGGGAATGTGAAAGATTTATGGGTGAAATAAAAATTCGAAAGATTACTGATAAGACGTTAGCGGTGCCGTGATTTACCATATAAGCGGACTCTTTGGAAGGACCAAAGAAGTAATTTATGAAGCGTGTATAAGATTTTAATTTAAAACTAATAAAATCATTTAAAATCGATGAAACGTTGAGAGATATTATTTCTTGTCATCATTAGCCCAATATGGAAGAGCACATAATTAATTTGAATGCAAAATTTCTAGAAACGATTTAAATTTTAGGTTGGTAGCAAATAACACATAACATGGCAAATAATAAAATATGGAAATTATGTTTCATTTGTCATTAAAAAGAGGGAAATGTATATATAGTCTGTCAAGTAAGAACGTGTGCGTGATAATTCATTTTTGGTAGATGCGATTGTAGCAAATCTTCAAAAAATCGGTAGAGAGAACCTTTGTCTACGAAGCATTTTAGTAAGAGTTTCAATCGATTCCGAACTTTCAACGAAATCACGTAAAATCCAAAATGAGTCACTTGTTTGTACGTCGGTTCGAGGCAGTCTTTCTTTGTTTCCAACCAAAGGGACCTAAAATGACACATTCCGCGGATACTAAATATATTAAAAAGTCCATATCGTTTGTGGGCAAATCGTTTTAATGAGATGAAGGAGTCGACTACTTGCCAAAACGTGGCACGGTAGGCAAAGTCACTCCGAAACTTGAAAAACGAGTCGTGTCGGGACCCGAAATTGACGCCGAGTCAACATAATTAAGAAAATCGGGTTTGAATGTATTTCACGAGACTATTCGACAACAACTTCGTGCTCATGATGTCAAATTCCGAAGCACGTTGAAGAAATCATTGCTGGGCGAAAATAACGTCGCGAAGCGACTCGCTTGGGCCCACAATAAGATACTAGAGTCGCCTTCACAATCGCCGGAAGAGAAAGGTCAGAGGAAAGAATCTGAGAACTTTGACTCAGTTGTATTACGAGATTCGAAAAATTTGCATAGTATGCAGAAAATCTCGTCGACATCATGCCTCGAAGATGCTAGGCGATTATTGATGCAGGAGGCCATTGAACAATTTACTAAGGTAATTGCGGCATTGTTAGCACACGAAAGAATACATTGACGGCAAAAAATGTTCTCGAAATGCATTTTTTCAAGAATACATTTTTGATTTAATTGACAAATTGTAAGTAGCTGTACTCACCAAAACAAAATGTCTTGTTAGTGAAGTCCTTAAATAGTACTAAAAAAAACCGGCCAAGTGTAAGTTGACCTTGCGCAAGTAGTGTTCCGTACCGTGATTACTTTTGTAATAAAAGTTTTGGTACGAAGGTATAAAATGATCAGTGACTTCACAAAACACACTCCAAATGAGTTTCCGAAAATCAATATCGAGGATTCGGACACAAACTTGTTTGTGATGGCTAAAAAAAACCTTCTACAACACGAACTTCTATATCATTATAAAAATGGCAAAACACATTAGAAACATTTTGTAACTCTTATTTTTCATATTCCTTTGTCCTTTTTGTTATCTCAAGCATGCGCAGTATTAACATGAAGGAATTGCAAAGTTAGGTTAGTATTCATCTTTTATATACTTAGGATTTTTTCATTTCATGGTTAAGCACACCGGTTATTAGTATTTGACGGGCCAATACAAGTTTTTAAATTAAAATTGTGTCTAGCAGTTTTCTATCACTTCCTTCTATATTTCCAAGGTAATACAAATCTGCGATAAATAAAATTTTATTTGAAATTAGCACTTCACACACTGTAATGCCATTGTGCCAAAGATTGCAAAATCCCAACATAATCTGAACACTAATTAACTGTTGTCAGTGTTATTTGTAATAAAAGATTATCATTTCAAGTTTACTGTGTGTTCTTAGTGGTTTATATACCTAAGTAGGAAACAAAAACAGGACTTACCATAATAGCGATAAGAATAACGAACTTTAAATAACCTCTCTTATAAGTTCTGAAATAAGAGAAACCTTTATCCTTAATAAAGGATTTTCTTATTTTATTTCAATACTGCCTAAGCTCAGAATGGTGGATGCATGCTTCAAACAACGGTAACATCTGAGTCCTTATATTTAATTTCTTCCCTTTACCCCTACGCAAGCTTCAAACGGTGGGCGCATGCTTCAAATAAAGATAAAGACAGTGCCCTATCAAAATAAGCGATGCAAAATCTCTTTATTGTCTATTAAGGTTGTATTTTTAGTAGAACTAGTATCTTTTATCATTTGTATAAGCCCAATCCTATTCAAATACATAGGTGGATTAGACAAGGCGAAATCGGCGCCATCGTTGGAAAAAATTTTCTAATTGAATTTTTTTTCATAACCTTCTCCAGGAGATGCCCCCTGAAAGAGGATCAACATGTTGCCGGGCGGTAACCTGGTCCGAATTTGTTTAAACAAATTTTTTTTAAACAAAGTCCAAAAATTGAAATTTTCGCCCCGGAACAAGGTAAATTGGACCATTTTGAACAAAAAATGTCTCTTGTGAATTTTCTCTAAAATGCGCCGTTTTCGAGATATCGGCGATTTTAGGTGCGAGAAAACGCGAAAATGGCCACTTTCACCTCCCAATATTGGGGTCAAAAATTAAAATTTTCAATGTTGCCAAGTGTCCAAATTAAAGTTTGAGATCTCTTCTACAAATTACCGTAGTAAATATTGCAATATCTTTATTTTTAAACATTGTTTTTTAACAGTTAACAAATTGCGTTCGAGCGCCCGCGGCCGCATCGAAACTGTATACATAGATATATACGCAACGCCCGTACGTAGGCGCGCGGAACTGTATACGCGCTGCAACTCGCTGTAACGTGAAGTATCATGCAAAAGTTCAAACATGCTATTGCTTAAATAAGAGTCGGACACTTTAATAGTTTATTCATTTCTTTTCCGCCCTTACAAGTATGTACATGTGTAATTATGTCTTTTTCTATTAAACGAATTAAATGTGATCATAAGTGCATTTTCTGTGGTAAGTGTGATGATGTTGTACAACAACCAAATTTTGAATCATTTCAAAAAATTCAACAAGCAGCTAATCGTCGGAAAGATGACATAAGTACAAAATTTAACGATTTATATAATCCAAGTAGCAGTGAACAAACTTTTTCTTGGCACAGAAAGTGTTATGCTTCCTATGTAAGTAAAGAAAAAATTGTACGTCGGGAAAATGCTCTCAAAAAACTGGAAGCAGAAAATAATTTTAGAACGTTCTTGTGGGATGGGTATTAATTTTGGAAAAATTCCATGTACATCCGATGCTTTAAAATTGCACATTTCACGAGCTTCACTACAAACGTACATATGGAAAATGTCATTGTATTCTCGGTATCGACATTTAGATGCAACAGAATTTGGTTACACTATAGAAACAGGTGAATTGTTACCCAAATTCATGTTAAAAAATTCGATACCAGATTCGTTAATTAGGCAATGTAAATGTACAAAAAATTGTAAAACTAATGCATGTAATTGCAAAAGCAACAACGTAAGTTGTATACTCATGTGTGGGTGTAATTTAAATATTTGCGAAAATTCTATTAAATATATATAAGTTATATTTCATAAAATTGTTTTAATTCTTCTACCATCCTAATCGAATATTGAATTTTTATTTATATTCATTTGTTATAATAATTAAATTTGATATAACAATTACTCTTTAATAAATAAATATTTTTTACATACTTTTCAAATATATTAATTTTAATAAGAAATCAAGAAACAAAGCTTTATAGAGCATCGCAGTGCGTATACAGTTCCGTGCGCCTACGTACGGGCGTTGCGTATATATCTATGTATACAGTTTCGATGCAGCCGCGGGCGCTCGAACGCAATTTGTTAACTGTTAAAAAACAATGTTTAAAAATAAAGATATTGCAATATTTCCTACGGTAATTTGTAGAAGAGATCTCAAACTTTAATTTGGACACTTGGCAACATTGAAAATTTTAATTTTTGACCCCAATATTGGGAGGTGAAAGTGGCCATTTTCGCGTTTTCTCGCACCTAAAATCGCCGATATCTCGAAAACGGCGCATTTTAGAGAAAATTCACAAGAGACATTTTTTGTTCAAAATGGTCCAATTTACCTTGTTCCGGTTCAATTTTTGGACTTTGTTTAAAAAAAATTTGTTTAAACAAATTCGGACCAGGTTACCGCCCGGCAACATGTTGATCCTCTTTCAGGGGTATCTCCTGGAGAAGGTTATGAAAAAAAATTCAATTAGAAAATATTTTCCAACGATGGCGCCGATTTCGCCTTGTCTAGATAGACTATTATTATCACATTCCAAAAAATTTATGTTAAAATCGCTCACAATAATTATCTTAGATCCTGACTGAGCATGGTGTTTATACTATTATCTATACAATGACTAATATTTTTTATTACGCGGGATGAGGACTTCTATTCAACATATATCAAACAAAGTTTGTTTTCGATCTTAATTTTTATATACCAGATAATTTTTCAAAGGTAATGCACTGGTGATAATTTTCATTTCAATTACACCTTATGGAGAATATTCCAGAATTTTTTCGAAATTACTACACTTAGAGAGAGGCTGGGAGGAAAACGATTTTTGGCAATTCTTTTAAAATAATATAAAAGAAAAGTTTCGCAAGCATTACATCATATATATCATTTGACACCCTACTCGATGATCTTAAATTTTTTTTCACTTCCGATTTCACCCCCCAAAACTAACCCTTTAAGTGAAAATTTAACTTTCAAAACTACCGTGATTAAACCATCAATTCCTATATCTGTGTCAAATTTCAGCTGTCTATTTCAAATGGTTTCAGTAACAGATAAGCAGACAGAGACCGAAGTGATTTCATAATTGTTCCGTTTTTCACTTTTGATACGGAACTCTAAAAAGAAATAAATTTTGTATCAAACTAAGGATATCAATTAGTATTACTATGAAGATAACGAGCAAAGACAGCCTCTTTTATTCAAAGGAAACATAAAACGAGTATTTTATGTTCTTTAAGCGATATCTACCGTACCTCCACTTTTTTTTTTTAATATAAGTTGAAGAAACAACCTAGTCATTATTTTTTTGGATTTATTTTTGCACATATAATATATCTTAATTATTAATATGATACTTAAATTATCGTGAAAGAGTATTTCTTATGTTGTCAAAATGGTTTTTTATATTAAATGTGTTGTAAATTCAACTAAACATAGTTTTTTACTTGTCTTAATGTGATATTTTATCTCTTATGGATTGATATTACCTCCAACTGTTTATTGATTAGAATACTATTTATATTTTATTATATATGTAAATAAAATATTATATAAAAACTATATATATGTATATATACATATATATATATATATATATATATATATATATATATATATATATATATATATATATTACATTGGCCCAAAAAAACCAAAGTATCGTTTTTTTTAGGTTCCTCTATCTGTCAGGAGTAACCCTTCCACATTTTATCAAAAAATATATTATCATCAGGGGTTAATTTCGATAAAAGAAAGTATTTTGAGCTTTCGTTATACTGTTGAAGTATATATATATATATATATATATATATATATATATATATATATATATATATATATATATATATAAATAATATATATATATATATATATATATATATATATATATATATATATATATATATATATATATATAAATATATATATATATATATATATATATATATATATATATATATATATATATATATATGTATATATATATATATATATATATATATATATATATATATATATATATTTTTTTTTTTATTGGTCTAGCACACGTGCTGCAGGGAAGTCCCTAAAGCGCTCCAGGAGCGGCACGAGTGCGGAAAAAGCGATTCACGTTGTTCTTGAATCGCTGTAAATTGTACTCGGTGGAAAACACAGCGCTGGGCAAATTATTCCAAAGGGATGACGTTTTCCATATAAAAGATTGCTTGAAAAGCGTTGTACGCGGAGTAACAAGCTGAACCTCATACGGATGCGAAGCACCAGCGCGACGCGTATTTCTAACATGCAGCGCTTTGGGAGGAATTAAGCGGGCTACATCCTTATATATATATTTTTGACGCTTCTGACATGATTCCATTAAGTACTTGGCCCGTACTATGGTATAACTCGAATAATTAACAAAAATATCTAACAAAATTTTTTTAAAAAAAGCATTTTCGATGTATTTTCTTGATTAGGACGGGCTCTATAAGAAGTCGGGACTAATTTTCTTTATAAGATAATATACTTTCGAGATACCAGAACACGATGCCATTAGTGGTTTCCCCGTTACTGTTATCAACAAAAATAACCTAACTTATTCGTAAAAAAATACACTTTTACCTAATTTATCGATCAGATCGGGATGGAATGGGATCTATAATAATCTATAATATATATATAAAATGCAACATCTCTCTGTCTGTCTGCCTGTCCGTTAATGCGCTTATTACTCGAGAACCATTTATCCGATTTACGTGCTTTTTTTTTAAAACATACATATGTTCTCTGGCCAGGTTATAGGCTATATTTTATTACGTTAGGTAACATCTATAATATATATAAAATGCAACGTCTCTCTGTCTGTCTGTCTGTCTGTCCGTTAGTGCGCTTATCACTCGAGAACCACTTATCCGATTTACGTGTATATGTTCTCTGGCCACGTTATAGGATATATTTTATTAGGTTAGGTAATATAAGAAATAAACAGTGATGATAATAGTAAATCAGGTTGGAAAAAAGTTTGGCGCTAGCGCACTCTCTTGCAATACGCGTCCTGAACCGTTAAATTCGAACAATATCATGTAACAAATACAATATATATAAAATGCAACGTCTCTCTGTCTGTCTGTCTGATTGTCCGTTAGTGCGCTTATCATTCGAGAGCCACTTATCTGATTTACGTGTTTTTTTATAAAATACTTATGTTCTATGTTACGTTAGGTAACATAAGGAATAAGCAGTGACGTGCAGAGTCGCGGGCACGGCTAGTACTGTATAAAAAGAAAAACAGTATTTTAATAATTTTATTATACATATATTCAACTTTCGATTCGAGGAAAAAAAATATTTTTTGGAGTGCCCAATTATAAGATTATTGGATATTAAAAAATGGCTGATATTATCAGGAGAATGATATTTTTATATTAAAATGATATTTAATAAATTCTATAACTGTATCATCTACCTAAAAATATTATTTTAGGTACTGTTTATATATGTTTTGCATTTTTTTACGCACATATTTGTTGATAACTCGAATTATACTACAGTAACGGTCAAACCACTAATGGCATCAGGTTCAGGGATCTCGAAAGTATATTATTTTACTCGTAAAAGAAAATAATTTTTTATAGAACCCATTCCAATCGATAAAATACGTCAAAAATGCTTTTTTTTTTAAATTTCGCCAGTCTAATATCTATGTATCTATAATATATATAAAATGCAAAGTTTCTCTATCTGTCTGTCCGTTAGTGCGCTTATCACTCGAAAACTACTTATCCGATTTAGGCGCTTTTTTTTAAAAACATACATATGTTCTCTGGCCAGGTTATAGGCTATCACTCGAAAACCACTTATCCGATTTACATGTTTTTGTTTTTAATTAATGCATTTATTCTCTGGCCAAGTTATCCATAATCTTTTATAACATATATAAAATGCAACGTCTCTCTCTCTGTCTGTCTGTCTGTCCGTTAGTGCGCTTATCACTCGAAAACCACTTATCTGATTTAGGTGCTTTTTTTTTTTAAAACATACATATGTTCTCTGGCCAGGTTATAGGCTATATTTTATTACGATAGGTAACATAAGGAATAAGCAGTGATGATAATAGTGAATCAAGTAGGAGAAAAGTTTGCCGCTAGCGCGTTCTCTTGCAATTCACCGCCTAAACCATTAAATATGGAACAATTTCATGTAGCAAAGAATATGATATATAAGAAATGCAACGTCTTTCTGACTGTCTGTCCGTAAGTGCACTTAAAACTTGAAAACCACTTATTCGATTTACATGTTTTTTTTTTTAAGTCATACATTTGTTTTCTCGCTAGATTATTTATAATCTTCTATAATACATACATACATACATAAATATATATATATATATATATATATATATATATATATATATATATATATATATATATATATATATATATATATATATATATATATATATATATATATATATATATATATATATATATATATATATATATATATATATATATATATGAGGCTATGAGCGCAACAGTGGCCTAACCCACATTTTCCTTATTATTCTATTGAAATTAATGTTTAAGTAGTCCAAAATTACAACAATAGCAATTATTTATGACAGAAAAACAAAATTGTTGATTATCAGAACTTATTACTGAGAAAAATTTGCAAAAAATATTACAAAAAAAGAAGTTGCATTTATCTCCAAAAGGGATGCTTGGGGATTAGGCCACTATTGCGCTCATAGCCTCATATATATATATATATATATATATATATATATATATATATATATATATATATATATATATAATATGCAACGTCTCTCTGTCTGTCTATCTGTCCGTTAGTGCGCTTATCACTCGAAAACCACTTATCCGAATTAGGTGCTTTTTTTTAAAACATACATATGTTCTCTGGCCAGGTTATAGGCTATATTTTATTACGATAGGTAACATAAGGAATAAGCAGTGATGATAATAGTGAATCAAGTCAGAGAAAAGTTTGCCGCTAGCGCGTTCTCTTGCAATCCACCGCCTAAACCATTAAATATGGAACAATATCATGTAGCAAAGAATATGATATGTAGAAAATGCAACGTCTTTCTATCTGTCTGTCTATCCATTAGTGCACTTATGACTTGAAAATCACTTATCCGATTTACATGTTTTTTTTTTTTAAGTCATACATTTGTTCTCTGGCCAGGTTATTTATAATCTTCTATAATATATATAAAATGCAACGTCTCTCTGTCTGTCTGTCTATCCGTTAGTGTGCTTATCACTCGAGAACCACTTAGAAGCAGTGACGATAATAGTGAATCAAGTCGGAAAAAAGTTTGCTGGGCGTTCTCTTGCAATACATTGCCTAAACCATTAAATATGGAACAATATCATGCAGCAAAGAATATAATATATATAAAATACAACGTCTCTCTGTCTGTCTGCCTGTCCGTTAGTGCGCTTATCATTCGAAAACCACTTATTCGATTTACGTGTTTTTTTTTTAAATCTTAACTTAATATTTATCAAAAAAAAATCCATAATATATATAAAACGTAACGTCTCTGTGTCTGTTTGTCCATTAGTGCACTTAGCACTCTAGAGCCACTTATCCGATTTACGTGTTTTTTGATAAAATACATATGTTCTATGTTACCTTAGGTAATATAAGGAATAAGCAGTGACGAGCGGAGTTGCGGGCAAGGCTAGTACTGTATAAAAAGAAAAACAGTATTTTAATAATTTCAAGCAGTGACGATAATAGTGAATCAAGTCTACGCGAGCGGAGCTGCGGGCACGGCTAGTATGGAGAGAGTATTGGAGAACCATAGGCTAACAGGTCTTCTATCGCAAATATATAAATTACGTTATTCATGAGTATAATCACAAATCGATTAGATAAGAAGTTTGAAACTTACCAGCCTAAGGATCAAGCAGGCTTCCGTAAAAGATTCGGCACAATCGAACATCTACACACGTACAGACAACTTATAGAAAAGGTAACTGAATACAATATCAGACTGGATGGCACTTGTCGACTTTCGAATGGCTTTTGACACAGTAGAATTCTGGGCAGTGGAGAAAGCGACAAAAATGAAACAGTCGATCAAAAGTATATTAACATACTGAAAAAATCAATGACCAATCAAAACTGAATGTGAGATTACACTAGGATACCAAGGAAATAAATATAAATAGAAATGTTAGACATGGTGATATATCACCAACCCTGGTACTAGAAGATATCTACAAGAGACTCTACTGGGAAAACAGGGGACTTAACAGATCCGGAGAAAGACTCATCAACCTGAAATTTGTTGATGATATAGCACGTTTTGCCGAAAACGGAATCGAATTGAAAGAAGTACTCGAAGAATTACAAACCGAAGCAAAAAAAAGTCGGTTTAGAGATGAACATCACAAAAATCAAATTTATGATGCACAAACAATCATTAATGACGCAATATTTATACAAGGGTAACAAGGGAAAAAGGCAGATTCATATGTATATTTGGGACAGTAAGTTACAACCGAAAAAGTGAATCAAGAACTGAAAGTCAATCGAAGGATAAGCCTGGAATTATGCAGCTTACGGTAAAATGAAGCAAGTCTTTTAGTCCAAAATACTTTTAAAATATAAAAGTAAAGTATATAATGAATGCATTCTACCAATAACATTTAGTAGCGAAACATGGGTTTTGACAGGGCAAGTTATTAGAAGATTACAAGTCCACCAAAGAGCAATTGAAAGAAAAATGCTAGGTAAATCACTCAGGGATCTCAACCCAAACGATTGAATAAGAAATAAAACAAGAGTCCAGGATATAATTAAAAGATAATCTTCCTCCAAATGGAACTGGGCTGACATATTCATAAATGGAGCAGAAAAATGACCAGATGGAGCAGATGGAGAGAAAAAAAATACTGGACTTCAACAATGTTGGTACGACGATATTAAAAAATCAGCGGGGCTTAATTGGTATCAAATTGTTCAAAACAGTGACATATGGAAGCCCAAGAGAGAGGCCTATATCCACAGGATAGAGAATGGCTAGAAGAAGGGAAGAAATATGTACATTCAGGGTAGTTTAAAAACTGTTTAATATATGAAAACTGGTATATCCCTGTAGCAAAACCAATTAAAGAAAAATGTTGAGGAATTGCGTCAATATATGATACACATAAAGCTATCTTAAAGAGGTAACTTTAGTGAACGACAATCTGTGTACCAACCTGCTTGTGTTATTTATGTCATCATAACTCCAAAATTGCTTACCACACTTATCATTATCAGTTTATTCAATGGGGCCAGCAATTCAAAATCATTAAACTTTGACGTTCTCTTCCAAATTAATGTTTTAATCAATGTGAAAAGATTTTGCTAATTGCCGATTGCAATAAGCATATAAACGATTGTTTAATGTAAACATTGCCCACCTTATCACCGCAAATAAATGGAAAAATTGAATTTAATCAATTTAAAACTGGTCCTGTTAAATCGCCAATTTAGCAACACTTTGAACATGTAAGGTTACTTTTACTTTTAAGGTGGATCTAAATGAGTCGAATTTTTTACTTCTTTTATTATTTTAAAATTATTAAATATACACAGCTGTTTTACGGTAGCAGCGTGAGGAAATTAATTAAGAATTTATATTAAGACTTTGGCAGTTTCAAAAAGTGCATTCACTATTTACAGTATAAAAATATAAGAGCCACCGTTGTAGGGTAGGCTAACCATGTGGAATCGGTAAACTACCTGAGTGAGGTACGGCTGCGCATGAATTTATTAACGTAGACCACCAACATACAGACCCAAATACCAGATCCGTTATATAGAGGTTCTTGAAACCAAAAATGAACTATGGAAAATCGGAATTTCTAGGATGTATTTATATATATATATATATATATATATATATATATATATATATATATATATATATATATATATATATATATATATATTTATTTATTCACATACGAGTATATATAAATAAATATAATACATTTCAATTAAAAATACTAATAAATAATACGAAGATTTAAATTATTGTCAATAATGTGAAAACTTAAATTATTGTACAGTGAAATTTGTGTTAATGGCCACCTGTCATAAGCGGCCGCCTGTGGTAACGGACAGTATTAAGCTTCCCGAAGCCTATTGCATATGAATTCTCGTATACAAAAAACTGTTAATTACAACCACGTGTATTAAACGACTAGGGCCAGTTAAACTGAAATTTTTATGGCATAATTCCTTGGAAATTTACCTGTTAATAACGACCGGGCTAACCGAAGGGTTTTATGACACTAATTTTTTTTTTGAGCCTTCAACCTTTTACTTTTACCACTACGGTAACTGGGTAATTTATTCAAGGAAATAATAAAATTATCTGGTTACCCCCTTGCTCAGCTCTTTCCTTTAGTCCATGATAAAACTGTAAACTTGGATGAGTTTGTTTCCATTGATAGTGATGTGCCTAAAGAAAGTTCAAACCTCAGTATTTCGAAAATTGTTGAGGAACTGCGCTATACAAACCAAAAGCTTAACTCTCCAAAATCTACTTTGTCTAGTATGAGTGAAGTTTGTGCAAATTTAAAAGACATATAAAACTATTTTTCGTGTAATAACAATGATGAAATGGCTATAGATATTTCTCGAGTGTTACTTTCATGTGAATCTCAGGTTTTGAAATGGAAGCTTAAAACTTTTAAACAAACAACAATTGAAACATACTTCAAAAAGGCTTAAAAACATTTTTAAAAAATCCGTAGTAAGTATATATTACTATAGTGTATATACTGTACATTCAAAATATTTTTTTATATTATTAAATCATTTTAACTTTTCAATCTGTGTGTATGCTAACTCTATTTAGTAAAATAAAGAGAATGTTTAAAAATAGAAAAATATATCTTTTATTTATAGGGCGCAAAACCTGGGAATAACAGCCACCTGTCTTAAACGGCCAATATTCCTAAATTTTTTTATGGCCGCTTTTGACAGGTTTTACTGTAATAATTTTTTCAATTTCTCTACTAATTAGCCCCGTTAGGCCAAATGTCCTATATATCCGACAACTAAACAATCTTTTACTTCTATTATATATATATATATATATATATATATATATAATATAAATATATATATATATATATATATATATATATATATATATATATATATATATATATATATATATATATATATATATATGTATGTATATATATACAGTGGCGTAGCTAGGGGGGCGTCGGGGGCGGTCGGCACCGGGTGCCACCTGTTTGGGGATGACACCCAATAGTGAAAAAAAAAATAACACGAAACTATTTTACACCATACACGAGAACATGTTTTTTTTACAGTGTACATACTGTCTGTTGTTTTTATGTTGGTAGCTCCGTAGTTCTATGGCTCGTTCGGTCGGGGATTCCCCTGAAATATTCATTGCTTGTCGCCTGTGTCATTTCATTTCTCAGTTCATTTCTCATTTCTTTCGTGATTTGTGATTGACGTGAAGTGAATTGTTATTTTAAAAGTGTTTTACAAAAGACTTAAAAAGATATCTTACAAAATCACAAGATAAGTTCAATATTATTTTGTAATACACGCTAACGAATAAATGCAAAACCTGAAGACAGTTATTGCAGAATCGATCGATAACTGACTGAAAAAGATCAATTAGGTAACAAAATAAATTCGAAAAACTTTTAAATTATTTTGTTCAATATTAGGACAAATATCCAAAATCTGATTTGAGGGTTACTAAAAATAAAGATGGTATCTTTGATGGTATTTTTCAGTAATACCCGAAAAAGCATCGTGTAGTTACTAAATGTGATTTTTGTTAAGAGAGGCCGTTTTTGGCGGAAACAAATTCAATAAAGATAATTAAAAATAAACACGATATTGATTTTGGTTGTAAAAGTATTCTATAATATACTGAAAAAAAAAAATATTTATAACATTTGGCGGCCGTTAAGAGGCCACCCTCACTTATCTACCGTAACGGTGTTGTATCTATTCGTTAATACAGTGTATTTATTATGAAATATTATGTGTCCTACAAATAATTTAATGCTTACTAATTGAAAAAAATTTTTAGAGTATGTGTACCCAAAAAGAGAAATATGCCTCGGGGAGTTCATACATCTAAAAGAAAAAGTGGGTTTCAGCAGAGAAAAGCCAAATAGGCTAAAATGGACGTAGTTCAGAGCATGTCTGGATCCATTTTTAAATATGTTACAAAAACTGATGACAGCCAAAGTTCATTACAAGAAATGGATTTACGCGATGATGTAAGGAATGACTCAGATAATACTAGCTCATCTTTAGGAAGCAACAGCGACAATACAGAATTAATGATGATAACACATGATGAAGACGAATTAGAAAAAAATACTGAAAATGACAGTGATAATACTAATAATGCTTCTACTATCGAACACAGTATTTGTACGGATAAAACACTTCAGGACTTGAGGGATGTCTCACATTGGAGTATACCCGTTCCTGATAATGTTCGCATTGAGGTCATAAAAAAAGGAAGTGAACATTTTCAAAACAGAGAAGGATCGTTTACCACTGTATCTAGACACGGGTTAAAAATAAAAGGTGATGTTCGCCATCTTTCAAAAGACTGGTTTTACAAAGTGAAGCGTAATGGCGAAAAAATTCTGCGGTCATGGATGGTTTATTCTTCAATAACTAATAACCTATACTGCTTCTGCTGTCGTTTATTTGCTGTCACTAACTGTGCTAATACAAATGCAAAATTTGTGACTGGATTTCAGAAATGGTGGAAACTAAATCCCAAAATATCCGACCATGAGACTTCAAGTGAACATGTGGAAAATTATGAAAAGTGGAAAACTTTGGAAATGAGGTTGAAACTGCATAAAACTATAAATGACGCAGCCTTGCAGTTAATGGATACTGTAAAACAGAAGTGGAAGCATCTTTTATCTCGATTATTGGATGTAACTTTGTTTCTGGCTAAACAAAACTTAGCATTTCGTGGATGATGAAGGACAAGGCTCTTCAAATAAAGGTAATTTTTTAGAATTAGCCAAACTACTATCAAAGTATGATGTGGTGTTGAAAGAACACAGCTTGAATTTGGAGCATGATAAATCATCAAAAATATCATATTTATCGCCTGAAATACAAAATGAGTTCATACATGTTTTAGCGAACCACGTTAAATTTAAACTTGTCAACGAAATTAAATCGGCTAAATATTTTGGAATTATGTTTGATAGTACACCTGATATTTCGCATATTGATCAAATGTCTGAAGTGATTCGTTATGTGAAAATTGATAATAGAAAAGTGGAAGTCAAAGAAGTATTCCTTGGATTTTTTCCTTTACATGGATTTAAATGATGAAATTCTTAAAAAGCTTGAAAATGACGGTTTAGATATTATGTTGTGTCGTTCCCAAGGTTATGATAATGCAGCTGTTATGAGCGGCATACATGGAGGAGTGCAAGCTATTATAAAAGCAAAAAACAACAAAGCAATTTTTGTTGGATGTATAGATCATTCAATTAATTTATGTGGCCAACATTCATTTGCACAAAATGTATCTTGTGTAACATTTTTCGGAACAGTAGAGACCATTTTTACATTTTTTTCTGCTTCCACTAGCCGCTGGGAAGTGCTTCTTAAACACAGCAAACCATCTGTTAAAAGACTCTCAACAACGCGTTGGAGTACTCATTATGCTGCAGTAAAAGTATTGGCTGAAAATTTTGATGGGATTGTGGCTGCAATTGAGAAATTATGTGATCAACAAGAAAATTTAGACACCAGAGGTGCTGCACATAACCTTATGCCTGCTGTGTGTAATTTCACATTTCTTTGCTATCTTTTCTTTTGGAACGATGTACTAAGGGAAATAAATTGTGCTCAGAATGCATTGCAAAGTAAAGGCTTGAGTATTGATCAACAAAATAAGAACGAAAGGATCACAAACAAGATTCAGCTTAAATGTATGGATGGGTATAATTTCAAATTATTTGGTTGGGCCATTCTTCCTGCCAGATAATTTGAATGGCGAGGAATACGACAATTTTTTGCGGAACGATTTACCTAATTTGATGGAAGACCTACCTATTGGTTTGAGACAAAACATGTACTTTCAACACGATGGCTGCCCAGCTCACTACAGAGGAAGCGTTCGTGCATGGCTCAATGACAATTATCCCAACAAATGGATTGGAAGGGGCGGACCCAAACCTTGGCCGGCGAGAAGCCCAGACCTAACACCGATGGATTTTTATGTGTGGGGTCACATGAAAAGTCTCGTATACGACCAGATGACTCCTATCGAAAACGTGGATGTCCTAAGACAAAAAATAATTGATGCGGCTGACGAAATGAGGCGGCACCTCACAACCAGCGTTGTGAAAAGTAATTTAAGAAAAAGAATGAGAATTTGTGTTAGAAATAGGGGCGACCATATAGAACATGAATTATAATTAATAAAAAATGTTAAATTGTAAAGTTTTTTGTTTTATTTGTGTATTTTTCGTATTTTCACCTAGAACTAAAAATTTACCTTTTGCTACCCGAGCCCGCTTCAGGTGTCATTCTGTGTACAGTTTTCCTATTAAACTCCTAGTATTATACCTTTTTTGATAGCTAAAAAGACGTAAAAGTTTTTAAAATAATTTGCAGAATAACTTCCATACATTTTTTTTTCTCTTTATTGATTTAAATTAGGAAACACTTGGTAAAAATCCGTAATTTAGAAACATTAACAAGCCGCCATTTGAAAATGTTAGTAACTAGTTCAAATTTTTTTTGATGATTTTTGATACTTGACATACAGACTAACTAAAAATAACCAAAAAATCGCACTCGAGAACCTCTAATAAAAAAAAAATCGATATAAAAGCAAAAAAAACATGTTTTTTTTAGAAAATCTTTAAACTTCAATATCTCGAAAACGGTTAAGTTTAGGACATTATGTCATAAAATCAAATCGGTCAGAAACGACCTAAACTATAACGTCCTTAATTATCTAGGTCGACTTTCCCTGTAACCCTTTATTTATTTATTTACGGGCAGACCCATTTTGTACATAGTAATTACAGAAAAATTTCAATAATATAGTAAAGTTATAACAATACAATAACAACACCAGTAATTATCATTTCAAAAACTCAGTGGACTGTCAACAGTTTTTCTTTTAAACGTTTTAAAGAGAGATTAAAAAAATCAAGATCCGCTTCACTGGCACCATTAGTGATTCTAGTGATCGGCGAGAATAGGCCATAGTTACATCTGTGGTACCTCGGGGCAAAGAGTACGTGGTCCCTTGTTGTGGAACATGAAAATTTATCAGACTCAAGAGATCAGAGCAGTCTATATGACCATTTACAAGTCGAAATAAGAAACATATATCAGCAACTTTCCTACGTCTTGAAAGTGACTGCAGCTGAAGTCTTCGTAGCTGGTCCCCATAGGCAGTGATGTTCCACTTAAATTTGCAAGAGACATATCTAGCATATTTCCTCTGTACCCTTTCAACACCCTCAATATGCACCGCATACGATGACGACCACACACATGACAGATACTCCAAAGAAGATCTCACCAAGGCCTTGTACAAAATATTCACGCTATCTAGGGTCTGGAAATCCCTAGTATTCCTACAGACGAAGCCAAGGAGTTTATTACATTTGTTAGTAATAAAGTCATAATGAATATGAAAATCAAGCTTAGTGTCCAAATAAATACCCAAGTCACACAATGAGGAGACTCTTTCGAGAAGACAAATTATTAATACTGTAGTCATACAAAAGCGGAACTTTCACTCGAAAGAACGACATAATCTTACATTTTTTAATATTTAGTTTCATTTTGTTTCTCCTGCACCACTCACTCACCATATCCAAGTCTCCCTGCAGTCTCATAGCATCGTCAACAGAATGAATTGCCATAGACAATTTCAAGTCATCTGCAAAAAACAAGGGCCTCGAAAATAGAATGATCTTTCGGAGGTCGTTAATAAATATATTAAACAGCAACGGGCCCAGGTGGCTACCCTGCGGCACACCCGATGCAACAGATACCTCACTCGACACAAAGCCCTTTACTTTAACAAACTGTTTCCTGTATGTAAGGTAGCAGGTCAACCAATTCAGTAGTGATCCACAAAACCCATAACCTCTTAACTTCCTTATCAGGATATCGTGGTTGACTGTGTTGAAGGCCTTGCTGAAATCCGTATAAACCACGTCAACTGACCACCCGCCTCCATTACATCAATAATACTTTGAACCAACAAGATTAAGTTTGTAGTCGTCGATCTGCCACCAACGAAACCGTGCTGTTCCGGAACCAAAAAAGGTTTTATGAATGGTTTTAATTTGTCGCAAACAATTTTTTCGAATACTTTTGGAATAGAACTTAGAATGGAAATAGGTCGATAATTTTTAGCGTCTGATCTGTCGCCGGACTTAAATACTGGAGTAATGAAACTATATTTCCATTGGTCAGGAAAAACACCGCTCTCTAGGGACATTTTAAAAAGCATATGGAGCGGTTTGGCCAAAACATAGACACAGTCAACTAAAAATCTGGGAGATATACCATCAGGACCTGGTCCCTTATTTATGTCAAGCTTGGACACATAGTCAAGCACCTCCCCCAGGGAGATCTCAACAGAGGAGAATGATCCACCACTATCCCCACCATCCTCAAGCCCAGGCTCACCACCGTCAGTATCCGACCTATAAACAACCTGAAAATGAGACTTAAAAATTTCCACAATAGTCTGTCCATCCGTCCCTGTTAGCTCGTCTAGATTTATTAAGGTAGGGGTGGACTTGCCCCCCTTTTTACTGTTAATGAAATTCCAAAATTGCTTGGTGTTATGCTTTAAATTTCTCTCAATATTTTTAACTTAACTTAACTCCGAAAACTTCTGATAAGTTTCCCACCGACGGGTTTTTTTGTATTCTTTGTGACACAACTTCTTTTTAAGATAAGATCTTTAAGTTCATCAGAAAACCACTTCGGGAACTTCGGATTTTTGGAACGAACCACAGGGACATACAGACTAATACCAGCATACAAAACTTCATCGAAGACAGACTTTGCAGCATTTACATCCGCAATACTACCCAAGACATATTCCCAGTCCACTGAGTGATAATAATTATTTAACATATTATAGTCCGCACGCTTAAAGTCATAGAAACTGAAATCATAGTGCAAACGCTCAAGATAGTCATTAAGCAGCACATCAACCATAAGGAAAGGATGGTGCCGGTCGCAGGGCAGCAGACTTTCCAGTGCCACCCGAACAGATGTTCTACTGTCTCGTGTTACCACCAGATCTAATTTCACACCATTCACATTACTAATTTCGTTCACTTGGAATAACTGATTATAAGAGAAACAGTCACTAAGTAGCCTCACAACGTCCCCACCATGGCCAATGGCTGAACTTCCAAAACTGTCACTAGTCCATTCTACATGAGGCAAGTTATAGTCACCTAGGACACATATATTATCGCTGGGATACTCTTGAATGATCTCCTCTATCGCACAGCAGTGAGCCTAAACAGCATCCACTTTAATGGGTGGCGGCAAGTACACAGCACCCACCACAAGTTTCTCCGTACCACATCGAATTAACACAAACAAGTGTTCCACACTATGATAGTTCTTTGGCACTATACAAGACTGATAACAGTTTCGTACTGCAATAAGCACCCCACCTCCACTTTTTTGTTACTAGTCTGGTTTGACCGATCTTTTCGATACAATACATAATCAGACATACCAATCTCAGCATCACAGATATCATCACTAAGCCAAGTTTCTGAGAATACCACCACGTCAAAATCACAATCTGATATACTGAGTGTCTTTTCTTTTGGTTTTAATATATATATATATATATATATATATATATATATATATATATATATATATATTTATTTATTTATTTATTTATTTATTGGCACGGCACATGTACCGCAGCGACATTCCACTCGTGTGCGAAAAACGCGATTTACGTTGGTCTTGAATCGCTGTAAAATATCCTATACAACAGTCTTGGAAAAAGCATTCCAAAAGAATGAGGTTCTCTATATACAAGACAGCTTGAAAAGAGCTGTACGAGGAATGACAAGCTGAATCTTATCTGGATGAGATGTATTAGCCCGACTTGTATTCCTAGGATCAACCGCTCTGGAAGAAATTAAGCAGGCTACATCTATCGAACATTTTCCATGAAAGTACTTCTAGACTAGACTGTTCTTCGATGTTCCAAGGAAATAAGGTTGCTGGTCAGTTCTGGTTCTCCAATCAGGCGAATGGAATCTTACAAATGCAGTATCTGTTTGAGAAAGCCCTAAACATGTGAGCAGTATTACATCGTCGGTCTGAGGATTCTATAGAATTAACACTCGATATAGAGTGTAAAGCTTTCTAATTCGAAACAATATTCCTAGCTTTTGAAGAGCTTTCTTTTCTATGCATGCAACATGTCATGCCAAGACACATTTGCTCCCGATTTAACGTCTAGCAAATGAGATAAGATGATCCTAGGGAAGTCGACTGTCCCGATATAACTGTCGAGTTCGGCAACTTTAACTTTTTAGAAAAAATTGTCACCTGGGTTGTGTGCGTATCACCCCAATACAATTTCTCCTAACTCTTTGTTAAATTGAACGACTTTTTGCTCTCTGCGGATATTTATACGAGTAGCCGATGTTCGACCATTCAAAGTGAATGAAGAAATAAGTGTACTGTTATCTGCAAAGCTGCAGATTGGATTCCTGATCCTTTCCGGTAGATCGTTAATGTAAATGAGAAAGAGAGTAGGAGATAGTATGGAGTCTTGAGGCATACCGGCGTTGATAGTAAAGATATTAGATAAAAATCCATCCAGTGCCACTATATATATATATATATATATATATATATATATATATATATATATATATATATATATATATATATATATAGATATATACTTGTCATAGAAAATTTATTAGTCTTTAATTTTCCACTGCTGACTTGCTTTTTTATGTTATAATAGCATATCTCATTATCATTATTGTTTTAGTCCTGCGGTATTTTCCTCCGGATTCATCATAATCATCATTTTGGTCGTTATAATCATCCTTTTAAATATTTTTTTTAATTCTATCTTCTTTAATATCATTGAAAGGAATGAGGCAGGTCGTTAGTTGCTTACTACGTTTTTTCAAGAGATATTAGAATAGCGTTATCTAATCGCGTAAGAACGGTAAACATATAACACAGTAGCGCGAATACGACTCGGCATCTTTGATCTAAAGAGGTTCGAGTTTATAATGATCACATGACTTTCGCCATATTGCTGATATGATGCCCACGAGTTTTTGAAGTATTCAAATTCCTTCTTTCAAGAAAAATCCTTTTCTGTAGAATAAAAATGAATTTTGCTGATTGAAAGGAAGAAAAAACAAAGAAAAATTTTTTGATCAAGTTCTTATTAAAACAGATATACAAAAAACAGGCAAAAAATACAAGGAAAAAAAACATTTGGCTTCAACGCTTTTTACACGTTATTCATTTAAATATCTCACTGTTGGATTTATATTTCTCTACTATTAGAAATATTGACCGGGAGGGAAAAAAATGTTCTTTTTGAGAATATATCTCTGCACACGTTCAGCTTCGCGCATATAATGTCAACAATCATGCTTCTTGTATTTCAGCGAATCCCATTAATCTGAAGAGATCGAAAATAATTATAATTATCATTTTAAGATGAGATGGCCTTTCTTCTGAACTTAAACATAACTGTTTTACAAATAAAATGAATCTCTAATATGAAAACACAGTTATCATAATCTTTATATAATATATTGCAGAATAGACACAAAGACTTATGAATAAATTACCTTTTAGGATTTTTGAGAAATCTAAAAAAACGAACTCCTTTGGAGATAGCACATATATTTTTACAAGCATAACAAAACTTCCTCTTGACAATTTTTTTTAATAACACAGCCCCACAAAAAAAAAGTGGAGTATACTTTTGATGCGATATATCAGATCCGTAGTATTTTTGCCCGCTGATCACGAATCTGACGTCAGAATATCGCCATCACATCTCAATTTTTTTCTAACCTCAAAAAATAGGTAAAAATTAAGAAAAATATACTCCTAAAAAATTGATTCAAGCTTTTTCATGAATCCAAAGATGTATTAATATGTATTCGGACACGCTAAGCTAATATTCATCGGTTGGATTAAGCCATACAGTTCTGTTTTCTTTCTAACCTCAACAAATCAGACAGATATAGTGCTTCTCGAATGCAAAAACGAATTTAAATTAAAATTTAACCGATTCTTACCAAATTTGGTACACGGGGGTTTTTTGGGTTGCTGATCATGAATCTGAGGTCGGATTTGCAAAATTCAAAATTCAAAACCAACCGATTCCTACCAAATTTGGTATACAGTTGGGGAATCCTCAAACCTGATACTCTTAAACCCTAAACCCTGAAACCATAGACTCCCACACCCTGTAACCTCAAAAAATAGACCTCAATAACCCTGTAACTTTAAAAATGAGACCCACAAAACTCAAAACCAGGACTTTTAAACCATATACTCTCAAATAGTAGACCCTTAAGCCCTAGAATTGCGAAGGTTAGACCCGCGCCTAACTTTCCTTTTTTTGGCTGTATCTTGTGCTTTTTTCCGCGAATGACCTATTCAAAGGCTTTCTGCCCAAACGCTTTTGAGGACTTGTTTCATCAATCATAGAAAATCCATATCAAGGACGACGGGATGACCATATGCTAGCGGACTATTGCTGGTCGCTAAAAAGAGAAACAAGTCCTCAAAAGCGTTTGGGCAGAAAGCCTTTGAATAAGTCATTCGCGGAAAAAAGAACAAGGTACAGCCAAAAAAAGGAAAGTTAGGCGCGGGTCGAACCTTCGCAATTCTAGGGCTTAAGGGTCTACTATTTGAGAATATATGGTTTAAAAGTCCTGGTTTTGAGTTTATTGGGTCTCATTTTTAAAGTTACAGGGTTATTGAGGTCTATTTTTTGAGGTTACAGGGTGTGGGAGTCTAAGGTTTCAGGGTTTAGGGTTTAAGAGTATCAGGTTTGAGGATTCCCCAACTGTATACCAAATTTGGTAGGAATCGGTTGGTTTTCAAAAATTTTGTCCGCCATCTTGGATCCGCCATTTTGAATTTTGCAAATCCGACCTCAGATTCATGATCAGCAACCCAAAAAACCCCCGTGTACCAAATTTGGTAAGAATCGGTTGAATTTTAATTTGAATTCGTTTTTGCATTCGAGAAGCACTATATCTGTCTGATTTATTGAGGTTAGAAAGAAAACAGAACTGTATGGCTTAATCCAACCGATGAATATTAGCTTAGCGTGTCCGAATACATATTAATACATCTTTGGATTCATGAAAAAGCTTGAATCAATTTTTTAGGAGTATATTTTTCTTAATTTTTACTAATTTTTACCTATTTTTTGAGGTTAGAAAAAAATTGAGATGTGATGGCGATATTCTGACGTCAGATTCGTGATCAGCGGGCAAAAATACTACGGATCTGATATATCACATCAAAAGTATACCCCACTTTTTTTTTGTGGGGCTGTGTAATTTTCAATTATAACGTCAAACGAGTCATTTACTTATTGGAAAATTATTAATATTGAATTTTGGGACACCTTATAAAAAGATTCTCCTTGAAATCCAGATGTAAACCCAACCCGCGACAGCGCGGGCGTCCATACTGTTGATATGATAGGGGTCGCATGCGTGATAAAAACAGGACCTAAAAATTTTCTTGAGCGTCACTACTGTGTTTTATGTTTATTGTGGTATAAGTCTGTAGTGGCAATCGATCAAAGAAATCTTCAACTGTTAGGGAGAGTTTTTTTTTTTTAAATTTAAATTACGAATTGCTTTATAAAGACTACGCTTTTACGTTTCAAGTTATGGAACCCGAAAAATGTCACTTTGGGTGTGGTTTTCATTATAAATAAACCAGAAAGTGTTTTGGTAATTAAAATTCGACTTTTTTGTGTTAAATTATCATTCATTTAAAAACAATTATTTTATTTACTGATTTTATATTACACTAATATACACTTCTTATCGCAAAATTATCATAACTATATTACTTATGAACCAGTTTTCAATGTGATTTCTTAAGAGGATTGGCCCAAAAATTTTTAATTCCCTGCTTGAATTTACAAAATATAGGTTCCTCATTATACTATGACTTTCACATTACGCCACCGTAAGATAAAAATAGTTATTTAAAAAAGGGTATCTGTGAATAAATTTAGGATCCTTAAATGTCCAGAAAATCTGAATATATATGTATATATTTATTTTTTACAGCATTAGAGAAAAATAAAACAAAATATTAAAAGTTTTCCAGCTCAGTTTCACATATATTACATACAAAGGGCGTATCTTTAAATAAACAAACCGTCCAAGTGCAGGTCGGACTTGCGCAATTAGTGTTCTGTACGTTGATTGCTTAAATAAAAATGTTTGTTACGGAGGTATAAAATGAACAATGACTTCACAAAATACACCCCAAATGAATTTTCAACAAAGTTTTTTTCCAATTTTTAATGAAAACTGATGACCTTGAAATTTTTGTTTTTTATACACCAGATGAATTATTAAAGGTAATGCACTCGTGATAATTTTTGTTTAATTTACACCTTGTGGTGAATATTCCAGAATTGTATCAAAATTTTTTGATACTTTTCGAGATAAGAGGGGGAGACAGCGATTTTTCACAATTTTTTTAAAAATAATACAAAGAAAAGTGTGCGCAAGTATTATATTGAACTCGATGTTTTCACAAGCTTTCATTTGACACCCCACTCGATGACCTGGTAAAAAAAATTTTTTTTGACTTCCAATTTCACCCCTCAGAAATTTAACTTTCAAAACTACACGGCTTTGATGGGGCCATCAATTCCTATATCAGTGCCAAATTTCAACTTCCTACGTCAAATAGTTTCGGAGAAAATTGGATTTAACAGATGGACAGACACGGAAGGGTTCCGTACGGAACACTAAACATTGAAAGACCAACAACATACTAAAATATGCTGGCGATATAATGCTCAGTACAGAACATAGCTTAAAACTGCAAGAAATGATCAAAAGACTACAAAAATCAGAGGCACTTTTCCAGCACAATAACAAACTCACCATGCCAAATGGAATAAGAACGAAAGAAGTAGAACAATATACTAGACAGAATATAAGAAAAGACGGAAAAATGTGACAAGTGACATAATTTAATAGCCGAATATTACATAACAAAATATTTAGGTCCTACATGAAAACAAATATATTAAATCGATGCTATAAATGCAAAATAGTCAACGTCAGATGGAGAGAGTAATCCTAAATATTACGCTAAATTACAAATCTACATAATAGATTAAAAAATTTGCTACGATAGAAGATGTGAAAAACACAACGTTAAATGAAAGAATGGGTGTAACAAGACGAACAAAGAAAACAATATAGAGAAAAATTCAAAGACAGCCCATTCTAATATGATACGGTGTCTTTAGGAATGTGGCAAGGAAGGAATGAACAAACGTAGCACATGGCAGAACTAAATAGAAGGAAATCAGGAGGAATATGTACACTTCTGGATGATAATCCCTGGATAGAAAGAGAAAAAAGAATATGACAGTAATAAGTAAAGATCAACAGGAGATCACTAATCTTGAGAAAAAGGCAAGTGAACATTATAGAGACTCTCGAGCGGCTGCCCATAATATGTATATCCAAAATATTGGACCATGTTCAGCTTAACAGATTGTTGGCTAAGCTGCGTTTTTTAATATATCTGAAACGTTTTGTTTATGTCTCTCCAGTTTCCTCATAGATTGTTTTTTGTAACTAACAGTTGACGTTATTCTTTTCGACATTGTTATAACTCGGGGTTCTACACTGTCTCCTACATGTTCCGACTCTTTTCTTTCTTTTAAGATCTGCTGGTAAGAGCTAGAAATCTAATTTATGACATTGTTGAAGGCATTTCGCGCTCTAAACCGAACATGAGCTGTCTATGCAAATGTTTACAGTCAACAGGAAGTTATACGACTTAATTAAGACCTAGATAATATTCCGTCCTAAGGAGACAGTGACCAAATGATATTTAACGCTATAAAAACCCATAAATTTTTTTTATGAATTACGTCGAAACATTCCATTCCACTAACACTGGCTGCAGTATTCTATCAAGACCATGAAAACTTCCGTTCCATGTTACATATAATATGGTATATTTAGTAATAATTGAAATGCGTAGAAATCTCGTACAACGAGGGTTCTGTTAAACATATTGTAACATTCATTTTTTCCTAGATTTTAAGACCATGTAATGTTACTGATTTTTCGCTTTAAATTGTACTTCTTTTCATTTTTGTATCGAGCAGTATATTAATCAGAAATTGCTAGCCGCTCGTTATATAGTGTGGTGCGGGTTTCCGACCGAATCTATCGATACGCCGGGATTGGTCAAATGTTTGTATCCGGAGTTTTGGTTCCGGCGTCGCGATTTTACAGACAGAGTGCCCACGGCTTATTTAAGGGTCCGGAGAACGCAAATCGTGGCGAATTTCCACCAAGCCGCCGTGAAGGCTGACTTCCACCGAGCCGAGAGGCTTACTTCGACCGAGCCGCAGTAGAGGCTCATGACAATATTTACGAGAGCCAAGTTAAGCACGAGTTTTTTAACGTAAAGCCGTAGTGGGCTTTGTGTGTTTTCAAAATGGAGTAGCCAAAGTAGGCTCTTCTCAAAAGTGCGAAATCGGTTTTGTGTTCCATCGAAGGCCTAGAAGCCCGTAGGAAAACCGTAAGTTACCAGAACATACATCACTAGATCTATTCCCGCAAATAAGTATTTTAACAGCAATTTGAACTGACAAAACGTGAAGTGAAAATCACGATTCTTCGATTTCGGGTGTAGGCAAGTTTAAGAAGTAAAATGTCTGATTTAGGGACTCTAATAATAATAACTACTTGTTAGGCTAGAATTTTTTGTGATCCTTAAAACTGCAAAGGTTGGAACTTTTATTTTAAAATCATGAATAAATTTTCTTTTAGTTGATTAAAGCTAGTGTCTCACTGAATACCTATTTTTCTTTTCAGGATAAGAAAAGTTGTACTAGACTAATTCTTTTTAATAACCATGAAACCCTTCAGTATTTTTTCATTTTTTTAACTGAAGTTAGATCCTTTCTATTTTAAAATGAATGGTGCCCAAAAATCTGTACAACTGAAGCTTTTTAAAAATAGAAAATAATTCCAAAAAGACGTATAACAATTATCTCTTACCCATATTTCTCTACCAAGGAAAACTGAGCTAGTGTGTGTTTAATTTCTTTAGTTCTTTTAAAATCAGGATTCACTCAATTTATTATCAGAAATTAAAGCGGGGCTGCAAGAAAATTACGCCCCAGCTTGGGGCAACCAATTTTCAAACGGTACAATATGATGGACCAACTGGCACCTGACTAACTTTAGTCATAAAGATTTATATAAAAAGATTTTCGAATATATGTATATCAGCACCTACAGAAGTATAAAAATGAGAATTGAAAGATAAGTAGAACAGATATACTTTGACTACTTAAATTCAATTTGGTGATAAGATCACACGCATTGTATTTCATTGTTTACAAGATTTCCAAATCTTATCTAATAATATTAATCAACAACTGTAAGTTATTCAAAGAATTTTTTATTTAATGGCTACTGTTTAGAGGTGGGTCGTTTGCGACTAAACTGGTTCGTTTCATTGCGGTTCACAGATCTTCTCGATTTATCACAAGTAGCAGCTAAACTCGAATTCGAAAAACATAACGAAGTGACTTAAAGTATTATTTTTATCGGAATGCCGAAATGGAAATTTTTATGTAGAAACAGTTTGTTTGATGTAAGCTATTCAGCAGCAACTTTATTGTTTCAGTTTTAAACTAGTTTCAGCCGTTCGTTATGAATTGTTATGTTGGCGAAATTAAAAAATATTAATTAGCTCGGATTAGTTTAAAACTTACCAGGTAATGTAAGAAAATCTTTTAATAAGGGCGTCATAGTTTATTCTGCTTTCAAGATGATCTGTGTGCTTAGTGATTTCTATATATTTTAAAACCTTTCTTAGTTTGACCATAGTTCTTTGGACGCGAAAATTATGAGTTATGTTTCTTTAATTCGTTAAAAGTACAACTGGATTTCTTTTAAGCGTGAAGTTATTTATTGATTAACCAGTATGTTAACGTATCTTTTTGTGAAACAATTGAAGGTAAACATTTACAATGTTTAAAATCCATTATACGCTTTTCTAATATCTTCATTATTTAAATAATTTGTTCCTCCCTCCGTTCAAATAAAGCGAGATAAGCAGAAAAGGAACCTCTGGCTGACCCCGTTCTGTTGCACCAAATCTCCAAAAAGACCCGTATTACCCACCTCTACTACTCTAATTTTAGTAAACAGGATACTGTGCTTTAGAGTATTAAATTAATTTGCATTTTTAGAGAGAGGATTTGTTGGAGGTCATCACTTCAAGTTCACCCGATTGATATTTTCACATCCATTCCGTCTAACAAACCGGAAATAACCACTACTATTAGTTTTCAGGACAAATGATAACAACATACTGTAACTTAGTGTGAGTTTGGTTTATTATTTTCTCAAAACCACTGAAATATGGACTTTGTCCATATTCAGTGGTTTCATATTGAACCACACATGCGTGGGATGGAACTCTTGTCAAATCGCGCTACCTGCGGTGAATGTTGGCAATTCGCTGACCATTCACTTGACGGCTTCCGGTTGAGGGCAAATATACATTTAAGTTTTAGATACAATTTAGTGTATTTTAACACGTTGTTAGGCGAGTAGGGAAATAAATACGCGAAGTTTTGTTCTCTTGTTTGTGAATCCTGGCTACTGAGCCGTGATACGGAGAGATGGGTCTCGAGATAGACTTTGTCTATCTTCAGTGGCTTTACATTGAACCACATATATATATATATATATATATATATATATATATATATATATATATATATATATATATATATATATATATAGTGTGTTATGAAATTCACTGCATATATTGACGGGTGACTCATGGAGTCAAGTACAACCATATTCAATACTTTTTTTAAAGTTCAAAAATTTCTTAAAAATTTAAAAAAAAACTGCATTTTACCAAACCATATAAAAAATTAACTTGCCCTTGAAAGGCAGCTATTTAGAATGAAGCATATAAAATTTTAGAGGCAAAAAGAGAAATAATTTCTTGCTAACAGGCGAGAAGAGCTGAGAGGGGAGAGTAGGACAACTTGGACCTCTGCTTCAAAAAATTCTAGATTAAAATATATCGTTCAGGTTTAGGATTAAAAAGCTAGAAACAAATCGGCACAATCATAAGTGGAGAAAGAGACCCTATGTTGTGCAATGTGGCGGGAGACTTTGTGCCACCAATGCTTATATTTAAAAGAATGAGACAAAATCCTGAATTGGGGAATGACACACCTTCTAAGAGTGTTGTCACCATTTCAGACATTGGTTATATTAACTCAAACTTATTTATAAAATGGATGAAACATTTTATGAGCATAGAATAGCTAATCTCTGAAAATAAAATGTTACTTCTGCTTGATGAAAATACAATGCCTTCGAAGAACCTGGGGCGTTGCAAAGGCTAATCGAATAATAATGTTACAACTGCTTATTACTCACCGGCTTCAGCCATTGGACGTCTCTTTTTTTTAAGTTATGAGTAGTTATTATATTCAAGCTACAGAAAAATGGTATACATATATATATATATATATATATATATATATATATATATATATATGTATATATATATATATATATATATATATATATATATATATATATATATATATATATATATATAATTTTTTCAATAAGTTGGAATTTCTGAATAAATAAAAACTGATAAATGAATAAATTCATATTAGTAGATGTTACTGGGTTTTAAAAGGTTTAGTCGTAAGAAAACATCATAAAAGTATTGTCAGTGAAACGTGACTAATTCATCTTATGAATATGGTTCCATAACATAACTTAAAATGTTTAGGAAACACGGTATATATTATATTTATGCTTAAACAAAGTTCCACCACATCCTTAGACAGGTATATCAAGAACGAGCATTGGAAGACTAATAAAAAGATTGAAAAGGAACTCTAAATGCTTATAGGTTTTTTAATTACTGGTGAAGAGAAAGCGGCGACTGAATCAATAACACTAATTACATAGAAAAAGTAACACGTGTAAAATATTTGGGAAAATTTTCAAGGAAGAAGGAAACTAGAAATAAAAATGTCAAAAATAATGATAGAGGACGAAGTTTCGATAAACTAAAAATATGAACAAATAGGTCAAAAACTTAAAAATAATAGAGTTCAGGTCAAGGCAGTATGGACGTCATAAATACTTGCAGGAGAGCTGACGCAAATATTAATAATAACTATTTTGCCTAATTAATTTTCACGTGATGTAATAAATTTTAAAGCTACACTTAATTATATATGGTAATTTATAATACGACTTTTAATCGAGTAAAATATATTAAAATTTCGTTGATATTATGGTTTTATTATATACCCTTGTATAGGGATAATGGAAAAATCAGAGTAAAATAATTAATTATAATCTAAAAAAATGAATAATAATACATAATTATTAAGTTTATCAGCTGAAATATAATATATACTTACAACGAGCTCATAATTTTTTTATCGATGTAGAGCACATATTTGTTCTGTTTTTTAGCCTTAGAAGTAAATTGAGTGCCAAAAACGGCTCTATCCAAATATTAATCAACGCAGGCAAATTTTATTACTTCCAGACAAATTTATTTTTCTAACATATATTTTTCAAGATTCACTTCCCTGCTGCTTTTTTGTTCGTAATTACAGGTTATTGAGGGCAACGTGTTTTAAATAGTCACCCCGTAAATTAATAAAAGCAATCGATTATGAATTTGTTTCCTGTCATTAATTTTTCTGTGTAAATCTTTGTTTTGCTGCCATTGTCTTTTCCAATGTTTTTTTATTTCCCCAAAGTACATTTCCCCTTCTGTATTTTCAGTAGTAACATTAACTTTAAGTTTCTCAATCTTATCTCTGAATTACTGTCAGCAGGAAATACATAAGATTCCGCTAGTAAATAAATAAAGACAACTGATGACTTTTCAATTATCGCAAAGCCTCATTTTTTTCCCGGAACAAACATCTTCGCCCCAACTAACGTTTAAACAAGCGGAGAACTAGCACTACATTCTTTCTGTTAAATAAAGGTGATGGAAAGACACCAACAAACCTCTTAACTGTAACTGTAAAAGTTACAACAAACTGTAGTATTAATAACACAGAACATAAATGATCATATGTTAAAAATTTAACAAAACTGCAAAGAAGAATGCAACAACAACAAAATACTTGATATCTAAAACACCATCACGATATAAGCATGTTATTGCCGATTATAAAAATTATACGACAAGAAAGGACGTTAATATTTTCATATTGTAGTGTGTGATGAGGATTGCCTCACGCAATTTTGTGTCGTGCGAAAAAGGATTGTCTCACTTTGACTGCGTCATTTTGTGGCCTGTCCCTTGCCCGCACATTGAGGCGCACTTTTGTAGCCCCTTTTAATTCCTGGAAATGGATTGAGTGAATAACAATATTAACAGAACCAAAGAAATTAAACATACACTAGCTCAGTTTTTCTTGGTAGAGTAATATGGGTAAGAGATAATTTTTGTACGTCTTTTTGGAAATAGTCTCTATTGTTGTTTAAAATTTTTGATTGTACAAATTTTGGGCACCATTCATTTTAAAATAAAAAAGATCTAACTTCAGCTAAAAAAATGAAAAAACACTGAAGGGTTATGTAGTTGTTAAGGAAAATTTTGATATGGTACAACCCTTTTGTCCTGAAAAGTAAGATAGGTGTACAGTGAAACACTAGCCTTAAACAAGAAAAAAATCTAACTTTTGTAGTTCTGTTATTACAAGAACCTTAGCCGAATAGGTGATATTGCTAACTAAAGTCCTTAAATTAGGATTAAAACTTTGCTACACACGATGTTGAAGATTCGTGAGGTTCACTTCGCAAGTTATCAGTTCAAAACGATGTTAAATCACTTATCGCGGGGAAAATAGGTCTACTGATGTATATTCTGGTAACTTACGGTTTTCCTAAGGGCTTCTAGGCCTTGAATTAAGCACTAAAACCATTTTCACACACTCCATCACTAATCTATCAGTACGGCTACATGATGAGAAGAGCCTACGACGGCTACTTCATGTTAAAAAAGCCCACTACGGCTTCACGTTGAAAAAAGCCCTGTACTCGACTTGGCTCTATGATGGAAAAAACCTACTGCGGCTGCTGTTGGAATAAGCCTTCTGCCGCTACATATTGGAAAAAGCTTCGATCCGTGTTACCCGGACCCTTAAATAATCCGTAAAAAATTACGTCTTTAAGATGGCTACTTCCCGGAAATAAATGTTCAGCTAATCGACGCATATTAAGCTGGGTTTCCACCGAACGAACATAGCACGAAACACAAACAAAAACTGTTTTTCTCAACAAAAAGGGCCATGTGTGTAAAAATAAACAGTTCCGAAAACATGTTTGTCGGGGAACAGTGTTTTTAGTAAGCAAAACACTTTCCCATCTCGAGTCGGTACATCAAAGCAAAACAAATTTGTTCGTGTTTTTTAGTCGGTTTGGTTGAAACACCTGAATGTTGTAGTTTTGTTCTCTGCGACATTTGTACTCTACTCTTTCAACTAGTTATCAACTTTTTATTAAATGTAAGCAATTTTTATGAAGAGTTTGTCAACATTTAAAAAGTAAGTACCATTTTTTATATTTATTTAGTTAAACTTTTTATTCAAATATATATATATATATATATATATATATATATATATATATATATATATATATATATATATAGATATATATATATATATATATATATATATATATATATATATATATATATATATATATATATATATATGTACATGTATTTAGTTACAATGATGATTAAAAAAGTTGACTGGTAATTTTAAGTCCTAACAAATTAATTAACATTCAAAATCGCTACTTAACATTCTGGTAAAATTGTGGAAGGAAGATCTCAATTCCCCATTTAACCCAATATTGCCAGTGCTTATAATTCTGCCGTGCCGTAATTAACTCTCCTTTTTAATAGAGAACTGACCCAATATCTTGGTTTTTTCGGTTTTGGCCATTAATTAAAAACAAACCACAGCTAATTATAAAAAAATCGTCGTCGGAGGACATTCTTGCGGGACTAAACAAAATGGGAAAAAGAGAATAAACACTAGCAACAAAACTTTTGGAACAGTCTACAGAAACTGTTTGAAAAGAAACAAAACATGTTTTGTTTTGTTTATTAAAAACAGAACTGTTTTTTTTAAACTGTCCGTTTGGTGGAAACCCGGCTTTACAAATTAAATAAATTCGGTCGGAAACCAGCAATGCGCACTGTAATATAAACGGCTTAGAAATCCGAGTGAACTACACTGTTTAAAATTAGTAAACACTGTTCGATATAAAAATGAAAAAAAAATATAAATTATAATAAGAAAACTGTAACAGAAACATGATCTTAAAATCTAGGAAAAAATGAATGTTACAATATATTGAGTACAGAAGTGAGAAACAAGACGTAATAAGCGACGAAAAAGAATACTTGCATTTTACTGAAACAAATAAACTACAAATTGAATCAAAATCCCAAATTTATAAGACCAATGCTAATATACACAGCAGAAACACGAACAGAAACATCAATGGGAATACAGATATTTGAAACAGCAGAAATGATAATAGTCCGCAAAAATAAAAAAAAACGCCAAAAAAAAAAACGTTATTTAATAAAAAGAGCAGTGATAAAATTAGGCAGATATGCACAATAGGTAATACAGATGACTGGGTGTTAAACAAAAATACAAAATAGTGCAAACATACAGATAGAATGACAGAGAAAAAAATGGTTAAAATCACGAAAGACCCTGAATATGTTAGAGAGGCCAGTACAAAGGAGAAAAAATAAATACAATAAAATATATTTCCTTCGTACCACTCAGTATTTTAAATATTGTTGACTATTGATATATTTTCTCTAATTTTTTATATTGGTAATTACTGTAATACATTATTATTTAATTTATAATCGACAATAAAAAATAATAACAAGCTGGTAATAATTATTTATTACACATGCAAAAGTATCGTAATTGCACAATATTCTTAACCCGCGTGGGAAAAAGTATTTACAACTTTGAGTTATAAAAAATGTACACGGATAGTTAAAACATTATACATGTAGTAACTAAAGAAGATAAACGAACCATTCAACTAAATTCTATTTCTATTATTAACGACATTGTTACTGAATTTTAAGATCGGTCTCGCTATAAATATGAATATATAATAATCGGCCAAGTGCAACTCGGACTTGGGCAATTAGTTGTCCGTACGTTGTTTTTAAAATAAATTGCTCAATGACTTCACAAAACACACCCCAAAGTTTCTTCCGACATTTACTGAAAATTGACCTTGAAATTTTTGTTTTCTTTTTATATACCAGATAAATTATTAAAGATAATGAATAATTTTTTTGTTCATTCTACACCCTGTGGAGAATATTCCAGAATTTCTTCAACATTTTTTAATCAGTAATTTTCGAGATAAGGGAGGACAGCGAATTTTCGCAATTTTTTAAAAATAATACAAAGAAAAGTGTGTGCAAGTATTACATTATTTCTATTTTTGAACTCGTGTTTTTGCAAGCTTTCATTTGACACACCACTCGATGACCCGGTAACTTTTTTTTTTCACTTTCGATTTAACGCCCCAAAACTAACCCCTTAAATCAAAATTTAACTTTCAAAACTACACAGCTCTGATAAGACCATCAGTTCCTATATTGGTGCCAAATTTTCACTTTCTATATCAAATAGTTTTGGAGAAAATCGGATGTGACAGACAGACAGACGGATATACACCAAAGTGATCTTATAGAGTTCCGTACGGAATACCGAAAACATAAAATATGTATAAACATACCGACACACACATAGACATACGCACACATTATTTAACTCACACAAAGACGGTTATGTTCAAAGTTTCAAACAGATGCAACACTCATTTGTTTAAGGTATTTCTTGCGAGAAGACATAGAGAGCATTATGATTTGGTTTTCAGAGTATAATGAATGTGGCAACGTAGCTTTCCGCTTGCTTCCCGCCGCAAGCAATCACGTGTTTTTTATTTTTATTTAGTGTCGATGTATATTAATTAATTAAAATGATACTTTGGATTATATATCAATTATTAAGTATTGATAACTGAATAATTGCGCGTGCGAGGCACGCATTTATTCTACTAGATATCTTTTAAAAGAAAGTCCGATCAGTGCAATGGCAAATATGTGATTCAAAATTTGAAAGAACGCTAGCAGCCGCGCTCCTAATCTTCTTCAAGCTACGTTGCCACAGCGAAAATCACTTCATAAAATACATTAAAAAGTAATATTTATCTAATATTTTTACAACAACTAGAAGGTAAACTGCCTTCATATTTTAACAAACGATAGCAAAGTAATTTTTTTATGTATATTTTTTTTTTGTGACTTTCGACAACAAAAATTGTAAAAACACATGCGTTTGATCGAAGAAAAAGTATGGATTCCTATCTTTTACGTGTTAAATACCTGAAAAACACGTAGGCTGAGAAGTCCACTTTATTCATCAACATAGTCTCCTTCGAGAGCGATACAATCAGTTCAAAGCTTTTCTAACATTTGTATACCTTTCTTATAGAAGGATTTGTCTTTGCCTTCAAAATAGGCCCCAGTTTTGGCGATAACTTCTTCATTGGAGCCAAATCTCTTTCCCGCGAGTGTTTCTGGAGGTCTGCGAATAGATAATAGTTGCTGGGGGCCAAATCTAGAGAATATAAGGAAGCTATTTGAACTTCAATTCATGCGATTTTTCCATCGTAACCATTGACTTGTGACACGGTGCATTGTCTTGATGAAAGAGCACTTTTCCTTGTTCATTTGGGGCCGTTTCTTTGCGATTTCTGTCTTCAAACGCACCAATAACTTTATATAATATTCGCTATTGATGGTTTTCGCCTTCTCAGCATAGTTAATGAAAATTATTCCAGGCGCATCCCAAAATACAGAGACCAAAACCTTCCCAGATGACTGTTGTGTCTGGTCGCTTCGGGCGGCTTTCACCGGCTGCTGTCCACTCAGCTGACTGCCGATTTGATTTTGGTCTGTAGTGGTGGGTACATGTTTCATCCGTTGTCATATATCGCATGAGAAAATCCTTTTTATTCCTTCATCGCTCAGAATCATCAACACGTTGTTGTTTTTGGTCAACTGTGAGCAAACGCGATACCCATTTCGAACAGAGCTTTCTCATGCCCAGAGTCTCCGTAACCGTTGCTTGAACGGTATTTTTTCCCATCAAAAAACAGTATTTAATCAACACACGAAATTCGATTTTTTCCATTGTTTTGAAAATATCAAAAGTATCGTCAATAAAGCACTATAATTTGTAAACTAATCGTCGAAATGTCATGAAATTTTGACACATATCTTTTGAAGGTTGGTACTTCCTAAATTATATGAATTTTTTGAAAAGTTCGACATGTCAGACCAAACCTATTTCAGCCTACGTGTTAATTATAGCAATACGGCGTGGTAAACCATCTTTATATTGAAACAGTGAATGTATGATGCAAAAATCTATTATTTCTCAAAATCTCAAGCAAAATTGCTTTTTACAGTTACTCGTAAGAAATACCCTAATGGCAATTATTGTAAATGATCAGTGTTATACGTTTCGTGGAAATAATTAAAGCCGAATATCGTGTGGTAATAAAAGATAGAAAATGACGTGAAGAAATAACATAGAGACTTTGCACCAGCACTAAAGACTATTTATTACTAATTAAATGAATTTAAACGTAGCCGTACGAGCACTGCAAATACTGGATGTTCGCCCGGTTGAAGTTTTTTCTGAAGAAATGCTGGATAAAATTCATGGTATCGCTATGAAAGATCATCGCATTAAACCTCGTGAGGTTGCTGAGATGGTAAACAGCTCATCTAAATGGGTACATAATATCCTGCATGAAGTTTTAAAATAAAAAAGCTGGCTGAGCGATGGGTGCCGCCTTTGTTAACTCTAAACCAAAAACGCACGACGAAGGTTCATGTTTCGAGAAGTTGCAGCGTAATCCTAGTTACTTCTGGTGTCGTTTTATGACTGTAGACAAAACGTAGATCCACCATTACACCCCGAAGAGAAAACGGTAGTTAAAAAAGTGGATTGGCAAAGGTGAAGGTGCATTGAAAAAAAAAGAATACTGTTTCATCGGCAGGAAAAGTGGCAACTGTATCTTGGGACTCACAAGTTATCATCATAATTGGCTATTTGGTAAAGTGTAAAACAGAATACATAAAATATGTATAAACAGACCGCCACACACATATATATTCCATCATACACCCACGCATACATTATTTGACTCACACAGAAACATATAAACTTGCGCGTCTTACCAGCTACTAGATTTTACATACATTTGTTAAGTTAACACACATTGATAGACTACCATTTTCTGCTGCTGCAAAAAGGAGGCAAACTCTTTTAAAATGTTTTAAATATAAGAATGTTTTTCAGCACTCTTTTTACAGAGTAACCTGCAAGAAATATTTTTAATAACTTGTATTTGCTTCCAAAATAAACAAGAGTTTTTGTAAGCTTAAAGAAGCTTCTTGATCGGCTATTGCTATCACGAGAAAATCCATTAGGACGACCTACTGGAGTTTTATCTTGTTGTATATGAACAAGTATTTTTAAAATATATATGGAAAACACTGTTAAAATATTATATTTCTTGTGTGTTTCCTTGTGTGGTTCCTAGAATTTTACAGTATATCACATATCAAATGGATTATTTATTATATATATATATATATATATATATATATATATATATATATATATATATATATATATATATATATATGTATATATATATATATATATATATATATATATATATATATATATATATATATATATATATATATTATATAAATAATTATATATATATATATATATATACCCTTTGAGTACCCACTACTTGTGTGGTGTGTGGGTGTGTATTATTACTGAAGGTTCCACAGTGTCGAAAGCTTTTTGAAATTCGACGAATGCCAGTACAAGTGGTCTATTGTACTCGATGGATTTCTCTACTAAATTCTTAATGGTCTGCAGGTAATCATTTGTCCCATATCCACTCCTAAAATCCGCCTGTCTGTAGGGTTGGTAAAAGTTTAGCTTGCTTTCCAGGCATTTTGTTATGATCTCGGTAAACAATATACATGAGAGAGTAAACTTACTTTCCTATAGTTCTCCAGGTTTGATGTATTTCCTTTTTTTTGTGGATAATAATTGTTATTCCGTTATTCCATCTGTCTGGAGTTATACTGTTTTCTAGAAAAAGGTTGAACAGGGTGACTATTTTTTTTACCAATTTTTCGCCTTTTATCTTGACAGCTTCTGTCACTACTTGGTCGGCCCCTGGGACTTTCTTGTTCTTTATTTCTATCAAAGCACTTCCCGCCTCATTAACAGTTATAGTTGGCAGACCTTCGGATCTGTAATTTATTATCTTATGTTCCCTAGATTGTACTGTGTCGTCATTCTCTTGTTTCCTTTCGCTTGGATATAACTCCTCATAAAATTGTTTTGTTAATTATAACAGCCCGCTTCTGTTATTTGTTTCGGTGTCATTTTTATTCTTTAATTTAAAAATTTCAGTTTTTTTTTCTGCAAGATCTCTTCTCATAACTTTCATATTCCTCTATTACTTGCTTAATTTTAATACTAATATAGTGTCTTAGGTTTTTGTGTATTTCTTTTGAAATTTTCTTGTTGACGTGTCTAATCTCTTCGAGTTTTTCATCCTTTCGTTCCAGTCTTCTCTTATTTGTCAATTCATTGGTATTTCTGCTTAGTTTGTCTTCCTTCCATCCCTTTATTACTGGTACGTGTTACATTACTGTTTTTGTATACTTATTATTACTGACTTACTGTGATAGTATTATTTTTGGAGACCACTTTGGAGAATCTCGAGCGGTTGCTCTTGACATATCCAAGGCTTTCGACCGTGTTTGGCACGATGGCACTCTTATGGTATCTGGATTGTTTTGGCCGATCCTTGGTGGAGATCCATTAAGCTTAAGTTAAGTGAACAGTAAAACAATTTTTTTTCGTTTACTGGTAAACTCCACATTTATTTTAACATAACATGTTTCCTATCACTACAGCTTTATCTTGATAAAGCTACAGTGATAGCGAAACATGTTGATATGTTAAAATAAATATGGAGTTTACCAGTAAAAGGAAAAAAAATTGTTTTACTCTTCACTTAACTTAAACTTTTATTTTATATCTGAAAAGTTCTGTTTGTGGCTCTCATGTTTCCTCAGAGAGCATTCTTTACGAGTGGCGGTAGACGGATTTCTTTCTAACACCTTCACTAACAACGCCGGTGTGCCCCAAGGCTCCATACTGGATCCTACTATCTTTCTCATTTACTTTAACAATCTGCTGGAAAAGACCGGGAATCCAATCTACAGCTTTACAGATGACAGTACGCTTATCTCTTCATTCACTTTGAACGCTCGGACATCGGCTACTTAGGCGAATATCCGCAAACAGCAGGAGGTCGTTCAACTTAACAAAGACCTGGAAGAAATTCTATCTTAATGTGACAGTATCCAAGGGGAATTTAACGCTACAGAAACCCAGGCGGCAGTTTTTTTCTAATAAAGTTAACGTTGCTGAATCCGACATAGTCGTGTCGGGGCACTCCATTCCCCTAGCATCGTCACTCAGTTTGTTGGGCGTTAATTTGGGAGCAAATATGTTCTGGCATGAACATGTTGCAGGCATAATAAGGAGAGCTTCTCAAAAGTTGGGAATATTATTTCGAAGCAGAAAGCTTTACACTCCACAACAACTGTTAATTCTTTACAAAGCTCAAATTCGACCAACTATGGAATATTGCTCCCATGTTTGGGGTTCCACTCCTAAACACACACTGCATTTGTTGGATTTTGTTCAGAGAAGAGCTGTTCCTCTGATTGGAGACCCGGAACTGACCGGCAACCTTGATTCGCTGTAACATCGAAGAACGGTTGGCGACTTGAGTCTGTTCTACAAGTATTTTCATGAAAGGTGTTCTAAGAATGTAGCCCGCTTAATTCCTCCCAGAGCGGTGCGTGATAGAAATACACGTCGCGCTAATACTTCACACCCGTATGAGGTTCAGCTTGTTACTCGGCGTACAACGCTTTTCAAGCAGTCTTTTATATGGAGAACATCATCCTTTTGTAATAATTTGCCCAGGGCTGTGTTTCCCAAAGGAGTACAACTTGCAGCGATTCAAAAACAACGTGAATACTTTTTCCGGACACACGCCGCTCCTAAATTCCTCTAGGGACTGTAGTACGTGTGCTAAATAAAAAAAAAATTAGTACTTCGATGTTTACCGAGGAATGGTAGTTTAAAGCAGGAGTAATCAGTTTCTCATACTCTGAGGTATTTTCTGGCATTTGACATATTTTTGGGTATTGTTATGTTTAATTTTACTGGTCCTCTCCACCACTTTATAAGTACCATCCACTCCAAATTTGTTTAGTACAGTGACGTCCATCACATTCCGTTTACGCCCAGTCTATTTCACTTTTAATTTTTCCATCGGGGCTGACCCAGGTTCATCTTCTGTGTGTTTTCTCCTTAAAATAACCGGTCAAGTGCAAGTTGAACTTGCGCAATTAGTGTTCCGTACGTTGATTGTTTTTAAAATAAAAATTTTTGTAATGGAGGTATAAAATGATTAGTGACTCCACAAAACACACCCCAAATGAGTTTTCAACAAAGTTTGTTTTCAATCTCTCTACTGAAAATTGATGACCTTGAAATTTTTGTTTTTTTGATATATCAGATAAATTATTAAAGGTAATGCACTCGTTATAATTTTCGTTCAATCTACACCCCGTGGAGAATATTCCAGAATTTTTTCAAAATTTTTTGATAAGTACTTTTCGAGATAAGGCGGGTGGACAGCGATTTTTCACGATTTTTTAAAAATAATACAAAGAAAAGTGTGCGCAAGTATTACATTATATTTATATTTTTTACTCGTGTTTTCACAAGCTTTCATTTGACACCACATTCGATTACCTAGTAAAAAAATTTTTTTTTCACTTCCGATTTCACCCCACAAAACTAACACCTTAGGTCAAAATTTTAACTTTCAAAACTACATGGCTCTGATGATGCCATCAATTGCTATATTATTACCAAATTTCAACTTTCTATGACAAATAGTTTCGGAGAAAATCGGGTGTGACAGACGGACAGACAGACGGATAGACAGACACCGAAGTCATCTTATAAGTGTTCCGTACGGAACATTAAAAAGCTATTCATAATATGCAAGCTATGGTGCTGCGGAAAATCTTTTAACATCTTTCCTGTCTCATTTTTAACATCCAAGCTGTTTCGGAATCATCAATTTGTGTACTCACTTTATAAAAGTATGATGGTAGTATGATTTTGCTAAAGCCGCCACGATGTTATCATATATGTTTTAGATTTCTTCGTCCTCATGACCGTGAGGATTATTGAAATACTGATGATAAATTACACTTTTTGGAAAGGGTTATAATTAAACGATTAAATTTGGTATGGTAGACGTATGATATGTAAATAGCTATGTTAATTTTAAAATTCTAATCTGTTCCCAATATCAAAAATAATTAGCTATTTGTTAGTGTTAAAAAAGTGGGTAACATTGATTTTTTCAGATAATAATCAGAGGTTCAGAACTTTTGGACTTATGCAATAAACAATTTTTTTACAAAACCATTTTTATTAATTTGAATAATTATACGTTAAAATTAAGATATGCAGAAGGATAACTATATATTCAATTATTATTCTTTATGTATTACTGTCTATCCGGGTCTAGACGTTATTGATAAAAAGTTATTGCAGATGACAATTTTGGTAAAATTAAAAAAACTTGTCCTGGGACTTTGTTTCTAAGCCAGAGTACATTAATTCTATTTAATTAATTAATTCTTATAATTAGTAGGGGGACATACTTCTTATAAATTAAACCGGCCAAGTGCAAGTCGGACTTGCACAATTAATGTAGTACCTTGATTGCTTTTGAAATAAAAGTTTAAAAATTACCAGTGACTTCACAAAACACACCCCAAATGAGTTTTCAACAAAGGTTTTTCCGATCTCTCTTGAAAACAAATAACCTTCAAAATTTTGTTTTTTTTTATATACCAGATAAATTATTAAAGGTATTGCACTCGTAATAATTTTCATTCAATCTAAACCTCGTGAAGAATATTCCAGAATTTTTTGAGATAAGGAGAGGACAGCGGTTTTTCGCAAATTTTTAAAAATTATACAAATAAAAGTATGTGCAAGTATTACATTATATATATTTTTAAAATTCTCTTTTTACAATCTTTCACTTAACATCTCACTCGATGACCTGACCCTTTTTACTGTTCCGTACGAAACACTTATAAGATGACTTCGGTGTCTGTCTGTCTGTCTGTCACACCCGATTTTCTCCAAAATTATTTATCATAGAAAGTTGAAATTTGGTAATAATATAGGAATTGATGGCCTCATTAGAGCCGTGTGGTTTTGAAAGTTAAATTTTGACTTAAGAGGTTAGTTTTGGGGGGTGAAATCAGAAGTGAAAAAAAAAATTTTTACTAGGTCATCGAGTGTGGTGTCAAATGAAAGCTTGTGAAAACACGAGTAAAAAATATATATAATGTACTACTTGCGCACACTTTTCTTCGTATTATTTTTAAAAAATCGCGAAAAATCGCTGTCCCCCACCTTATCTCGAAAAGTACTAATCAAAAAATTTTGAAAAAATTCTGAAATATTATCCACGCGGTGTAGATTGAATGAAAATTATCACGAGTGCATTAACTTTAATACTTTATCTGGTATATAAAAAAAACAAAAATTTCAAGGCCATCAGTTTTCAGTAAAGATTGGAAACAAACTTTGTTGAAAACTCATTTAGGGTGTGTTTTGTGAAATCACTGATCATTTTATACCACCGTAACAATTTTTTTTATTTTAAAAGTAATCAACGTACGGAACACTAATTTTGCAAGTTCAACTTGCACTTGACCGGTTATTTTCACTTTCGATTACAGCCCCCAAAACTAATCCCTTAAGTCAAAATTTAACTTTCAAAACTACACAGCTCTGATGACGCCATCAATTCCTATATTAGCGCCAAATTTCAACTTTCTACGCCAAATAGTTTCGGAGAAAATTGGATGTGACTAACGGACAGACAGACACACGGACAGACAGACACCGAAGTGATCTTATAAGTGTTCCATATGGAACACTAAAATACATTTATCGATGATATATTTTTGACCACCAGAATGGATTACTACCATAACAACTTTTTTGTCATTATTTATAATACCTTACTTATTGTCGTCCTATAGCATTTCTTTCAATAAATTACTCAAATTTTTCTGCCTCTTTTCCGTGGATAGTATTTTAATTTCTCCTAAAATTCTGATAATAAGGAATAGCTTCTGAATCTTGCAGGAAAACAGCGAGTATGCAATACAAATGCAGATCTCTACCAGGAACTTTTTTGTTCGATGTTTATATGGACTTGGATCTATTCTGGAAGATATGCTAGTAGGGCATAGGTAAGATAAAGGTATGCTTAATCTCAACTATTTAGTCAGATGCTTTACAAAATAATAGTAAAAATTCAAACCCTCAGAAACAGATTAATCTCTCATTTCATCTCAAGCCAAATATCCAAAAGTATTTTCACCACGAGACAGACTAATCCCGATATGCTCTGCTTGTCGTAGAAAGCAACTAGAAGAATAAAGATGATAGGTAGAGTTGAGTTTATTGTAGAAGTACTTTCATGGAATATGTTCGATGTATGTAGCTCGTTTAATTCCTCCCGAAGAGGTGCAACGTAACCAGACACATCGCGCTGATAGATTCCATCCATATGATATTTAAATTGACATTGCTTGTATCACCCTTTTCAAGAGTTCTTTTGTATGAGAAACTTTATCCCTTCGTAATGATTTGGCCTGTGTTTCCCACCATATAGAGCCTTATTAATTATTATTATTATATTATATTATCAAATGCAAGTTGGACTTACACAATTAGTGTTCCGTACGTTGATTGTTTTTAAAATAAAAATTTTCGTTACGAAATTATAAATTGATCAGTGACTTTACAAAACATCCCAAATGAGTTTTCAACAAAGTCTTTTCCAATCTTTAGTGAAAATTGATGACCTTGAAATTTTTTTGTTGTTTATATACCAAATGAACTATTAAAGGTAATGTACGCGTGATAATTTTCGTTGAATCTACACCCTGTAGAGAACATTTTAGAATTTTTTCAAAATTTTTTGATCAGTGCTTTTCGAGATAAGGTGAGGAGACAGCGATTTTTCTCACTTTTTTAAAGATAATACAAAGAGAATTATGCGCAAGTATTACATTGTATATATTTTTGAACTCTTCTTTTTATAAGCTTTCATCAGATACTCCACTCAATAACCTGGTAAAAAAAATTTCACTTCCCATTTCATCCCCCAGAACCAACCACTTAACTACATGGCTGTAATAAGGCCATCAATTCCTATATTAGCGCCAAATTTCAGCTTTCTATGTCAAATAGTTTCGGAAAAAAAATCACGTGTTACAGACAGACAGACGGACACCGAAGTGATTTTATAAGTGTTCCGTACGGAACATTAAAAAAATAATCCTTATTTTTTACTTACTTATGCCAGCACCGAAATGTAATGCGATTTCTACCCATTTTTTTTACTAGCCTAGACCAATAACCACGTTTTTTTCGAAATCAAAACAATACCAAACGAAACAATCATAACCCGTACGGAATCATGTCTCCGTATTATTTCCGTGCCAACAACCAATAATTCTATTGTTTGAAGCTCTCACAAATCTGCATCGAGAGCTTGCAATCTTATGTTTCGATTTATCGATAAGATCTTGGTTATTGCGAATCAGCGCTACTAATTTTTCCTTTCATTTTTCTTTTTGTGTGAATTAAATTAAGTTCTGAATTAGATAAAGTGTAGTATCGCTAAGAGTTATACAGAAAACTAATTGGATTGCCTCTGTCTATTCTTACATAAATTACTAGCATGTGCTGCCGGCTACACCAGCTGCATCATTAAAGTAATAAAGAACATAAAAAGTCTTAGAAGTCTCATTACCTACTATGAATCCAACCTCATCCCCAGCCGCTGGTAAATTTTAACGAAATGGTTGTGTTCAAAGTTTCAAACAGATGCCGAACTCAGTTGTTTGATGGCAACTATTGTAAGTGATCAGTGTTCATCGTTTCGTAGAAATATATAAAGCCGAATATCGTGTAATAATAAAATATTTTTAATTAAAAAAGTGTACTACAGAGCAATGGAGAGAAGAATGCTAAATATTGGACTCCAAGATCGTATTCCTAACATCGAGATACGCAGAAGATCAAAAGTGATAGAACAGAAGAAAAGAACATTTAGCACACTTAAAATACAGTAGAACAGAAAAGTCTAGCATTGCCGAACATGCCCTTGAAGCTGATCATACTGTAACATTAGATAATCCAAGATTAATAAAAAATGTATCTAATAGGAGATTGTTGTGTTGAACGCATACGAAAGTATGGAAATCGTAATATGTAAAAGTAGTTTAAATAAAGACAGAGGGCCTATTCCTTACAGTCCCCTCTATTGGTTACTTGACCGGAACTGATGGCCTTGCCTATGTCATTAGTTCCTCTTGAGTAATTCAAGAGTTAGGCTAAGTATAAATAGGGTAGATTTGTAGTTTAACTTTAGTCAATCATCGCTCCTGACGAAGCTAACATGGTTAGCGAAACGCGCCTCGAGCGCAAAAATAAAGTGTTTGGTGTAGTGGTGATATATACTGAGTAGTATCATTTTACCAAAGATTCCACATTCCCAATTTAGATGTAATACAACTAATATGTACATTAAGGTGGAATTGGGCGGGGCATATCGCAAGGATGAATAATAACAGATGGACACGTCGTCGTATAGTTGAATGGTGGCCTAGAGAACACAAAAGATGCAGGGGTAGACCACAGACAAGATGGACGAACGACATAAAAAGATTAGCAGGACACGATTGGATACAAAAAGCAAACAACAAAGCTCATTTGGAGGCTTACATCCTTCTATGGATTGAACAAGCTAATGATGACTGCGGCCCAGCTAGAACATGCCGTGAAGGAATATCATGGGGACTTTGCACCAGCATTCAGGAACATTTATTACTGGATAAATGAATTTGAACGTAGCCGTATGAGAACTGCATATAATGAGTGTTCAGGAAATCCGATTGAGGTTTTTTTCTGAAGAAATGGTGGATAAAATGCATAGTATCGTGGTTGCTGAGATGGTAGGTATCTCATCTGAACCGGTACATAATATGTGAAGTTCTAAAAATAAAAAAGCTGACTGAGCGATGGGTGCCGCGTTTGTTAACTCGCACAAGAAAGGATATTTCAAAATCATGTTCTGAGAAATTGCTAATCTCAATTATTTCTGGTATCATTTTGTGACTGTATACAAAACGTGGATCTACCATTACACCCTGAAGACAAAACGGCAGTCAAAACAGTGGATTAGAAAAAGTGAAAGTGTACTAAAAAAAAAAGAAAACTGTTTTATCGGCGGGAAAAGTGGCAATTCTTTTTGTGATTCACAAGGTATCACAATAATTAACTATTTGGTAAAGGGTAAAACAGTAACTGGCCCTTGTTACGCAATGTTATTCTACCCTGGGCATAGTGAGTTTAAACAGAAGCGACCGAAATTAGTGCGCAAAAAGTTCTCCTTCACCAGGACAAAGCGTCTGCTCACACATGGTCCTTTACAATGGCAAAAGTGCACGAGCTGAGCTTTGAAATAGTTCCCCACCCACCCTATTCACCAGATTTGGCCCGAAGGGACTTTTTTTTATTTCTTAACCTCAAAAATTGACTTTGTGGGAAGAAATTTATATCGAATGCAGAGGTTATTTATGCTGTAAACGTATATTATGCACGGGTCGAAACAATTTTTCTTCTGAGGGAATAAAAAAATTGGAATCTCGCCGTATGTATTTACCTTAATGAAGATGATGTCGAGAATTAAATTTTTTGGTTCAGACTAAAAACGGACCTAAGGTCCATACTTCAGCAGTCTACCCACTGTTCTCTTATTTGTCAAATCCATCCCGAGACGCGTTTCGCCGCTCATCAGTCGAGCTAGGACCGACGAACAAGAGAACACAATTTCTGGTGCTGAAGCCAGAACTGACGGCCAATAATGGTAAGATGTAACGCGTACCCTATGCTTGTCACTCCATCGGAGGATAACTCGCTGCAGCCATACATGCCGACAGAGTGATTAGCAGATTGCCAACACTTCACCGCAGGTAGCGCTGTTTCTCGAGGAATCCCCCAAGGGCGTATGTGGTTCAATGTCGAACAGACTGAAAACGGACCTAAGGTCTATACTTCAGCAGTCCACCCACCCACTGTTCTCTAAGAGATGCCTTTGGGAGGAAATAACGCGTGTTGGCAATCTGCTAACCACTCTGTCGGCATGTATGGCTACAGCGAGTCAGCTTCCGATGAACTGCCAAGCATGAGGACGCGTTACATCTTATCATTAAATTTTTTGTTTTTGCAAAATTTTTTATAAGACTTTTCAATCCACCCTCGTACACTTAATATTCCGACATGTATGTTACAACTGATGAATTACGTACGAGATTTTTATATTTTAATTACAGATATCTTTACTTCACTTCTCTTTTTTCAAAATAACTTTACAGATGTCGTAAATAATTATATTTTCTAGAGGGAATGATTTTTCGCATTGGTAATCATTAAGTTATTTAAATTGCCAAGTTTATTGATAATGGCACATTAATCATTTTTATGAATACAAATACTAATTAAAACTAAAATTTCTGTTCTCCATTTTACAGAATTATATCCGTCTAAGCGAACAGAGAATAGAGGGCAGAACACTTGAATACGTAGAAGAAGATGGTATTCGATCAATGCATTCTACCGGTTCTCACCTACGCGGCCCAGACACGGACATTGACTAAGAGGATGATGAACCAACTGAATAAAATACAGAGAACAATGGAACGCCAGTTGGTTAATATAAGATTACAAGACAGAATCAGAAATGAAAGAATAAGACAAAAGTCTAAAATGATAGATGTAAGAGAACAGATAGCGGGTTTGAAATGGAGATGGCAGGTCTCACAATGAGACAACAAGATGCGAGATGGAATAAAAGAATACAAGAACGGAGGCCATGGTTAGGACAAAGATCCAGAGGAAGGCCCCATGAATGAATCAGAAAGACGCAGAATTGAGAAGAATGGAAAAAGGAAGGGAAAGCCTATGTCCGACACTGGATGGAAGAAGGCTTGTTAGATGGATAGATAGAAGCCAATAAAAATGATTGCTCGCAGCGCAAAAAGTCTTATATGTCCACAAATGTTTGACCATCGCTTCTACAATCTCAAATAGCAATTACATGTTCGAAATTTAGCACTAAGCCGCTATTTCTGGTTTCTTAGCTCTTATCGACACACATAACTCATTTAAATATATGACACTTAAATCTAGAATCTAGAACCTCTAATTGACAATTAGAGAGGTTAAACTTATAACTATTATACAATGAGTTGAAGTAATCATGATTATATATTTGTGTCTTAAGATATTTACCAGTCAGTAACCCAAATAACTTGTTCTAGGTAATTAGGGGTTTTATATAAATGTGGTGAGAGACAACTTACATGTAAGGCATTACATTTGACACTTAAAATGGGTGGTCGCATAAAAACAAGATTTTTAAGAGATCGTGTTGCTTGATAAGCTTAAGCAAGCTCTGTTACAAAATTCTCACATTTTAAATTAAATGAACACATATTTGAAATATCTAACTAGATCATAATGACTTGGAAATGTTCTGCAAATGATCTATAATATATTATAAAATTAATTAGGTTAAAATATTTCAACTCTTTTAAGTCATTTACAAATTGCCCTATTACTATTGATGGTAGTACCATCTGCGGTTCGTAATTAACTTTGCCGGCTATCAATTTACAATACACGTTGTAAATTATTTTGATTCAGTTAATGTTTTTAGAAAAGGAGCTTATGAGTTTCTGTAATCTGTTATGATTTAAGTACTATAATCACAATATTTTATGTTTATGTTTAATAAAGGACTCCATTATGGAGATTTTGGAAATATAGTTAGAGGATTCGCATCACAGGGAAAAAGAACAGT
>CM032447.1:43766846-43769075 GCA_019049505.1 Pachyrhynchus sulphureomaculatus
AAAAAAGATAAAAGACTGAAGTGGTAGACGTAATAGAACAGGTAGCAGGTTTGAAATAGAGATGGGCAGGTCACACAATGAGAAACAAAAATTCAAGACTGGTGGCCATGGTTGGGAGAAAGATCCAGAGGAAGGCCCCAAACAAGATGGAAAGGTGACCTAAAAAGAACGCCTGGTTTAGGATGAATCAGAAAGATGCAGAATCGAAGGATGGTAAAAGAATTGTTCGGACATTCGATGGAAGAAGCCTTATTATATATATATATATATATATATATATATATATATATATATATATGTATATATATATAATACATTAAAATTCCTGGTTTTAATCCGTTTGTCTAACAATGAATTTGCACGACGTTTTCGCCAAAATCTCATTTGGCATTTTCAAATGCTTTTGTTGCTGCTGTTATTCGAAACTGTGATCTTGCTGCTCCTGCGGCTTGAGGCTAACTACAAGCAGCAGCAAAATCACAGTATCGGGTAGCAGCATATATATATATATATATATATATATATATATATATATATATATATATATATATATATATATATACATACATATATATATATATATATATATATATATATATATATATATATATATATATATATATATATATATATACAGTAATGTAAAGAAGTGAGTTTGTTTGTTTGTTGTAGGTAACCTCTGAAACTACTGATCTGATTTAAAAATCTTTTTCTGTTATGTAGCTGGGACTTTAGGATGAATATAGGCTATATAAGTACATAAAAATAATGTGCGGAAAAAATTGTAGAACATAAATGGGTCTACAAAAAAGTCCGCGACAGCATATGTCTATTTACTAAGGTTAACCCGCAAAAATTGAAATATAATCTAAAAAATAGACATGATCAAGTGAGTATACAATATATATATATATATATATATATATATATATATATATATATATATATATATATATATATATATATATATATATATATATATATATATATATATATATATAAATATATATATATATATATATATATATATATATATATATATATATATATATATATATATAATATATATATATATAATATATATATATATATATATATATATATATATATATATATGTATATATATATATATATATACATATATATATATATATATATATATATATATATATATATATATATATATATATATATATATATATATATATATATATATATATATATATATATATATATATATATATATATATATATATATATATATATATATATATATATATATATATATATATATATATATATATATATATTTATATATATATATATATATATATATATATATATATATGTATATATATATATATATATATATATATATATATATATATATATATATATATATATATATATATATATATATATATATATATATATACATATATATATATATATATATATATATATATATATATATATATATATATATATATATATATATATATATATATATATACATTAATGTAAAGAAGTGAGTTTGTTTGTTTGTTCTAGGTAATCTCTGAAACTACTGATCTGATTTAAAAATCTTTTTCTGTTATGTAGCTTGGACTTTAGGATGAATATAGGCTATATAAGTATATAAAAATGATATGCAGAAAAATTGTAGAACATAAATGGGTCTACAAAAAAGTCCGCGACAGCATATGTCTATTTGCTAAGGTTAACCCGCAAAATTGAAATATAATCTAAAAAATAGACATGATCAAGTGAGTCTGTCAAGAGTTGTTTCAATAGCTAAAATTGAATCCTTATCAAAATAAATATGTTCTTCGTTATATGCATTTCATGTAGATAAAAATTATTTCTTACACCAAACCATTTTGGATAAGTAATTTAGATTTTACGAGCCTGTTTTTGAGTAAGCTTAACTAAAATAGAGGTATCTATATATGTGGCGACACAGTTTCAAAAATATAACTACTCGCATCTTGGACGGCCCGTGTAAGAGTTGGGCGGGACTGTGCTATGTACGGAAGAGTTATAGACATATATATATATATATATATATATATATATATATATATATATATATATATATATTATATAATGTTAAATAAATAAGATAATTTTTCATATAGCCTTAACAAACATCACATGCAACATAAAATGCCAAACCTTTACAAGGAATAAAAATATACATTTCAGGTTCAATTAATGTTTACGTTATTT
>CM032447.1:43769175-43784175 GCA_019049505.1 Pachyrhynchus sulphureomaculatus
CCACGTTTAAACTTCAAGACGTAAGGCAATTATTACTCGCTGGAATAGACGGGATCAAAGAGGATAACTGGAAAAATGTGATTAGACATGTTATAGAAGAAGAAAATAAAATGTGGAAACTTGACGAATACATCGAAGAAACTGTGGAAATAGAACCCTTAATTATCAATTTAAGAGAAGTCGAGATGATGATTGTTTTTGATTGTAATGAAACTACTTACATATCGTGAATTGTGACTTCGTATACATAGATAGATCAATAGATTAAAAAAATTTTCGTAATAAATCTTATATTTCTATAACTTCATTTTTAAAGATAATTTTATTTATTTAACACTAAAAGCAGGTTACGCTCGGAGGGATATGCTACCGATGAACCCTCATTTACACTTTATGACTTTATTGTACAGCAGAGGTTTTCTGCCTAAAATAGGGTTAACTCTTAATAATTCAACACAGGTATCAAAATCCAGCAAAATGTATAAGACATCTCTTTTTTTTTTTAGGCACACCCCAACATGGATTTGCATTTACAATGAGAGAATTCTGCTAGGAACTCCAAACAAATATACTTTATATGATAATTTCTTCGTTTTTAACGCATCTAACTAAAATTCCTATCATGGTTCTTCTTACCATCTTAGGCATTATAGAAGTTATCTGCCATTTTCTAATTGGTGATAGAAAATCCGTTGTAAGAAATATCTTGTACTCTTTTCAGATACATTTTATGAATTAATTTTCTTTAATTGAATGAGAAATCTTAAGGAATGCGGGATTCCTGATAATTGTGGCAACTCGCAACTGACATGTGTAAAACGTATATCTAGGCCTAAAAGGGAAATAAAGGATGGATTTATTGATTGTCAATGATTTTAATGATCAGTGTCCTATTCGGAAAAAACTTATCTTTATTTTTTCTTTTTTCGTATTATGCATTGTAATTTAATTTTACATTGAATCTTTACGTCATATTTACGGGCTGTTTCAATTAAAGTCAGAAGATACACTACATATTTTAAATCGAACAATGAACTTTGTTCTTAAAAATTTGTTGTGTTTTTGAGATAAGAATAATATCTATCTTAAAAGATTATTCGTCGACTCGTGGTTTGATTGATCGATTGGTCCATTGCTTAGTTATGTAGTGGTTAGAGTCCTATAGTCAATCAAAAAAAATGCATATATTTGCACCATACTAAAAGGCTGTGGAGGAGGAATGTCCGATTTTATAATGGGGTCTAAAAGTAATGCATTTTTAAACAGAATATTTTGAGAAAATCAATATAAATGCCATTTTTCAGTAGTTTTTGCCCGTTCTCTCATCCGTTAATCCATCTGGGCACACATTTCGGGCAGGTGCGCCTTCAAGGTTAGGCTTATATTGTATTTTAAAGGTTTCAACGCATGGGTTTTGAGTAATTGTATCTTTCTTTATCACCCATTAGTCAGCGACGATTTTCCAAGGTTTCAATGACAAAAATGAAGCTATACCCATCCTCACATCCCCTTAGCCACGATTTTATTAATTCGTTGATCATTGTTTTCGTTCTATTTATGCTAAAGTATTGTTAAGGAAAACAGTTTGTCATCCATAAGCAAGATATGGTTTTTTATAATTTGAAAATTTATTTGGGTTATAGCGCGAGTCCAACGGAGAAAGGAACAAGATTAGAGCAGAAAAGGTAAACTCGATCTCTGAAAACTGAGTTACCATGTAGCGTTTTAGAGAAAAACATTACTCTAGAGCTATCACACACTTCTCAATATTTACTGACACCTTAATCGTCAAGGAAACACATTTGTACCTTAACGACAAGGTTAATAAATATAATCCTGTTTATTGAAGTCCACAAATTCGAAACTAAAGCGTCAAAAGATTTTACGCTCTCACAAAATGGTGGCTTAGACTGTAATGTTCACATGTTTGGGGATGACAAAGGTTGTACAACAATTGTTATTTCGGAGCGATACAAGGAAACGATTCAAGTTTACTTCACACCCACCACTTTAAAACATTTTAATGGTTATAACAGATGAAACTGATTTTAGGGTCGAGGGCCTCAAAATAAATTAATTGACAAAAGAGGTAACATAAGTCGACGTCGATGTTGAAGCCGTTGGATTGTTTTGTAAGGATATCACGAAATAAAAATTCCTGCACAATGGAACTCCTTATAGTGCAGTTAAGATACAACAATATTATGATTTTGTTCTCCTCTGGGGTATCACCAGGACCTGGAAAAAAAAACGCGTTTTTTGAGCTTAAAATGCGAATTACTCCTGTTATATATATCGGATTGAGAGAGACAAAAAAAACAAACTCTTCGTAGTAAAATTTCCACCAAGTTGCTGAAATGTGTATATCTATAATATATATATAAAAATGCAAAGTCTCTCTGTCTGTCTGTCTGCCCGTTAGTGCGCTTATCACTGGAGAACCACTTATCCGATTTACGTATTGTTTTTTTTAAACATACATATGTTTTTCTGGCCAGGTTATAAGCTATATTTTATTAGGATAGGTAGCATAAGGAATGAGCAGTGACGACAACAGTGAGTTAAGTCGGAAAAAAGTTAGCCGGTAGCGCGTTCCCTGCAATATACAGCCTAAACCATTAAATATGGAACAATATTATATAGCAGAGAATATCTACAATCTATAATATATATAAATTACAATGTCTCTCTGTCTGTCTGTCAGTCCATTAGTGCGTTTATCACACGAGAACCACTTATCCGATTTACGTGTCTTTTTTTAAATTCATACATATATTCTTTGTCCAGGTTATATAATAATAATAATCTATATCTATAATATATATAAAATACAACGACTCTCTGTCTGTCTGTCTGTCCGTTAATGCGCTTATCCCTCGAGAACCACTTATCCGATTTACGTGATTTTTTAAATTTAAACATATGTTCTCTGACCAGGTTATAGATATATATTTTATTACATCTATAATATATACAATGCAACGTATCTCTGTCTGTTTTGTCTGTCCGTTAGTGCGCTTATCACTGGAGAACCACTTATCCGATTTTCGTACTTTTTTTTTAAAACATATATATGTTCTCTCTGGCCAGGTTATAGGCTATATTTTATTACGATAACTAGCATAAGGAATGAGCAGTGACGATAATAGCGAATGAAGTCGGAAAAAAGTTTGCCGCTAGCGTGTTCTCTTGCAATATACAGCCTAAACCATTAAATATGGAACAATATTATGTAGCAGAGAATATCTATAATCTATAATATACATAAAATGCAATGTCTCTCTATCTGTCTGTCTGTCCATTAGTGTGTTTATCACGTGAGAACCACTTATCCGATTTACATGTTTTTATAAATTTATACATATGTTCTATATAATTCAATATAAGCCTAGATAATGGGAGATAAGGTGAGATAATGGGAGATAAGGACGAAATAATGGGAGATAAGTCTAGATAACTAGAATTATGGTGAGATAATGGGAGAAGAAAGGAGACATAATGGGAGATAAGGAGAAATATTACGAGATAAGTCGAGATAAGCCTAGATAATGGCAGATAAGGTGAGATAATGGGAGATAAGGAGAAATAATGGGAGATGACTAGAGATAAGCCCATCATTTTATGCCATTTGGTCCAAAATTTAAGTCTTGACGCCAGCTTCCCGATGTCATTAAAAAGATTTTTTTTAATAGGTTTTTTACATTTTCTTATTAATCAAATAAAAACAAATGCATTTTTTCGGTCATTTTGAAAAAAAAATGAAGATTTTTTATCACATCTGATAGAGAATTGCGAACCTTTATTAACACTCTGCGGACGGACGTATTCACATTCCCTTAACAACGGATCGGACCTCTGAAGACTGTTCTGTGGTTTAGCTGCAAACACACAATTTTTTTAGGATTGAATAATATTCACACAATTTATTAAAAAATTATTATTTATTTATATTCGTTTTATCAAAATATTAAATACTTATTTACAAACAATTTTATTTACATTTTGTGCACACAAGATAACGATGTTCCGAATATACGTTCTTACTACATCTTGTACACACATTTTGATTTTATGTTTTTTTTTACTTAGGCAAATGTGGCACCGTCTTCTTTTTGCTTCACCTGAATAGTCAGTTTCTTCCTTTGTTGCTGGCTCTGATAATTCATTTTGAGCTATCCCCCCCCCTAATTCTTTTTCAAGAACTATCAAAAATTCCTTCTCGTTCCACTTCTACTGCCAAAAAACTTGTCTATAAAGCGTTTAGTGCACTTCATGTTTGAAAATGCAATCACTGGCCATCGACGACTTTTTGTTTTTTACCGAATAATGTCGTAACATTTGGTCGGCTTTGGCACTCCTGTTTTAGTTTCATTGTAGCTGGTGATTACGTCTGGCGTATCCTTATTTTCTTTTATCAACACTATTTTGCTTGTGCATAGTATTAATAAGAGTAACGTTGCCCGTTTTGGGCAATATGAAACAATCATAGCGTCGTTTTGAAATCCACTTAGTAAAGAATGGACTGTACGATCTTTTGTAGCAGTAAATGCTGGTGGGAGTTCAGGTTTGTTTTTTTCCGAATGGTGCACACTAATCTTAGATTCATTTTTAGAAGTTCTTCTGCCAGTAAAAAACTGGGGAAAAATTGTCACAGGTATTATTTCTCCCACTTTTTATAATTTTTTGAACCATTATTCTTGACCACTCTTCCCCCTTAATTTACTTCTCGATTTTCTGCTTTTTCTTTTCCTTTGTAAACCTGATGTTTTCAAACGTAGCCTATAATAGAGTCACATATCATCCAAAACTTAATATCATATTTTATTGATGCTATGTATTGGCGAGATGGGCAATGGCCATGGAACATTACCGACTGCTCATCCACCGTCTTAGATCATTCAGGCACATAAGCGTCTCTCAAGTAAGAATTTCAACATTCAAAAACTTCACGGATTCTTTTTTCTGCGTGTTCAAACTTCATAACGCGAAAAATATCCTTGAACCAATCCCGATTCACTATTTTTACTATACATTGGCCTACATCTTGTCGACTAAACATCGTACTAATATCTTTATTTTTTGATTTGTAGATCCCATCAAAAATTTATTTTCCAACGCTTTCCATCTATTTTTATTTACTATAGCTCTTCTTTATTACTCCAGTGGCATATATTTTCCAAAAGGGGTGGCCTTAAAAATAATAAAAAGCTGTTTGCCACTAATTGATAGCTTCTATCAGCCCATCAGGTTGAACCTTCCGCATTGTTCAGAACATTATGTCCACCTTTTGGCCCTCTGGAATCAACAAGCGGCAGGGAGCACCAAATTTGCTTTTTACTTTTGGATATATACAAGTAGTCCATATTACCGATATCAACAGAGTAGAAGGTAAATCACGTACACCAATGTCCATGTCTCCTCACTATTCTCCTGGACGGTTCTAGAGCATCAGCAATTTTTTCCATTCCTACTTCAGTGTCACTTTTATCTGAATTCATCTCAGATTCCGAATCACTAGAAAGTTCTTCCCCTAACATTCTCTCCATTTCAGCAATAGTTAGTCTTCTTTCACTTGACATTATGTAAAAACAAACACAGGTTTTACTCGAACATTACAGTTGCGCTGATTTATAAACGTATATACACAAGAACTTAGTCTGCCCCCACCACCCATCCTTACATACAATCAAAATTCCAGTGGTATCGTAAAAGAGAGTGGAATTATGTATTGTCTACCAACTGACGTCTCCCTCCGAGACACGCAATATAGTTTTTATATAGAAGGGCCTGAGAGGCCCACCCGTCCGGAACTATAGTTAAGTTAGTTATAAGTAGAACCGCGCAGTGTGAGGTAAATAAACTTCCACGGTTTTCAAGCAGACCTGGTATTATTAAATGTCAATAAATCTGAAATTTGTAACATTTACACAAAAGTAGTTACAAAAGTTTAACTTCACTTCAATGGTCCTCGGAGCCCCGTCCATCCGCAGAGTGTTAAATAAATTTCATTTTTGTTAACGTTTTTTTTTCTCAACATGTCAATTGTTGTTATTTGATTTATAAACAAATGTAAAAAAACGGTTTAAAGTGACTCCAAAAAAAATTTTTTTTAATGGCATAGGAAAGCTGACATCGAGACCTAATTTTGAAAAAAAAAAGATCCATTCTGGATCAAATGGCATAAAATAACGGGCAATTCAAATTTTAAATAACAAATTCAATTGTGTCCACCGGGTTCACTATTGTTGTACGAAAATTTCAGAGTATTATTGCTATGACAAAAGGAATATTTTCTGGAAGTTTCAAGCCGATCGGTTCACTTAGTCGACCTGCACAATAAAATGAAAAGAAAAACCGAATTTTGCTTGTTTTTTCAATTTTGTAAGTTATGTACATAGTGATTTAAAATCGGAGGATTCGTTAGCAATTTCATTACGAAGAGTTTAGTTTTTTGCTTGTCTCGATCCGACTGATATAACCGGAGTTATTCACATTTTAAGCTCAAAAAAACGCGTTTTAAAAACTTCAACTGTTTATAAACAAAAGAGCACAAGTTTTTTCGAGGACCAAAACTCAAGACAATACTGGTAATATCCCAGAGAGAAAAATTAACAGAGAATTTAAATTTAGCGAGTTAAATAATATTATATTAAGTTATTATAGAAAAATATTTATTTGTAATAAAAATGAATAAATTTTTAGCAAAAATGGATCAGAAATTCGACTTTAACGTGTCAAAAAACATACGAACTCTTGCATCACAGCTAGGTAATAATGCGAATAAGAAAAAATCAAATTGTTTATAACTTAAGCTTTGCATTAAAAATATAAAAATTCTGCTGATAAAAGCAGGGACTGGACTTAATGGCACATATTCGGGATTTGACCTCGTATTATAGTATAGTATTTATCTGCCGCTCTCGAATGAGTTCAGGTGGGTCCAAAACAAAAATTCAAAGAACCAGGATCTACAGAAAATAATATTTTTTTATTTCTTTTTTTTGGGTACCAAGCTAACTATATCTCGAATATTTGACACTCAGCGATGAGTTCATTTTTTGAGCCCATTTTTTCAAGAAAAAAAAAAGGTTTACTCCCGCAGGAACCGGTCTTCGTGGCAGATATTAAGATATCCTCACAACATATAAAAACTGCCACTCTGTGATAGGTTCACCTACCGTCAATTCAATTTCCCCCTTCCATAACCACGGCAGGAACCGGAATTTGGATCTATTAGTTGTATTTTTTGGTTCAGTTTGTCACATTTAATAAGTGTGTATTTATCTGCCGCTCTTCGATAAGTCCAAAATTCTGGTTATGAGCTCCCGGACTATACATATGATTCAAGATTTGTAAGAAAGCCCGCGTCTGCGTGAGCAGTCTTATTCAAGCTACGTTACAATAGCGAAAATTCACCTCATAAAATTCAATAAAAAGTAATATTTTCCTAAAATTTTTGCTACAACTAGGTGGTAAACTGTCTTCATATTTTAACAGACGATAGCAAAGTAATTTTTTTATGTATAAATAATTTTTTGTGACTTCTTACTTTTTAATGCACATACGACAACAAAAATTGTAAAAAAACGCATGCTCTTGATCGAAGAAAAAGTATGGATTCCTATCTTATACGTGTTAAACATCTGAAACTTTTACAATTAATTATCGCAAAACGGCGTGGTAAACCATCTTTATATTGTAGCAGTGAATGCATGATACTAAAATCTATTATTTCTCAAAATTTCAAGCAAAACTACTTTTAATAGTTACTCGTGAGAAATTTTTCAAATATAGAAAAGTGGATCAACAAATAATGGAGTCGATTACGAGAGAACGATCCAAGACCTAAAACAAGCTATGAAAGGAAAACGTCCGAAGTACCAAAAATTTAGCTGTTACTCAACTGCAGGTGCAATATTGTATTTTCTTTTCTTTGGCTTAAATAATTAAGATTTGGTTGATTAGGTTCCATTTTGCAGCAATTTGTATATTCCATCATTTCCTATTTAAAACGCCTTTAAACAAAGATAAAGTATATAAATGATTATAGTACGATACCAGTCTCATTAATTTAACATGTTTCCGCCGATTTAATGAACATTCGCGTTCTAGCGGCAAGTTATGTACCTCTACGTAATTGCGGTACTGCTGAGCTACCGTCTATGCAATGCGTATATCAGTACACCTGTGCACACTTTTGCTTTTTTATTCTGATTTATGCACCTTCTATTACCAGAAGATCAAATTTCTGCAAAAAGAGCTTTTAAATGATCGTGCTGCCAACAAGGAAATAAAGATGCTATAAATTAGTGATGATATGATTACACAAATAGGAATATTTTAGTACTTTTAGCTTTTAGTGAAGGGTAAACAGGTTAGAGTTATTTGTTTACGTTTAAAACCGGAATATGCTGTTTTGCTAGGCTTAGTATGTACAGGATGTTATGAAAGTCATTCCACATATGGCAACGCGCTCCTCTACAACTAAAAAAAGCCGGTCATGTGGAAGTTAGGCTTGCGCAATTAGTGTTCCGTCCTGTGCCTTTAAAATAAAGTTTTTGTTACGGCTGTATAAAATGATCAGTAATTTTACAAAATACACCCCAAATGAATTTTCAATAAAAGAATTGAGAGCCCAGATTATAAACATGTCTAGTCAGATACTGACTCAACAGGCTGATCAGCCCAACCAGAATAAAACAAAAAGTTCTGGACCGTATAGATCTTAAAATCCAATCTGTATTTTCACGTGTTTTCTTAGTCAACAATGAAAAATAGTTATAGCATCGTAGCTACCTAATAGCCAATAAATCAATCTAACTCGATCTAGAACCTAGTGATAAAAATTCAAAACAAATATTTGTCTCAACAATAAAATTACTTAATTACTTTATTAACTGACATTAAATATATTTTATGTAAAGTTTTACAAATGCATTTTCGCGATTTCGTAGTACAACTACATTTTCGAACGCTTAACTAAGACTAAAATAAATTTTTGGTATTTATGCTTATATAATGAAAAAATGTGGGTATATTAAGTGCTATAAAAGTTGATAAAGAACGGAATTTCCGACGTCTACTTGACTATTTAGTAAATTTATATTATGGTTCTTTGAATGTCTGTAAATTTCTATAGATTCTGAAATTAAGTTTTGGCCCTTTAGGTGCCGTATGGAGTATTGACAAACAATTAATTGGGAAATAAATAGCCTGTTTCTAAAAAATGCTCAGCAAAGTGTGAGTTTTCATTTTTTAACCTATAAAATGCATTATGTTCTGCGAATCTTGTTTCGAATTTCGGCCCCGTTTGGCCTACGTAACAGCTATTGCACTTTTGACACTTAAGTTTATAAACTCCTATTATGTTTATTAGTTTTATCTTTGGCATTGAAAAATATATTGGATAACTTTTGAGCGGTTTTAAAGCCATTCTTGTTTTTTCGGCTGTGAGAACGTGAGATATTTTATCCGAAAGGGGGCCAAAATATATCAGAAGTATGAATGTTTTTCTGTCTTGGTATTCTTTTACGGGGTAAATTAAGCTGAAAATGATTTACGGCATGTGAGGGTATTAATTATTTTAGGTTGGAGGCCGTTATTGAGTGCTATATTTTTTATTGTGTCACGTTCTTTTTTGAAATTATTTTTACTAACAGGGATATTAAAGGCTCTATGGATTATAGATCTATAAGCTGCTATTTTATGGGAATTGGGGTGTATTGAGTCAGCTGGGATAGTGATATCTAAGAAGCCGAAACATTTTGACTTTTGCCATACGGCACCTAAGGGTAAAAACTTAATTTCTTAGAATCTATAGAAATTTACAGACATTCAAAGAATCATAATATAAATTTACTAACTAGTCAAGTAAACGTCTACCTGCCAAATGTGCAAACTGCGAGGGTGAGCATACAGCCTCCTACAGAGGCTGTCCCAAACACCCGTCGCAGCGACCCGCAACTAACCAAGCTAACTCCCAAGCCACCTTCTTCTGGGCAAACCGTCGTCAAACGGCGGCTCCCCCAGCGACCTCAATTCCAACAAACATGACCGACGCCCTTACATCTATCAATAGCATGAATTCTGCCATGCAAACCTTCTTTAAAAACATCCAAAACTTTCAAAAGCTTTCCGCCACTTTCATGCCCCTGCTTAATTCCAACGCCCAAGTATGAGTAAGCGACCAAATAAGATTTCTCCTAAAATGCTAAACATCTTGTCATGGAATGCCAACGGCATTCGCGACAAAAAGCATGAACTTCTCCATTTCCTACAAGACCATAACGTCGACGTAGCTCTAATCCAAGAAACCCCTTCTAAAGCCCGGCATCCGATTCAGTCTTCCTAACTACACTGTTTACCGCAACGACAGAATCAGGGCCCGCCTAGGGGGGACCATGATTCTTGTCAAGCACTCCTTAAATCACTACCAACCACCCCCCCTTCCTCTTGTCCAAGCTGAAGCCACGCCCATTGCCATAACCATGGCAAACAACACCACCATCCACCTCTTCTCGGTCTACCAACAAAACGGTGACCAACATCCCATCGATCCTGCAGACTTCCATCTGCTGTTTCGCCCTGTCAATCAAAAGACCGTTCTGGGCGGAGACTTCAATGCCAAAAACGTTCTCTGGGGAAACCTAGCTACGAACGCTAATGGCATTGCTCTCGACGCCATCCAGAACCAAATCCCATTCAATCTCATAGCTCCAGACGAGCCCACCCACATTGGACACGGAAGACCGGACTTTCTAGATATTTTTCTTCTAAAAAATATCAACCTCCGGCATAACATTACTGTCATTCATGACCTTTCGTCTGACCATCTACCGGTCATTTTTACACTGGGAAATCCGGCCGACAAAATTAATGCCACAGTCACCACTTCCAGCACAGACTGGGACCACTTCCAACGCCTCCTGGCGACCACGGGTTCCCAAAAATTTCCACAACCCAGGATCTGGATTCGGCAGTCAATAAACTGACTGCTGATATCCAGACAGCCCTTGCCCAGGCCACAACGTCACGAACCCAACCAGTCTCTTCTCAAGGTAGACTACCCCCAGCTATCAAAGAGCAGATCAGGGATAAAAACCGGCTGCTCAGAAGAGCCCTCAGGACGGGAGACCCCCGCCTCAAAAGGCTCGCAAATCAAGCAACGCAGCAGGTGAAAGACTCACTTGTTGAATTCCACAGCAGCAGGTGGGAGTCCAAAGTAGAATCCCTCACTACCCAGGACTGTTCTCTTTGGAAAATGGCAACAGCCCTTTCCAATGACGAGCCAAGGTCCATGCCAGCCCTCACCCACGCCGGCACCACAGCCTCCACAACCCAGGAGAAGGCTGACCTTCTGGCAGATCTGCTAGAGGAACAGTTTTCTCCTAACACTTCTGCCCATCCCGATCCAGCCCGTGATCTTAGGGTCGCTACAACCATACAGACACTAAATCTTGCCCAGCCCCCTCGCAATACGTACTTCACAACCCCCTCCGCTGTTAATGAGATCATTCGATTTACCTCAATCCGAAAAGCCCCAGGTCATGATAAAATCACAAATAAAGCCCTCAAAAAACTCCCCAAGAAACAGATCTCAGAAGCCACCAATATCATTAACAGCATACTGAGCTATTTTCCACTCTACTGGAAAAAAAGCTGAGGTCATTATGATCAAAAAACCAGGCTCTCCATCCCACGAGGCAAGCAGCTATCGGCCAATCAGCCTACTTCCAGGCCTTGGCAAGATAGCTGAAAAAGTCATCCTCGAAATCGTCAGAGCAAAGTCCACAGCGCTCCGAGTTGTCCCTGACGAACAGTATGGCTTCCAGCCCCTTCATGGCACCATCCATCACACCACGAAACTCGCCCAAACCATTTCCAACAGCTTCAACAAACGACACAAAGTTGGAGCTGTGTTTCTCGATGTAGCAAAGGCCTTCGATCGAGTCTGGCACGAAGGCCTCATTCTGAAACTGATCCGACACGGCTACCCCCTTTTCATTAACAAACTCATTCAATCCTTCGTCTCTGACAGAACATTCCAACTCAGAGTCGATAAGGCCACCTCCGAAGTCAAGGCCATTAGAGCCGGAGTCCCTCAAGGCTCCGTCCTCTCCCCCCACCTCTTTAACATTTTCATAGCCGACATTCCAAAAATTATTTTCCCTTGGTACATAATGTTTAAAGCATTATAATACAGTGAAAAAAGCATTTGACATTGCACAGTCTAGATACAGCAATATTATGATTTTCTCCTCTCTGGGATATCACCAGGAGTATTGTCCTGAGTTTTGGACCTCAAAAAATTTGTGCTTTTTTGCTTATAAACAATTTAAGTTTACAAAACGCGTTTTTTGAGCATAAAATCTGAATAACTCCAAACTCTTCCCAATAAAATTTCCAACAAATCCTTGTCACTCAAGTGCGTACATAACCTACAAAATTAAAAAAAAAACAGGCAAAAAACTGTTCTTTTTTTAAATTTTATTTTACAGGTTGACTAAGTGAACCGATCGGCTTGACACTTTCACAAGATATACCTTTTGTTATAGTAAAAATACCCTGAAATTTTGGTACAAGAATATTGAACCCAGTGGCCACAATTGAATTTTTTATTTAAAGTATAAATTTCCCACCATTTTATGCCATTTGGTCCAATCCAATCTTTTTGCTTAAAATTTAGGTCTCGACGCCAGCTTTCCGAAACCATTAAAAAAAAAATTAGTCATTTTAATCGTTTTTTTTTTAAATTTGTTTTTTTAATCAAATAACAACAAATGAGTTTTTTCGGCTGTCTTGAAAAAAAAAATGAAAATTTTTTATCAGATCTGGTAGAAAATCGAGAGAGTTTTATTAAAAAAAAATCATTTTCGTTAACATTTTTTTTTCAAAATTTTTTGTTATTTGATTAATAAAAAAAACGGTTAAAATGACTATAAAAAAAATTTTTTTAGTGGCATTGGAAAGTTAGCATCGAGACCTAAATTTTGAAAAAATGATCCATTTTGGGCCAAAAGGGCGGTTAATTCAAATTTTAAATAACAAATTCAATTGTGCCCACTGAGTTCAATATTTTGGTATCAAAAGTATTTTTACTATAAAAACAGGCATATTTTCTGAAAGTTTCAAGCCGATCGGTTTACTTAGTCGACCTGTAAAATAAAATTAAAAAAAGAACAGTTTTTTGCTTGTTTTTTCAATTTTGTAGGTTATGAGTGACTTAAAACCAACGAGGATTTGTTGGAAATTGCATTACGGAGAGTTTGGTTTTTTGTCTGGATCTGACTTATGTAACCGGAATTAGTCACATTTTAAGCTAAAAAAACTCCTTTTAAAAACTTAAATTGTATATAAACAAACCAGCACAAGTTTTTCGCATTCGATGATCCGGTAAAAATTTTTTTTTTCACTGCCGATTTCACACCGTAAGTTAACATTTAACTTTCGAAAATGCACGGTTCATCAATTCTTATATTTATGGCAAATTTTAACTTTCTGTATCAAATCAAGTGTGACAGACAGACAGACGGACACCGAAGTGATCCCATAACACTAAAAAAAAGACTCTGAAAACGCATAATTTTTTAGCTACTACGCTACTAATTACAATAAATACGTACGCTAAAACAAATGATTCATAACTTGAAAATCGAAAATTTGTTACTTTTTGAGTTTTACGATTTTAAATTTAAAAAGCATATTAATGTGCAAAAACAAATAACATTTAAAGCAGGGTATTTTAAAAATAATTATTCATTAAAGAAAATGATATACAAGAATAATATTTGTAGCCAAAGCTAATAATCACTGTTCTGCTTAAGTGCCCTGGTCTGTGTTTCTAACTCATAAGTTTTTCTACCTGATAGCTTGGTGTTTACTACTGACGGTGGACGACCAAAATGTCCGTAGTACGTATAAAACACTTCAATTACTATTAACAGCATCCCTAATAATTTTATTTTAATATTATTGCCATATATATATATATATATATATATATATATATATATATATATATATATATATATATATATATATATATATATATATATATATATATATATATATATATATATATATATATATATATATATATATATATATATAGATATACACATACATACATACATACATATACCAGGTGTACAATTATGAAATGTGGATTTCAGACAACAGATGGTGCACCAATGCAGTTTGTGCTATAAAGCTTTATCACTGCGCCATTTTGTTGTGTCATCAACAAGTGTCAGACGCGTACGAGTGATAAATTGGAAAAGTGTGTCCATAGTATTGTGTTATTGTGTGAACTAACCTGAACAAAGAGCATTCGCGGACAGCATTAATTTTTTGTTTGCATTTGAAGAAAACTGCTGTTGAATCATACCGATTACTTCGAGAAGCTTATGATGAACATGCTCCATCGCAAGATACGTGTGAACGATGGTTTCGGCGTTTCAAAAGTAGTACCTTCGATGTTGCAGACAAGGAATGTGGAAAACCGCCAAAAAATACGAAGATGTGGAATTACAAGCATTGTTGGACGAAGATGATTCGCAAACACAAAAAACAACTCGCCGAGAAATTGGGCGTTAGTCAACAAGCTGTTTCCAATCGGCTACGAGAGATGGGAAAGATTCAGAAGACCGGTAGATGGGTACCACATGAGTAGAACGACAGGCAAATCGAAAAGCGCAAAAACACGTGTGACATTTTGCTCGCTCGGTACAAAAAGAAGTCGTTTTTTGCATCGTATAGTTACAGGGAATGAAAAGTGGATTTATTTTGAGAATCCCAAGCGCAAAAAATCATGGGTAGATCCAGGCGCACCATCCACATCGACCGCAAGACCGAATCGCTTCGGCAGAAAGACGATGCTCTGTGTTTGGTAGGACCAGAGGGGCGTGGTCTATTATGAGCTGTTAAAAACCTGGGGAAAGGTTACTACTAAAAGTTACCAACAACAACTGACCGATTTGAACCGTTCGCTGCTTGAAAAAA
>CM032447.1:43789175-44109175 GCA_019049505.1 Pachyrhynchus sulphureomaculatus
ATATATATATATATATATATATATATTTATATCAATCAAATAACGCTGGAAAGTAGTTTCCTATTTTTTTAAAGCAAGAGAAAACATGAATAATACCGAACTATCATCTTATTCTTACTTATTTGTTTATAAATTTTATACTTTTCAATTTATTAGTTACTAGATCAATAATTGTATCATGTCTCCGCGGTATTATACAGCTTTTATCAGGCAACACAGGCATCTTTTATCAGACAGCACAGGCACTAATCAAAATTATCTACTAAAAAAAGGGATATTTATCTTGTTCAATGAAAAAGAAAAACCAATAAATATTTCAATCAGCAAAATTGAATTTAAAATAAAATAGTAATGACATAGAAGAATTTTAAAAATACATGCTTGCCGTACGAACGATTTGAGAAATTTCATTTTTTTTTTATTTTGCGTTGCATCTTCATTTAATCGTTCAACCATTGTTTGTTAATAAATCACTAACATCTAAGAATTTGTCTTCAATAGGTCTATCAATCATATAGCATTAAAAATAATAAATTTCAATTTTTCTCCATTACCATTATAATTATTAATTAGTAATTAATATTGAACCAACATAGAATATGGAGCTTCGCTCTTTTGATATATTTGAAGGGCTTTATTAATGGGTCTCTAGTTTCCACAGAAATCCTTCTTTACAAGTGATAATTGACAAATTTGTTTCCGATACCTTGAGTTTCAACGCCGATGTAGCCGAGGGTTCCATACTGACCCCTAACTTATCTTATGAAAACAATTTCCTGCAAAAGAGTCAAAATTTAATCTATAGCTTTGTATATAGTGTTCTAGAAATGTCTGGAATTGAACACCCTGTATATTAGAATGTTGTCAATTCTTGATACATAGCTATTAACATAAGGAATGAGTAGACGACAGTTAGATCCTAGAAACCTTAAAATTATATCAATTAAAAATCACATTTAAAAATGCATTCATTGTTTTATTTAGTCAGCAGTTTTTTTACGTCAGGAAAATGTTTGATTTAAAGATGTTTCCGATCTTGTTTCTGCACGATTAACCTTCAGAAACTAAATGTTATTTCTAAGGCTGAATTAAAATAACCGAAACAAACAATATAAATTATTAGGGTGCAAAAAAACAATAACAAGTAATTTATTGTTATAAATAATTGTTACCAAATTTAACCAAGGTCGAATTCGAAAAAATCTTACACCGAAATACCGTTTCTTAATTTTCGTTTGAACACGACCGCCGTCAAAGAAAAGTTTTATTGTGTAGTTTGTTGTTTTTTTCAATGAAATGTCTTCTTTAGTTTTTAGACCAGTAAAAAACAGTGTACACCGATCATCCTCCAGAATAACGTAAGAACTCACATTTGCTATGTTTTTTTTTTATTATTTTACAGCGAGTATAAAATAATTTTTTTATGTGTAAGAACCGTACGTGGAAAGTTACGTAGTACCGTTTAACCATGGTATTACCAGATATGTTTTCGGCAATTCTTGTCGATAAAAGCTCAAACAGAATGTCCCATAAATAAGTTCAAATTTTTGAAGTAATTGTGAGAACAGACGGCAAGAGCAAGGTACACAAAGCGCAACTCTAGCCCTTGAGAATTAAGTTGTTGTTGTTTGTGTGAGCGAGAGTTTTAAAAAGACTTTAATTTTGCGGCGATCACGGGATGATAATTTCGCGTTTAATATCATTGATACAGCGTAAATAAGTATTTAACTGACTTTAAATAATCGTTTGACAGGGTAGTTAAAGACATTAAGTGTGCTTAGGCATGGATCACTCTGTGACGTCTCGCCTATCAGTAAAAGATCAAAATGCAATCTAACGAATCAAAACATTTAGATTTCATCTGACAGATAAGTTACGGGGTCAGATAGTACTATTGCAACATCTGTATAAAAATTGAATTTGTTTGTTAGCTGAACTCTTTACTTTCTACTGTCAGTTTCAGGGAAAAATATTACCGACTATTGCCCTGCGCGGCTGCGTGCAGACCAAAATGGCTATTATTATTTTCACAAAGCATGTCATAAAAATTAGTGAACAATTGAAATACCTGCCTGAGTCTAAAAAAAGGGACCAGGGAACTAAAATCAATTTTTTATAGGCTTTCCTAATCCAAAAAAAATAGGCGGATACCCAAAAATTGCAAAAAGTTCATACTCAACCACAACCGACTGGTCCCATTACTTTCAAGGTTATGTAAAAGGCTATTAATAATTATCAATTAAAATATCTGGATATATTTAATATTATTAATGATAACCAAGATGAATTTCGTAAACAAGCAGCAAGAGGGAGCTAAAGATTTCCCGATCTATATCACACATCTTTAGACCAAATTATTAGTGGGAGTCTCCAGCGAATCCGTACTAATAACGAACACGAAGATCTCTACAAAGCTCCAAACACTATTAACGAAGCCAAAGCAAGGCACCTTAGTGAGCTGGACATGTGAGACGATGGCCAGACGAAAGAACTCTAAAGCTGCCATGAAAAGAAGCGCTAGAGGGTAAGAGACCCTTGGGACGCCAGCGACATTGTTGGTAAGATAATATTAAAAAAGATTTAAGAATACGAGGAGTCGAAAATGAAATTGAAACCATGCTTGATAGAAGATAATGGAGGCGTATTGTTCAGTCGGCTAAGACCCACCAGGCATTCGATGGTGATGGACGGATCGTTAGTGAGCGTTATGTATCAAGAATTTGTTTATATCTCTCCAGTTTCCTTAGTAATCGTTCTTTGTACGGCTCCATACTGTTATCTTCTTTCCTCTTTCTTTACATTAACAACCTGCTGGAAAAGACTAAAAATTCACTTTGGTCGTAACAGCCTATTTGGTTCTTCATTTGCCTTGAATTCTAGAAGACTAGCGTCGCATGTAAATACGTATAATTATCAGAAGAACATTTTTAGAGTGACACTAATCGAGTAGAATTTAACGCTACAGAAACTTTGCAATTTTTGATGAAAAAAAATTCAGAACCCGATATAGTTACGTGGGTACACACTATTGTATTGACAACGTCACTCAACTTGCTAGCCGTTAATTAGGAAGCAAATAGCTCTAGACCTGATCATGATGCATACTTAGCAAAGAAAGGTTTTTGAAATCTAAAAAGTTGCTTGCTCCACAACCGTTCTTAGAGCTCAAATTTGACCATGGATCAGCATCGGCTTTTAAACGTTCTCTGCATTGTATCTTGAAGAGAGTTAGTCGTCTGATTGGGAAACCGAAGATCATGAGAAACCTCGATTATTTGGAACATTTAGCAAAAGTTGATAACTAGACTTTTTTCTACAAATATGGAAGTATTTGACGGATCAAACCCGTTTGACTTCTACCAGACTGGTAAATACACGTCGAGCTAATACAGTACATTTCTATATAGTTTAACTTGTTATTTTTTCAAAAACTATTTTACGAGGGATGCCTTTTAAGTGTTTACAAACGAGCACTAGATGGCGCTATTGAGACGTGACATTACCATTGTTGTAAAATTTGACATTTGCTATTGTTAAAACAGTGGCAGCCTAGAATCTGGCCGAGTAGTTTGTTTACAGTGAGCATTTAAAAAACAACAGTTTTGTGAACAAATGGAAATTTCACGTAAAGATTTTCGTTGGATGATTTCTCGATTTTAGTAACAATGCCTCGAATCGCTTTATTTAACTTTTGGTAATAAATTACCCTCAAAAAAGACTGTTTACAACTGGATTACAGAATTTTGCCATGGACGTGCTTCCGTCAGCGATGAATTTCCTGAAGGTCGACCAAAATCGGTCGTTGTTCCAAAAAGCATTGATACTGTGCGCAACATGATTTAACAGAATCGGCTTGAAACTTACCGTGAAATAGAGCATCCTTAGGTACATCGAAGATTCCAGTACAGATTCTGTTTGAACATTTAGCTGTGAAAAAGATCTGTTCTCGATGGATTCCGCATAATTTGACCGAAACTCAAAAACAGGCTCGTGTCAATTGGTGTAAGGAAATACTGGAAAATTTCGACCGAGGTCATGCAAAATCTTTACGTAAACAGGAGACGAAACTTGGATATATTCGTACGAGCTGAAAACTAAGCAACAATTAACTGTTTGGATGTTCCAAGATGAACCAAATCCAAGAAAACTGGTTCGTTCGCGAAGCACTTCCAAGAAAATGATCGCTTATTTCTTTGTTTATACTAGACATGTTGCAACCATTGCTTTAGAGGATCGAAGATTAGTTAATGCTGAATGGTATACAACAATTTGTTTGCCAGAAGTCATCGATGAAATAAGGAAAACAACCGAAAACGTCGCATCATTCTTCATCAAGACAATGCCAGCTTTCACACAGCACGTCAAGCAATTGATTATTTGATGGAGAAAAACATCGAAGAAGGTGTTGAATCCTTCCAAAACAATGTTTCTGAGGTACCAATTTCAGAGTGTAAAAAATTGGCTCGAACACATGCAAAAGCATATAAATCTTAAAGGCGAATATTTTGAGAAAAAATAAAACGATTTGTACCAAAAATTTTTTTTTCTTTCATTGTGTTTTTGTAAAAACTTAAAAGGGAGTCCTCGTACCTCAAAAGCTTCAACTCTTGGTGATAAACTGTTCATCCAGTCCAAACTGCAGAGATTTAAGGCTACCGTGAATCGTATTTCTCACCCGTTTCGTTACTATAGTAATCATTTCTGAATTTTTTTACGGAGTGTGTGCTCAGCTTATTAAAAAAAAAACATAAATTTTCTAAATTATTATATATATATATATATATATATATATATATATATATATATATATATATATATATATATATATGTATTCATATATATATATATATATATATATATATATATATATATATATATATATATATATACCAGGTGTACAAGTTTGAAATGCGGATTTCAGACAACAGATGGTGCACCAATGCAGTTTGTGCTATAAAGATTTGACCCTGGGCCATTTTGTTGTGTCATCAACAAGTGTCAGACGCGCACGGGTAATAAATTGGAAAAGTGTGTGCATAGTGCTTTGTTGTTGTGTTCGGTATGTTGAAATTTATACCGAACAAAGAGCATTTGCGGCCAGCATTAATTTTTTTGTTTTCATTTGAAGAAAACTACTGTTGAAACATACCGATTACTTCGAGAAGCTTATGGTGAACATGCTCCATCGCAAGATACGTGTGAACGATGGTTTCGGCGTTTCAAAAGTGGTAACTTTGATGTTGCAGACAAGGAACGTGGAAAACCGCCAAAAAAATACGAAGATGTGGAATTACAGGCATTTTTGGACGAAGATGATTCGCAAACACAAAAACAACTTGCCGAGCAATTGGGCGTTAATCAGCATGCTGTTTCCAATCGGCTACGAGAGATGGGAAAGATTCAGAAACCGGTAGATGGGTACCATATTAGTTAAACGACAGGCAGATGGAAAAGCGCAAAAACACGTGTGACATTTTGCTCGCTCGGTACAAAAGGAAGCCGTTTTTTTTTGCACCGTATAGTTACAGGGGATGAAAAGTGGATTTATTTTGAGAATCCCAAGCGCAAAAAATCATGGGTAGACCAGAGGGGCGTAGTCTATTATGAGCTGTTAAAACCTGGGGAAAACGGTTAATACTAAACGTTACCAATAACAATTGACCGATTTGAACCGTCCGCTGCTTGAAAAAAGCCAGAATACTGAAAGAGGCAACAGAAAGCCATTTTTCTTCATGACAATGCTCCATCACATACGGCAAAACCAGTTCGCGACACGTTTGGAAGCACTCAGCTGGGAAGTTCTACCCCATGCTGCTTACTCACCAGACTTGGCTCCTTCTGATTACCACTTCTTTGCATCGATGGGTCACGCACTTGCTGAGTAGCGCTTTGGTTCGTACGAAGATGTGAAAAAATGGCTCGATGAATGGTTCGCAGCAAAAGGGAAAGATCTTTACTGGCGTGGTCTTCACAAATTGCCCGAAAGATGGGAAAAAAATAATGTATAACAAGCGATGGAGCATACTTTGAGTAAAGCACTTTTTGTCATTCTTCCGAATTTAACATGTTTTTTTAGAAAAAAAATCCGCATTTCATACTTGTACACCTGGTATATATATATATATATATATATATATATATATATATATATATATATATAATATATATATATAAAATTTCTTTTTTAATTTTCTTTGGTCCTACCCCAGCAAAATGTTCAATGCTATGAAAAAAATGAAGCTCCTAAATTATTAGAAAAAAATATTAATATTTGGAAGTCGCATCCATCGATTGAAAATATATATTTTCTTCTCAATCGTTTTTCCCCTTCAACAGCCCTCTGTTAGACTTCTGATTTGAATTTAAGGATTATGAAGGTATTTCCTTGTACATTTTCTTCTCAATCGTTTTTCCCCTTCAACAGCCCTCTGTTAGACTTCTGATTTGAATTTAAGGATTATGAAGGTATTTCCTTGTACGTTTTTTGATGCGAAGCCATTCCCGAGGGTCGTTTCCCCCCCAAAATTTTCAATTTTCCGCAATGCTCATGTTAAGTGTATATTAAAAGTGAAAAAATACGTTTTCCTTTTAAAATTTTCGGGAAGCATTGTAAATCAAGTTTTATGATGCAAGATCATAGATATGATACAGATCTGAAATTTTTATGGCGCACGAGTGATAATGGAGAAATGCAACGAGAATGAAACGCTGTGTTGAAAAAAAGATTGACACACCTAAAAAAAACTCGAAAAGAAGGCAACCTGAGAAAACATGGTTCAAATAAAAGCTTTAGCGTTTTTCCCTGGGAATTAAATGGCTCTATTAGATTTTCGGAACAACGTTCTGTTGGGACTCTGTATGTCCCAAAATTGAAAATTTAAATCGAAACCCAATATCTTTAATACATATTTGAATTCAGCGAGAATTTTACGTCTCTGGAAAAGAATTTTATCCATGTTAAAAGCTAATAACTGAGGTAAAAATCGAGTAACAAAAAAATATTTTGTTGTTTTTCTTCCGTCGATTATGTATTTACAGGAGTCCTTGTCTACCCCCTCATGCAGGGTCAAACTTTCCTAGTAACATGCTTCACTTGAAAACTTTACAGAGAACACGTTTTCCACATTACCATTGTTATTTGTTTACATATCCTTTGACATTTTTTTAGCCATGTCAGTCGTTCTTCCAACAAAGCGCTTCGTTCTCGCTGTCTTTGTCACATATTACTCACGCGCCATGAGAATTTCTCATAGATCTGTGTCATACCTATGAGTTTGCAACATAAAACTTGATTACAATGCTTCCCGTAAATTTTGCGGAACTTTTTTTAAAGAAAGACCCATTTTTTCACCGTTAATGCGCGCTTAACATAAGTATTGCAGAAAATTGAAGGAATTTAGGGGAAAACAGCCCTCGGGAATAGATTCAACATCAAAAAATGTGTAAGCAAACACTTTCATAATCCTTAAATTTAAATCAGAAGTTTGACGGGGGGCTCTTGAAGGGAAAAAAGGATTGAGAAGAAAAAAATATATTTTCAATCGATGGATGCGACCTCTAAGTATTAATATTTTTTTCTAAAAATTTAGGAGCTTCATTTTTTTATAGAACTGAATATTTTGCGGGGGTAGGACCAAAGAAAATCAAAAAAAAATTTTGGGTTGTCACCAAAATGTATATATATATATATATATATATATATATATATATATATATATATATATATATATAAATATATATGTATATATATGTTCTCTGGCCAAGTTATAGGCTATATTTCATTATGTTAGGTAACATAAGGAATAAGCAGTGATGTTAATAGTGAATCAAGTCGGAAAAAGTTTGCTGCTAGTGCGTTCTCTTGCAATACACTGCCTAAGCCATTAAATATGGAACAATATCATGTAGTAAAGAACATAATATATGTAACATCTCTCTAATTGTCTGTTAGTGCGCTCATGACTTGAAAACCACTTATCCGACATACATGATTTTTTTTTTTTAAATTCATACATTTGTTTTATGGCCAGGTTATCTATAATCTTCTATAATATATATATATATATATATATATATATATATATATATATATATATATATATATATATATATATATATATTCGAATCTGTTTATAGTGAAACTCTATATAGTGAAAAACTCTTTATAGTGCAATTTTTTCAAGACCTTGAATATTTTAATGAAATTTCATGTAAAAAAGTCCTGCATATAGTGAATCTGTAAAATAGTTAACACTCTATATAATAAAATTTTTACCGGAATTTTATGTATAAATTTTTATGCATTTATTGAGATCTTGGCCATTTCGGGTTTCCCATTTTTATCTAACATTAGCACGAATTCCATTTTTATGACGCATTCTTTTGAAAAGGTTCTTAACGCGTTTATAACGCCTAATGGTTGGCAATAAATCAGGTAGATTTCTGTGAGAAACCCGGGGAATAACCCATTTTATAGAAACCCGGGAAAAACCCATTTTATTGTCGAGGCCTAGTAATTCGCAAATTCAGGTTCAGTTTCTTTTTGTTTAAGAATCAAGTAAGTGTGTTTAAGTTTAGCTGAGAAAATTAAAGTTTTGGAGGAAGTTGATAAAGGCTGCAAAAAAAATTGATGTTGCTGCAAAATTTGGTGTTTCTCCAAGTTGCGTCTCTCTGATAATAAAAAGTCGCGACAGTATCATCAAGAAACCTAGTGTTCCAAGCAGTCGAAAACGAGTACGGGTGAGTACTTACGAGGATGTAAATGAAGCAGTTTTACGATGGTTTCAAGTGGTCCGTACGCATCAAAACGTACCAATATCGGGAAATTTAATAAAGCAAAAGGCTCTACAATTTGCTAAAGAATTTAACTGCGTTAATTTTCAAGCTAGTGAAGGGTGGTTTGAGTGCCTGGAAGACTCGCAATTCAATTGTTTTCAAGGCGGTGTCTGGCGAGAGTGCAAGCGTTAGTCAGGAGGACTGTGACATTTGGACTGGAACTGTTTTAAAAAAGTGCATTGAAAAAGTACGAGCCAAAAAACGTTTTCAATTGTGATGAAACCGGTTTATTTTTTAAATGTTTGCCAAATAAAACTTTTGCTTTTAAAAGTGATAAATGTTTTGGTGTTAAAACAAGTAAAGAAAGGGTGACACTTATGGTTGGAGCAAACATGGATGGCTCAGATAAATTGAAATTACTGCTCATAGGTAAAAGCAGAAATCCCCGTTGTTTAAAAGGAGTTAAATCCCTGGAGTTAGATTACGCCAATAACAAAAAGGCATGGATGATTTCTGAGATTTTCGAAAGATGGATCAAAGAACTGGACACGAAAATGAAAAGCCAAAAGCTTGTGATGTTTATGGACAATTGTCCTGCACATCCAGTTACTGTAAGTAAAAAATTAAGGAATATTGAATTGATCTTTTTTCCACAAAACATGACCTCCAAATTGCAACCTATGGACCAGGGTTTTATAAAAAACATGAAACATCATTACCGAAACAGAATTGTTCACAAAATTGTTAATGCGATTGATAATAACCTTCCAGTCCAAAAATTGATTACCCTTAAAGAGTGTATAACCGAAGTCGTTAAAGTATGGAGTGAAAATGTTTCTCAGAAAACTATCAAAAACTGCTTTTCTAAAGCAGGTTTTACTGAAAAAATTGACGAATGGGAAGAAGAAGACGAAATGGATCTCGCTACCTTAAAAAGGCAATGGGGTATTCTACAAAAAACTGCTACCGTCGACGCAGATTTTTTACTTGAAGATTTCTTAGAAATCGACAATGATGTTGGCACGACAGATCTCCCAACTGACCAAGACATAATTGACGATATAAAAAGTATAGAAGATCATGAAGAAGAAACTGAAACCGGGGAATGTTCTGCTAAATTTAGTGAAAATGAAATAAGAAATGCATTTGACATTGTGCGAACTACTCTCAGGGGCCAGGAAAGTGTACCTGATCAAATCTTTATGCATTTGAATAAATGCGAGAATTTTGTTGAGCAACAATTATTTTTCAAAAGTAATGTTCAAAAGATAAAACTGATTATTTTTCCTAGTACGTATGTACGTAGTATGTACATATTTATTAACAGATTTTGTATTATTCTTTTTATTTCGTATATAGTACATACATACATAAAGTCCGTACGTTATAACTTTACACGTGCGTCATAGTTTTCAGACAATATCCCAGACGACTATTATATTTTTGTCTCTTTTTACCAATACCTACGATTTATTGGTGAAAATAGACAAATAATATAATAGTCGTCTGTTATATGGCCTGAAAACTATGACGCACGAGTAAAGATATAACGTACGGACTTTATGTATGTATTTAGCCCTGTACATGCTATGTACTATTTAAACTTTCAAATGTTTAATAAAATCTTTTCTAATAATTCAATTTTGCAATTTTTTTTGTTGCTTTACCTTATAAAATACAAGTAAATGATTACCAATATAAAATACATACATAGCAATATATACGGATTTTTTTTTTTATATAGTTAAAAACTTTCTATAGTGAATAATAATGAAATATATATATATATATATATATATATATATATATATATATATATATATATATATATATATTTATATATATATATATATATATATATATATATATATATATATATTTATATATATATATATTTATATATATATATATATATATATATATATATATATATATATATATATATATATATATATATTTATATATATATATATATATATATATATATATATATATATATATATATTTATATATTTATATATATATATATATATATATATATATATATATATATATATATATATAAATATATATAAATATATATATATATATATATATATATATATATATATATATATATATATATATATATATATAAATATATAAATATATATATATATATATATATATATATATATATATATATATATATATAAATATATAAATATATATATATATATATATATATATATATATATATATATATATATATATATATAATGCAACTTCTCTCTGTCTGTCTGTCTGTCCGTTAGTGCGCTTATCACTCGAAAACCACTTATCCGATTTACGTGTTTTTCTATAAAATACATATGTTCTCTGACCAGGTTATAGGACATATTTTATTACGTTAGGTAACATAAGGAATAAGCAGTGATGATAATAGTGAATCAAGTCCACGCGAGCGGAGCCGCGGGCACGGCTAGTATATATATATATACCAACGTGGAATCGAAAACTTACCACGCTAATCTTTCCGAAAGAGCAAATGTACATTATTCTGGTCCAATTTAACTGATCTAAAGTTTGCACTACAAAAACTGTTTCACTGTTAAATTTCGCTCGTCTTCTTTATTTAAAGGACAAGAAGTTACGAAAGCATGCAATAAGCTTGTTAGTATTTGTTCGGCAATTAGCTAACGGATTTGACAGGACAACCGAGGTCTTTTAGATCACGCCACGTAAGTATACAATAATACGGTCTGAAATTTACGTATACAGGGCGGCCCATCAGCACGCCATTGAAAGATATCTCGAATTATATAAATTAGAGAGAAAATGCGTATAAAAGGAAACTTACAATTAGTTAAAAGAACCTATTTTCTTTCATATTACTGTTGAATTTCGCTTACAATTCTAGACACATTGAAATTACAGTAAGATAAAAAAATTATTAAATAAAATATACTTTATTTTATAACAACCTAATGATCGGGAAAATGTTCCTTAACAATGTCATCTAAAAGCGAACGTTTAGTTTCCGGCTTGCGGTGAAATTATTATTCACTGCTTGGTTAGTCGTCTTCGTGTTGCAATCATTTCTTTATAGATATTTTCTTTATTGTTCTAGTTGCTGCTATCGGAGAATATGGTGGCATAGCCTTCGTTGTAGGCTAATTCTGTAATAGCATACGTGGTGCGATTCAAAAGTAACCGTACCCACGCTATTCAGCAAAAACGAGAAACAGTATCGAGTCGTGCTAATAACACGTAGGCTGAAAAGTTTTTGGTCTGACATATAGATGTCGCCCTATTCAAAAAATCCAGGAAGGACCAATCTTCAGACGATACGTGTTAAAATTTCATGACATTTCGACGATTAGTTTACAAGTTACTGTGGTTTTAGTGACGCTGCTTTTAATATTTTCAAAACAATGGAAAAATCGAATTTCGTGTGTTGATTAAACAGTGTTTTTTGATAGGAAAAAATGCCGTTCAAGCAAAGCTTGATAAGTGTTACGGGGACTCTGCCCCTGGAAAATCACTCATCATTTACTGGTATGCTGAATTTAAACGCGGTCGTACAGATACAAATGGGGCTGAACGCTCTGGACGCCCAAATGAAGTGGTGACACAGGAAAATATCAAAAAAATCCACAAAATTTTTGGATAACCGTAAAATAAAATTGCGTGAGATAGCTGACCCTCTAAAGATATCAAAAGAACGTGATGGTCATATTTTTCATGAACATTTCGGTATGAGAAAGCTCTATTTGAAATGGGTACTGCGTTTGCTCACAATGGACCAAAAACAACGTGTTGATGATTCTGAGCGCTGTTGGACTATGCTGAGAAGAGAAAAATTATCAATAGCGAATACTGTATAAAGTTATTGATGCGTTTGAAGGCAGAAATCGCAAAGAAACGGCCCCAAATGAACAAGAAAAAAGTGCTCTTTCATCAAGACAATGCAACGTGCCAGAAGTCAATAGTTACGATGGCAAAATTCCATGAATTTCGAAATGCTTCCTCATCTACCGTATTCTCCAGATTTGGCCCCCAGCGACTATTATCTATTCACAGACCTCAAAAAAATACTCGCGGAAAAGAGATTTGGCGCCAATGAGGAAGTTATCGCCGAAACTAAGGCGTATTTTGAAGGCAAAGACAAATACAAATTTTCTAATTTATTTTTAAATTCTGCGAAAAATTTTATAACTTTTTTATTAATAATGTTATATACCTAAACCTAGTAGGTTTTTCCAGTATTTCAATTTTTTTTAAATAATACTAGTTTTCAGTTTTGTAAAAAATTTCCAGTAGCGCCGTTGTTTCTGAAGATGGAATACCTATAATTGGTACAAGCGTTCTATAGAGATGAAAAAAAAATATATGTAATGAAATTTGAGTTAGATGCTATAGGGTGTTCAAAATAAATTTATGCATTTCGACTATTTTAAATTGAAAAATCTCAAATTTTTTAAATGGCACAGCCTGTATATTATTATTTTTTCTGATAGATTTTACAAAACCCTTCAACTTTTATTAAGTATGTCATATACCTATTTCTAATAGTTGTCGATTTATTTTGGATTTTCCAATTTTTACCTTTGTTTTTAATTCACTTACGCTATAACATCATAGTTGTCAAGACAAAACATAAATGTAGGCATTGTCAAATTTTGACAAGTCTATTAAGCAAGCAAAATAGTTTAATTTGTTGTAAAACTGAATTAATTGATATGGTTTATATATTGAGCGAGGCGAGAAAAAATTGCCTTTTGGCAGCAAGGCTTTACGGAGCGAAGTACCCTAACAGACGTATACCATCTAGAAAATCTTTTCAGTGCTTAATAGAACGATTTGATGGTAGTAGTACCGTTGAGTATACGAAACGGAAAGTAGTAAACCAGAATGCTACCAATGAGGAAAAAGAAATGGAGATTTTACTTCGTGTTGAAGATAATCCCCAGGTCAGCAGCAGTCAACTAGCTGACCTATCTGACACATCTCAATCTACGGCTAATCGCACCACAAGAAAATACAAGTATCATCTCTTTTATATGGAACTACACCAAGAACTTCAAGACCGTAATTTTGAACGACGAATAAACTCTTGAATGGAGCAATAGAGGCCGATCCAAATTTTTTATCCAAAATAATGTTTTCTGATGAAGCTACTTTTCGCAGTAATGGAGCAGTTAACAGCCATAACATACATTATTATTCAACAGTTAATCCATTTTGGGTCCGGGAAGTTCAAAACCAAAACCATTGGTCGCTTAATGTATGGTGTGGAATATTAAATTTTCGAATTATTGGTCCATATGTTTTCCGCGAACCACTTAACGGGCCTAGATATCTAAATTTTTTGTAAAACGAATTGCCCCTTGAAGAAGTTGATAACTTTGAAAGGAAACAAATATGGATTCAACAAGACGGAGTCCTGCTCATTACCACCGGGAAGTTCGGAAATTTTTAAACTATCGTTACCCACAAAAATGGATCCATAGGGATGGATTCATTCTGTAGCCCCCTCGATCATGTGACTTAACGCCTTTAGACTTCTTCTTGTGGGGCTACATTAAAGATCGTGTTTATGTGAATCCCTCTTCAACACCAGTAGATATGGAAAATATCTATGTTAAGGAAAGTGAAGGAAAATGTAGTAAAACGACTAAATATGTGAATTCAAGTAGACGGGCACAATTTTGAACATTTATTTCGTCATAATAACTAATCATTAGATAAGTTAAACTATATTAAAATTATTATTAACTATTTGTTTATGTTTTCACAATGGCGTGAGTGTATTAAAAACAAGGGTAAAAGTTGAAAAATTCGAAATAAATGGAAAACTATTAGAAATAGGTATATGACATATTTAATAAAAGTTGGAGGGTTTTGTAAAATCTCTCAAAAAATAATAATATACAGGGTGTGCCATTTAAAAAATTTCAGGTTTTTCAATTTAAAATAGTCGAAATGTATAAATTTATTTTGAACACCCTGTAGCATCTGACTCAAATTTCTTTACATATATCTTTTTTTCATCTCTATAGAACGCTCGTACCTATTATGAGTATTCCATTTTCAGAAGCAATGGCGCTACTGGCAATTTTTTACAAGTTACAAAATTTTACGCCGAATTTCGGCCACACTTTTTTGAAGTACCCTGCATACTTAAAAATAATTTTAAACTGTGCACCTTAACATTCCCTAAAACTATTGTATTTAACAGTTATTCGTCATTCCCGAAACAAATGAGATAATGAACTTTACTCTATCGTTGACTCATCCTGTACACAGAGGAGGAAGAACGCTCCAGGAGGCCATGTCAGTACGCTAAAAATCACTAAAATTTATGATATGGTGGTAGACAACAGAAGCTTAAAAGTTCGTGAAATTGCTAATGAGAAACCTTGCGGCAAGCTGGATGACACGATTGCTCTCTGCCGGTCAGAGACGTAAAAATGTTGGGTTGTGTTCGGCGAATTTAGAGCTGTATTAAAGAAATCCTGACAAATTTTTGCTACAATTTATTACTGTAGATGAAACTCGTATAAACCATTACGAACCAGAAGCCAAGAAACAGCCTAACCGGTGGGTGGCTAGCGAAAAATCTACTCCGAAGAAGACGAAAGCAGTCCCGCCTGAAAGAAAAATCATGGCGACAGTACGCATCTCAGCCCAATCGTTGAGATGCAGAAAATAAGACCGTATAGAGTCTAGCTCTATAGAGTCAGGAGAACTTTTAGATCGCACCAAGTATGTTAGCCTATCAGCCTTTTTTTATATTTATTTGGGATTAATAACTAATTGATTTAATCAACATTTATGATTTGGATTTTTATTGATTATCATCACGATTAATGATTTAAGTTTTAAGGATGTCAAGGAGATACAATTAGAAATTTCTTCTGGAAAACTGAAAGAAAGCCGAAATAAAGTTGGTTTTATTCTTAATTGGGCTTAGCACCTGGACAACTAGTCAACCTATAGAAGCTGTAAATTGTCTTCTTTCTTCCATAGATAGATGGCAGTATAAAGCAAGCTGCCAAAGACTTAGTAAATATGTGAAACCAAAAAGTGATAAAGAGAAACAGGTAAAAATACTAAAAACATACAATTAGAACTTAAACTTTAAGTACTAAATTAAGAATGAATAAAATTAAATAATTTACCAAAAGAAAGAAAGAAAAGAACATTACGGACCACTTGCGTAAATTTTTCCCAATTTGGCCGGAATGGAAATAACCCTCTTATTTAAAAATTATAAAAGATCTCTTGAATACTGATAAACCTATGCCTTAAAAATAAATAATTTACAACTCTTTCTCCTCATCCTTAAGTAAGTACTGGTAGATTATTCCACGTACCTATAATATGGCCCAATTCATTATTGTACTGGAATAGTACGGCTTTTGGAGCTCTAGTTTTGAATCAATCGAACTCCAGTAACAGCAGTATATTAACGTAGCAATTAAGAAATATGCTACATCCTAGATTCTTCTTTATCCCTCTGTCATCTAACTCTGGACATAGCCCTCTCCCAATTCTCTACTCATGCCTCTATTTTGAGCCATCCGGTTCCAATGAAGGCCTCCGACTCTTTTCAAAACATTGCTCCAATGCATTTGTGATCGGCCTCTGACTCTCTCTTCCAACCAAAGTCGTCACTGTTGGATCACAGAGTTCCAACGATCATCAGTTTGTCCGGTATTGTGGCCCACAAAACTCCATTTAAGTTTGGCAATTCATTCTCTCACATCTGACGCTCCTGTGGTCTTCCTAAGCCATTCATTTGTTCTTCCATCAGACAACTTTATGTTCAACATCACTCTTTCCATGGTCCTCTGGGTCTCTGTTAGTTTGTCCACATTTGCTTTAGTGAGGGTCCATGTTTGACATCTATATGTTATGAACACTCAACTTTTCAAGTATTGTGGCATTCTAGTACCCAACTCAACCTTCCGAATCCTACCCATGCTATTCTTGTTCGTCTTATTTCCTCAGCTATCTGGTTATCTTTGTTTAGCTTCAAAATCTATCCCAAATATATGTATTTGTTGACCATGTCTAGTATACAGTCTTTAACCATAATGGTTTTTGTGTTCTCAGTGATTGTCATAATCTTTGTCTTTTCCTTGTTCCTAACTTTTTTTACCATTGATATCTATGCTCATTTTTGTCCAGTTTAACGATGTGAACACATCTTATAAGGCGAAAGTGAAAAGGTTTGGAGAACTCTCATTTTGTTGGGTACAGAAGTTGTTCTAGCAGCTAGTCATTGTTGCATTTCTGTATAAACTATATATAAGTTGTCTGTATCTGTAGTTGATTCTGCAGTTGTTCATTGCTTGTTCTACGGCGCATAGTTCAATGTTGTCAAATGCCTTTTCATAATCGACAAAGACTGTATCCTAGATTATATGCTAACAAAAATTCAGATTGTGTGTAATGGACGTTTGTAATTAAGAAAAACACCATTTTACAACACCGTAAACAAAAGGGCGAGAGGACGATGTTTATAATGACAAAAATTTGACAAGACTAACAATAGCAATCAAAACAGACAATTATTTCCACCAAATTCTATTACCTGTTTTGACTGATATTGTTAAAAATCACCAAATTTTTGTTGGTATAAACATCTTCCCCGCGTTTTTTTTTTTACAGTGTTGCAAAACGGTGTTTTTTAATGTTCTCTAGCACACTTGAAAAACGGGGGGGCAGGGCACTTATGAAATCACTTCAGTGTTTGTCTGTCTGCCCGTCACAGCTGATTTTCTTTGAGACTATTTGGCATAGAACGATGAAATTTGTCGCAAATATAGAAATTTATAGTCTAATCAGAGCCGTGTAGTTTTGAAAGTCACATTTTGACTTAAAGAGTTAGTTTTTGGGGGGGGGGGGTGAAATCGGAAGTGAAAAAAAAAAACATTTCCTAGGTCATCGAGTGGGGTGTCAAATGGTGAAAACACGAGCTAAAAAAATATGCTGTAATACTTGCACAAACATCTTACATTATTTTTAAAAAATTTCCACGCTATTTCTAAAAGTACTAATCACAAAATTATGATGTGTTAATAATAGTCTATCTACCTATTTAAATAGCACTGGGCTTATACAAATCATAAAAGATATTATTTCTACTAGACAGAACCGTAATAGAAAATAAGTTTGCAAGTTCAGGGATTACATACACCTGGGCACTGCAAAAAGTATGTTAGGTATGCCATAAAAAAAGTTACCCAATAAAAAAGTAACGGGACCAGATGAGGTACCTATTGCTTTGTTAAAGAGATGTTCGCCTAAAGTAATTGCTTGCCTGGTTTATTTAATAAATATGCCTGTTTATAAAGGTATTTTCCCTACGCGATTGAAACATTTTACCTGTATTTAAAATTTAATTGAAAATTATAGGCCTATATCTTTACTTAACTGTTTTTCAAAGGTTTTCGAAAAAGTTGTTTACAATAAGATAACTCCATTTCTTGATAATAAAAAAGTTCTAACCTCACACCAGCACGGCTTTAGAGAAAAGCACTCTACAGAGGCCGCAGCAATCGACTTTATAAAGAATATATATAAAAAACTTGATATAAATGAGAAAGTAGTAGTTCTACTATTTGATCTAACAAGGGCATTTGACGCAATAGATCCAGGCTTTGTTGTTAAAAAATTTGAAAGGCTAGGTATTAGAGGACCACTAAATAAATGGTTTAATTCATTTCTGAAGGGTCGAAACTTTAAATTAAAAATTGGTAATATTTTTTCGCAAATGTCAAAGTGTGACTTAGGGACCCCTCAAGGAAGTGTCCTAGGTCCTCTAATTTTCTTGTTGTTCATAAACGAGTTACCTGAATACATTTCATGTGGAATCGTTTTTATGTTCGCTGACGATACGACCATACTCATCTCAGCCAAAGATGAGAAACTTTTGGAGAAAAAAATTAAAATAATATTGACTGAGTTCTCGAACTGGTGTAAAAAGAATAACCTTTTAATAAATCTATCAAAGACTGTGTCTATGGAATTTAAGACAAAAATGCGCAAACCAATAAACCTAAATATTGTATTTAATAATATGAATTTGCCTGTTAGCCACAGTTCAAAGTTTTTAGGAATCATAATAGATTCTAACCTCGAATGGAGTTTGCACATAGATGACGTTTGCTCAAGACCAAATAAATGTTTTTTTATGATAAAATCTTTAAAAAAACTCATTAAGTGTTCCCAATCTCATAACTATCTATTACGCTAATGCTTACCTAGCCATGTCTTATGGTCTGGCGGTTTGGGGAACTGCGCGTGAACTTAACAGAGTGCTGGTAATACAAAAACGAATCATGAGACTAATTTTTAGTATGCCATATAACGCATCCTGTCAGGAAGTTTTTAAGAATAGAAAAATATTAACAGTTACAAGTATTTATGTATATAAACTCTTAATGTATATCTACCAAAATCAAGATAGCTTCATTTCGCATAGATCTTTTCATCGTTATCCGACTCGAAACAGAGAAAATTTTTTATTGAAAAACACAATCATGAATATGTTAAAAAAACTAGTCATTACTTAGGTTGCAGACTATTTGTAACTTACTGCCGGAAAATGTAAAAAGGATTGAATCTATGGCACGTTTTAAAAACCAAATAAAAACTATACTATTAAATAAAACTTTTTATTCTGTAACTGAATTTGAAAGTTATCTGCTGGGCGGAGTGTGAATGTTATTCTTTGTAACATCCTTACTTAATTAAAGCATCTTCAGTATGTATTTTGATTGTTATAAATTTATTTGTTATAAATATGTATGGTGTGTTTTTTTTTTATATCTTATATTTACTTTGTATTAATGTGAGATTTCTTATTTTTTATTTTATTATTTTTGATATTACCTAAGATGGGATCATACATCCCTCTGTTGACATGTCTTATCTACAACTTTTGTAGCCGAAAAGATGAATAAACTGTCTGTCTGTATTGTCTATATTTAAAAAAAAATATTTTAAACGTTATTAAGTGAATAATACAAAAGAATAGCTATTATATATTTTTATTATATTTATAATTATAAGAATGTTTTTTTAAATATGTTTCAACGTTAACATTATTTTTTATCTGATTAAATGGACCACTAATGAAAACTATGGCGCCTCATTGTCTGGATGATAACTTCATAAAAAATAATCCAAACAGCAAAAACAAAAATTAATCTTATAAAATAATGTAGTAGATAAAAATTGTCGAAGGGTTTTTTTTTTTGAAAAAAATACGTTTCAAACTTTAGTAAGCAATTTTTAACCAAAAAATGTATGTTTAATTATTTGTAAAGAAATTGTCTATTAGAAAAATTTAAAAAATCTCTCGTTATTTTGTAAAAAAATAATTATGAAGATTTAAAAAAAAGGTAAAAAAATAATAAAAATTGACTGAGTAATATTGCAGACAGGTATCGGTCCCAATCCGACGCCAGGTCACAATTAATGCTATAATTTTCTTAATTTTTTTTTGAAGAATTCTTAGAAGTATAGAGAGAGAAGAAATTCGTAAAAAAACAAAATCGAATTCGAGGTGTATGTAAACCCTTCACGTTTTGTAGAAAGTTTTTTTAGCTCTCACAGCCAAGTTTGGGTTCGAGTTCTAGGTACTGATTTTTAAAAACTCATTTGGAGTGTATTTTGTGAAGTCACTTATCGTTTTTATAATTCCTTAACAAAAATTTAGTTTTAATCACCTTTATTTCCTATATTTATACAACAGTGCCACCTTTTTCTAAAAATGTTTCATTACATGCCTTCTAAACTTTACAATAAGCTATATAAATCAACGCATTTACATACACCATTTTTTTTTATTAAGAAAGAAATACCTACACTACATACAGTTTTGCAAGAAATCAGAGAATACCAGAACTTACCAGATTTAAAAAAAATGGAAATTATGGAAAATTTTTCATAACCTGAATTTTCGTTGGGAAAAAACAACAGAAATAATTTGTTGGAGAAGAGAATATCTACGAGCAATCTGGAATATTTTTTATTTAGATGAGACTTGAGTTAATGAGGGACACACAGTGAACACACATTCAACTGGATTACAACCCCCTTCAGGAAAAGGTCGCAGGCTAATTATAGCACGTATTGGTAGTGAAAACTGATTCCTTGACGGTGGTTTGTTGGAATTCGAATCAAAGTGAACTAAAGATTACCATGAGGATATGGCGGCATATGCATTTAAATATTACGAATTGCATATTAATTTGTTGGACTTGTCTTCGTTAGAGAAACAACATCTAACATAATTATTAAGGAACTTTCAACTTTACCGGTCATCTCTCTAGCTCACGTAATTTTAGGCATAAAGCTAAAAACCATATAAGACATCTTTAAATATAAGTACTTCAAATCTAGCTTTATCTTTCATTCTATTAAAAAGTAATGGGTTGTAACACTATTATCACTCTCACTTTATCTAAAGTTTTGAGTAGATTCCTGAGCAATTTAAAAAATTTATATTAAGTTCGAAGTAGTACACTTTATTGAACTCCCCTGTACAAACATATTTTTAATGTCCTTCTCTGGAAACTTTTCCACTATTATTAAAAAAAACTTATTCTCTATAGCCAGTAGAATTGTAGATATCTTCCTTGTAAATATGCATTAGTAGTTCACCCAGGAACAGGTGTAAAATACCGTTAAAATAAATACAATTATTTAAATTAATAGAATATTAAAATTGTTTGTAGTTGGGGACTCAAGAAATAGTCATGTGATACTGTAGAAGATTTTTTCCTAGATTTAAATAAAATATAAATAACAAAGCATTTTGCATAGTTAATATCAGTATAATTTATTTTGACATTTACTCTCGGTGATCACATTAAATGTATTTATTATTGCTTCAATAAAACTGCCAAATTAATAATTTGCAAAATGGTGGTTAGTGAATTTAGGCAGCAATAAAATGAATTTTTTTTTTTTTCCTTACCATTTTTTCTCTTGGTTACGTAAACGAAGCGACTTTAGCATTTTAAGTAATACAGTAAAAAATACCGATTATTTCAGCATAAATAATGTCGAAATAAGATTTTCAATACGCAATTAAATATTGTGTATTGCATATTAATTTGTTGGACTTGTCTTCGTTAGAGAAACATACATCTAACATAATTATTAAGGAACTTTCAACTTTACCGGTCATCGTTCTAGTTCTCACTTAATTTCAGGGATAAAGCTAAAAATCGTATAAGACATCTTTAAATATACATAATCACCTCAAATCTAGCTTTATCTTTCAGTCTATTAAAAAGTAATGTGTTGTTATACTATTATCACTCTCACTTTATCTAAAGTTTTGAGTAGAGTCCTGAGCAATTTAAAAAGTTAGATTCACTTTAAAGTAGTACACTTTATTGAACTACCCTGTACAAACATATTTTTAATTTCCGTCTCTCGAAACTTTTCCACTATTAATAAAAAAAAATTGTTCTCTATTGCCAGTAGAATTGTGGATATTCTCCTTGTAGATATGTATTACTGGTTAACCCCGGAACAGGTATAAAATACCGTTAAAATAAATAAAATAATTTAAATTAATAAATTATTAAAATTCTTTGTGGTTGGAGACTCATGAAACACTCACGGGATGATGTGGAAGATTTTTTGCTAGTTGGCATCATTAGATTTAAATAAAATATAAATAACAAAGCATTTTGCATAGTTAATACCAATATAATTTATTTTGACATTTACTTTCTGTGATCACATTAAATGTATTTATTATTATTTCAATAAAATCTGCTAAATTAATAATTTGCAAAATGGTGGTTAGTAAATTTAGGCAGCAATAAAATGGTGGTTAGTGAATTTAGGCAGCAATAAAATCAATTTTTTTCCTTGCATTTTTTCTCTTGGTTACGCAAACGAAGCGACTTTAGCATTTTAAGTAATATAGTAAAAAATACCGATTATTTCAACATAAATAATGTCGAAGTAGATTTTCAATATGCATTTAAATATTACGAATTGCATATTAATTGTTGGACTTGTCTTCGTTAGAGAAACATACATCTAACATAATTATTAAGGAACTTTTAACTTTACCGGTTATCGCTCTAGCTCACGTAATTTTAGGCATAAAGCTAAAAACCATATAAGACATCTTTAAATATAAGTACCTCAAATCTAGCTTTATCTTTCATTCTATTAAAAAGTAAAGTGTTGTAACACTATTATCACTCTCACTTTATCTAAAGTTTTGAGTAGATTCCTGAGCAATTTAAAAATTTATATTCAGTTCAAAGTAGTACACTTTATTGAACTACCCTGTACAAACATATTTTTAATGTCCGTCTCTTAAAACTTTTCCACTATTATTAAAAAAAAAACTTATTCTCTATAGCCAGTAGAATTGTAGATATTCTCCTTGTAGATATGTACTAGTGGTTAACCCCGGAACAGGTGTAAAATACCGGTAAAATAAATACAATAATTTAAATTGATAGATTATTAAAATTGTTTGTAGTTGGGGACTCAAGAAACACTATCATGTGATACTGTAGAAGATTTTTTCCTAGTAGGCATCATTAGATTCAAATAAAATATAAATAACAAAGCATTTTGCATAATTAATATTAGTATAATTTATTTTGACATTTACTTTCGGTGATCACATTAAATGTATTTATTATTGCTTCAATAAAACTGCTAAATTAATAATTTGCAAAATGGTTGTTAGTGAATTTAGGCAGCAATAAAATGAATTTTTTTTCCTTGCATTTTTTTCTCTTGGTTACGTAAACGAAGCGACTTTAGCATTTTAAGTAATATAGTAAAAAATACCGATTATTTCAGCATAAATAATGTCGAAATAAGATTTTCAATATGCAATTAACTATTATGTATTACATATTAATTTGTTGGACTTGCCTTCGTTAGAGAAATGTACATCTAACAGAGTTATTAAAGAACTTTCAACTTTACCGGTCATCCCTCTAGCTCACTTAATTTTAGGGATAAAGCTAAAAACCATATAAGACATTAAAATTAGCTTTATCTTTTATTCTATTAAAAAGTAATATAATACTATTATCACTCCCATTTTATCTAAAGTTTTGAATAGAGTCTTGAGCAATTTAAAAAATTATATTCAGTTCAAAGTAGTACACTTTATTGAACTACCCTGTACTAACATATTTTTACTGTTCGTCTCTTGAAACTTTTCCACTATTATTAAAAAAAAACTTGTTCTCTATAGTCAGTAGAATTGTAGATATTCTCCTTGTAAATATGTATTAGTGCTTAACCCCGGAAAGGGTGTAAAATACCGTTAAAATAAATAAAATAATTTAAATTATTAGATTATTAAAATTGTAGTTGGAGACTCATGAAACCCTCACGGGATGCTGTGGAAGATTTTTTCCTAGTTAACATCATTAGATTTAAATAAAATATAAATAACAAAGCATTTTGCATAGTTAATATCACTATAATTTATTTTGACATTTACTTTCTGTGATTACATTAAATGTATTTATTACTACTTCAATAAAATCTGCTAAATAATAATTTGCAAAATGGTGGTTAGTGAATTTAGGCAGCAATAAAATGATTTTTTTTTCCTTGCATTTTTCTCTTGGTTACGTAAACGAAGCAACTTTAGCACTTTAAGTAATAAATACCGATTATTTCAGCATAAATAATGTGGAAATAAGATTTTCAATATGCATTTAAATATTACGAATTGCATATTAATTTGTTGGACTTGTCTTCGTTAGAGAAACATACATCTAACATAATTATTAAGGACCTTTCAACTTTACCGGTCATCGCTCTAGCTCACGTAATTTTAGGCATAAAGCTAAAAACCATATAAGACATCTTTAAATATAAGTACCTCAAATCTAGCTCTATCTTTCATTCTGTTAAAACGTAATGTGTTATAACACTTTTATCACTCTCACTTTATCTAAAGTTTTGAGTAGAGTCCTGAGCAATTTAAAAAGTTATATTCAGTTCAAAGTAGTACACTTTATTGAACTACCCTGTACTAACATATTTTTAATGTCCGTCTCTTGAAACTTTTCCACTATTATTAAAAAAACTTGTTCTCTATACCCAATAGAATTGTAGATATTCTCCTTGTAGATATGTATTAGTGGTTAACCCCGGAACAGGTGTAAAATACCGTTAAAATAAATAAAATAATTTAAATTAATAGATTATTAAGATTGTTTGTAGTTGGGGACTCATGAAACACTCACGGGATGCTGTGGAAGATTTTTTCCTAGTTGGCATCATTGGATTTAAATAAAATATAAATAACAAAGCATTTTGCATAGTTAATATCAGTATAATTTATTTTGACATTTACTTTCTGTGATCACATTAAATGTATTTATTATTACTGCAATAAAATCTGCTAAATTATTAATTTGCAAAATGGTAGTTAGTGAATTTAGGCAGCAATAAAATGATTTTTTTTCCTTGCATTTTTCTCTTGGTTATGCAAACGAAGTAACTTGAGCATTTTAAGTAGTATAGTAAAAAATACCGATTATTTCAGCATAAATAATGTCGAAATAAGTATGTATTGCGTATTAATTTGTTGGACCTGTCTTCGTTAGAGAAACATACATCTAATACTCTAACATAATTATAAAGGAACTTTCAACTTTACCATTTCTTCTTATTAAAATTCGTAGGAAGTTTCTGAATTTTTATAGCTTCCTTATTCGCTGGGTGCGTTGTATTAGCGTCGCCTAGCGTCCGGAACTTATCAAATATTATATATACAAGAAAACTGTTTGAAGATTATAAAAACTGGGGTTTTAACAGTTAACTGCAAGAAAACGACATATTTATGTATAGAAGGAAAACAGGGAAACCTTAATCTAAATACCGGTGAGGTCATTGAGGCTTGTGAAGAGCATATATATTCATATATATATATATATATATATATATATATATATATATATATATATATATATATAGATATATAGATAAATATATATATATATATATATATATATATATATATATATATATATATATATATATATATATATATATATATATATATATATATATATATATATATATATATATATATATATATATATATATATATATATATATATATATATATATATATATATATATATATATATATATAGTAGATATATATATATATATATATATATATATATATATATATATATATATATATATATATATATATATGTCGGAAATAAACATAAGTAGAATGGAAAAAGAAGTGGAAAGTAAAATAATTAAAGGTGTAACAGTGAATTTATTTGATTAAGCAGTGTAACTCAACCTGTACTAGGCGCATGTGATCGATTTAACTTATTTCAATTGCATTGAATGTATCTGGATTATGATCAGGACAAGCATCATCGGTCCTTGTCTATCAAGTCGCGAGTCTAATACTCCTGTTTGATTTTGCGTTCCTGAAGTGAACTAGTACATCTTGAAGACTTCACTTCGAAGGAAGGAGAACGAGAAGGGGGGATGATATATAACCAGCCATTTACAATTCTGAAGGGCTTTTTCCGTCCTTCATGTAGTGAAGGCCTTTTTGCCGTCCATAATATAGTGTGTTTTTTTTTTTATCATCGAGCCGTTCCAGAAATATTTTACTCATCTCAAAACATTAAGGGTCAAGGGTTGATCAGTTACCGAAATGAGAATGTGGAGGTAGTGTGTGAGGCAATGTGTTGATGGAAAACTCACCAGAAGATGTCAAGCAGTTGATAGAAAACCCACGAGGAGAAGCCAAGCAGTAAGTCGATAACTATGCCAGTTTAAGTAGATCCAGCTGTCACAAAATATACAAAGTTAAGATTGCTATCAAGCCTTATATTCCCCATAGCAACTTACGCATCGGAAACGTGGACCATTAAACAAGCTGACAAAAGACGAATCGATGCGTTTGAGATGTGGGCATATCGAAGAATCCTCATATGCCGAACACCGTACTAATGTATCTATTCTTGAAGAGCTTGGTATAAATGACCGACTTTCAAATAGAATTAATAGACAGTACCTGAAATATTTTGGTCACATTATGAGGAAAGTGGATGCCACGGAAAAGCTTGTTGTAACGGAGAAGGTAGAAGGTATAAGATCAAGGGGACGGTCTCCGACAAGATGGTGCGACCAAGTAAAATCTCTCCTTGGGATGGGTATGCACGAGTCAAGTCGCACAGGATCGAGATGTCTGGAGATTGATTGTTGGGGCAGCAGCTGCATAGTGTTACTGATACTTCTATTGAAGTGAATGGATTGAGAGAGCCGTAAGTTTTTTTTTCACGGTACTTAATTTTTTTACATTAACGACAAATAGCGTATTTCTTCTCCAAAATAATAAAAAGTTCAGTTAGATATTAAAATATGATTTCTTTATTTAAAAAACGGTTTTAATATGAAAAATAATGATAATAATGTTTAATACTCATCTATAATATATATAAAATGCAACGTCTCTCTCTCTGTCTGTCTGTCTGTCTGTCCGTTAGTGCGCCTATCACTGAAGAACCACTTATTCGATTTACCTACTTTTTTTTTTAAAACATACATATGTTCTCTGGCCAGGTTATAGGCTATATTTTATTACGATAGGTAGCATAAGGAATGAGCAGTGACGTAAAATAGTGAGTGATGTCGGAAATAAGTTTGCCGCTAACGCGTACCTTTGCAATACACAGCCTAAACCATTAAATATGGAACAATAATATGTAGCAAAGAATATCTGTAATGTATAATCTATAATATATATAAAATGCAATGTCTCTCTGTCTGTCTGTCTGTCCATTAGTGCGTTTATCACGCGGGAACCACTTATCCGATTTACCTGCCTTTTTTTAAATTCATACATATATTCTTTGGCCAGGTTATATAATAATAATAATAATCTATACCTATAATATATATAAAATGCAATGTTTGTCTGTCTGTCTGTCTCTCCGTTAATGCGCTTATCCCTCGAGAACCACTTATCCGATTTACGTGATTTTTTAAATTCATACATATGTTCTCTGACCAGGTTATAGGTATATATTTTATTACATCTATAATATAAATAAAATGCAACGTATCTCTGTCTGTCTGTCTGTCCGTTAGTGCGCTTATCACTGGAGAACCACTTATCCGATTTTCGTACTTTTTTTTTTTTAAACATACATATGTTCTCCGGCCAGGTTATAGGCTATATTTTATTACGATAGGTAGCATAAGGAATGAGCAGTGACAATAATAGTAAATGAAGTCGGACAAAGTTTGCCGCTAGCGCGTTCTCTTGCAATACACAGTCCAAACCATTAAATATGGAACAATATTATGTAGCAGAGAATATCTATAAAATATATAAAATGCAATGTCTCTCTCTGTCCGTCTGTCTGTCTGTCCGTCCGTTAGTGTGCTTATCACTGGAGAACCACTTATCCGATTTACGTTCTTTTTTTTTAAACATACTTATGTTCTCTGGCCAGGTTATAGGATATATTTTATTAGGTGACATAAGGAATAAGCAGTGACGATAATAGTGAATCAAGTCGGATAAAAGTTTACCGCTAGCGCGTTCTCTTGCAATACACTCCCTAAAGCATTAAATATGGAACAATATCATGTAGCAAATAATACAATATATATAAATTGCAACGTCTCTCTGTCTGTCTGTCTGTCCTTTAGTGCGCTTATCACTCGAGAACCACTTATCCGATTTACGTGTTTTTATAAATTTATACATATATTCTATATAATTCGATATAAGCCTAGATAATGGGAGATAAGGTGAGATAAGTCGAGATAAGCCTCGATAATGGGAGATAAGGTGAGATAATGGGAGATAAGTATAAATAATGGGAGATAAGGAGAGATAATGGGAGATAAGCAGAGATAAGTCTAGATAATGGGAGTTATGGTGAGATAATGGGAGATAAGGAGAAATAATGGGAGATAAGGAGAAATAATGGGAGATAAGCAGAGATAAGCCTAAATAATGGAAATTATGTAGAGATAATGGGAAATAAGGAGAAATATTGGGAGATAAGGAGAAATAATGGGAGATATTTTATTACGTTGGGTAACATAAGGAATAAGCAGTGACGATAGTAGTGAATCAAGTCCATGCGAGCGGAGCCGCGGGCCCGGCTAGTTAAATATAAGTCTAATACAGTAAATCTGTTTAATCACCGAGAAAAAACTGTTTGCTTTAATCCCTTAAAAATTTCTTTCTCAAGAATAATGATAAAATTTACTGTGAAATAGAGACCATGGGAAGGGATTTGGAGAGCTTTGACTAAGGCTGCCTTAGTGTTACTTCAAGAAACGGCTATGAATAAAGTTTTAAAACAATTGTTGCAATTCGTAATAGAACATTTTCATGAATAATTTCGCCTTACAAGTTTCGTAATTAAATATGTTACAATATTTTATAGTTCTTTACACACACTACAGTAGAAATAAATCAATAAAATAATATACAGGATTAAGTGTGTTATGGAATGGTAGATCTCCTTGAATAAAATTTATCGATAAATCTTAACAAAATCATCGACAAAATTAGGAAAAGAATGTGCCTAATAGATTAGAATTTTGAGAGAAATAGTTTTGCCCCAGTGAATGCTTTACAACGGCCAAATATTAGTTTTAATACATTTATACGAGGGCCGCCTTTTAAGTTTTTATAAACGTCCACTAAATGGCGCTATTGAGATATGACATTACCATTGTTGTAAGCTACAGCGGTATTGGCTAATACTCCACCCATTAAGGAACTTATTCTAAAAAGGCTAGACATGATTAAGCACAAAAATGGGGAAGACATTGTAAACGATGAATTTGAATTACCACATACTCCAAGGCTAAGCAAGAAAGAACTAAAAGGCAGGCTCAGAGATAGATCATTAAGGAGGTGGCAAACACAATGGGAGAAACTGACGAGGGAAGAACTACATTCAGCTTCATACCAGATGTTATAGAAAGGCAAACTATGAATTTACAAATAAACCGAAAAGTAGTCCAAATATTAACTGGGCATGGACAATTTGCAAGGCATCTACATAGAATAGGCCAACTAGAAAATCCAAATTGCGGAACATACGTTGGGAGAGAAGAAGAAGATAATCCATTTCACAGAATTTACAGTTGCAAAGCATATAGAGAAGCCAGAAGAAAACTGACAGCCGAAATGAAGAAGGAAGACGAAGAAGAAGAAGATGTAGAGAACATTGAACCGAAGAGCAAAGAGATAAATCAAACTCACATACTAGAAGATTTCATCATGGATATGGAACGCCGACAATAATCCGAACTGGACTTCACAAAGAATTGATGTTTCAGTTGAACCTTTTAATGGGATAATAATAACGTTAAATTGGTGAAATGGCATTGGTTGGCGTGTGTCGCCGGTGCGCCAGGCGGTTTGCTTTTGCGTTCGGCTGGCTGCGCCAGCTTCGCCGGGAGCGATGATAACTGTCAGTCGTCGCTGCTGGTGGGACTGGCGGGGTTGGCGGGGCGCGTGCTGGGTGCGAGGGCGGAGTGTTTGGTCTGGGGGTGGTATCTGCTTGGTATTGCTAATTCTGTCCAATACTATGGCACAACTTGGTGCGGGTCGCCGCAATGCCGGGCGCTTTGTTTTTACGCCGGGCAAACTTTGCTGATTGTGTTGACTTCGTCTGAAGCGATGATGACTGTCAGTCGTCGCTCCTGATGGGGCTAATATGAATGTCAGGTGCGGGGGTGGAGTGCTTGGGGTGGTGGTGATGTAAACTCTGTTTATATTTAAGTTTAATTTTGTTTAATGTTTAAGTTTAATTTGTTAAACTTAAGTTTAAATTTTGTTAATTATTAAAGTTTAATTTTGTGAAATGTTTAAATTTAAATAAATGAATGATAATCTTTGCAGATTCATTATTTTTGGCAGCGCCATCAGCGCAAACTCAAACAAATAAGCATTGAGTATTGTAAATATAAGTTAAATATAATAGCTCATAGGACAGTTGAAGGTATATTCGGCCATAGACCCAAAAATAGGGAGAGCATCCCTCATAAAATCTCCAGTGATTATGGAAGCAGGTGAATAATTGAAGGGCGAGATTTGCTTTTGAATAATGTATATTTGGGGCACCTTCATGGTACTCATAAGGGACTGGAGGTGGAGTGGGTGGTGGGACCCTCCCTTCAATTATTATTATTATTACCATTATTGTAAAAACGATTTTTTCCGATTTTAGTACAGGCCTAACAAAACAACAATGCCTCAAATCGCTTCGTTCAAATTTTGGCAATGAATTACCATCAGAAAAGACTGTTTACGATTCGTTTTGCAGAATTTCGTCATGATCGTGCTTCCATCCGCGATGAATTTCGTGAAGGTTGACCAAAATCGATTGTTGTACCAAAAAACATCAATGTTGTGTGCAACATGATTGAAGAGGATCGGCACTTACCCTGGGATGGAGGCATCCTTAGGCATATCGAAGACTCCAGTACATTCGATTTTGCATGAACATTTAACTGTGAAAAAGATCTGTTCGCAATGGATTCCGAATAATTTAATCGAAACTCAAAAAGACTCGTGTTAATTAGTGTAAGTGTAACCCAACTATTTTTACTATTATTATTTTATATTTTATTAGTATTAATTATATTTTATAATTCATGAGCTCATGGGGAACTTTCCCTTCAAAATATTTTTATGACTTATACCTAAATAAACAAAAAGACCCTTCTAGTAATACAACTTTTATTTTAATTTATTAAAATGTCATTTAGATAAAGTTAAGTGGCACCAAATATGACTAAAAAAAGCTTAATTCTCACAACCATAAAGACATAAACAGTAATTGTCGAAGATGGAGAGTTCCGCCATAAAACGACCTTGTTCAGTAGGAAGAATGTAATCTTAGGGCTATTATATTATAAAATACATTTTAACTGTTTAGGGAAGATTGTAAAGTTTACTTTAGGCATTATTAGTAAGAAGCCAATACATTACTGATGAAACTCAACAAGCGATCGGTTGAAATTTAAAAGCAACTCTCCTTTAATTTTTTTAAATATTTTAGTTAAATAGTAAAATCTTGAAATGTTATTAGTAAATAATCTAAAAAGAAGTGATTGGATTTGAAGCTATTGGTTATAGTGGAAATATTAGAACATTTGTGGCAAAAACCACAACATAAGGAAATGCTCAAAAAATTCGACCAAGGACAGGCAACATTCCTATACAACAGAAGATGAAACTTGGATATATTCGTTCGAGCTAGAAACTAAGCTAAACTGGGCGTTCCAAGATGAGCCGAATCCAACAAAAGTGGTTCGTTCGCGAAGCACTTCCAAGAAAATAATCGCTTGTCTCTTTGGTTATACTGAACATGTTGCGACCATTGCTTTAGAGGATCGAAGAACAGTTAATGCTGAATGGTATACAACAATTTGTTTGCCAGAAGTCATCGATGAAATCAAGAAAAATAACCGAAAACGTCGTATCACTCTTCATCATGACAATGCCAGCTCTCACCCAGGATGTCAAACATTTGATTATTTGACGGTGAAAAACATGGAATTAATGTCTCATTGCCCGAATTTACCTGATTTATCGCCTAACGACTTCTTTTTTTCCCGAATGACAAAAAAAAGCCTAGACAGTGATTTTCATTACCACAAGAAGCCGTTGAATCCTTTCAAAACCATGTTTTTGAGGTACCAACTTTAGAGTGGAAGAAATGTTTTAAGAATTCTTAAAAGCGAATATTTTGAGAAGCAATGAAACTATTTGCAACAAAAAAAATCTTTTTTTTTCATTGTTTTTGTAAAAACTTAAAAGGTATTATTTTTCTTTTGTTTTAGTATTTGTACTAAATCACAGAAAATATAATTATCGATACAAAAAGACAGACAAGTGGAACAAATCGTCTCCATAAAATGAAGCCGGTAGGCGATCAAGTCATTAAAATGTGCTCCGTGGAACTTCTCAGAGATGCCGCGCATATTTTTACCAATGTTACATATAAAACAACTTCTACTTGTGCTGCATCTCTAAGAACCCTCTACGAGACACATTTTAACGATCTGGCGGTAGTCAGCCGAATTCGATTTGCGGCGACGCGACGTTTTGTTTCACCTGCTTATCTTTCTGCATAGTTTTGGGATGACCTGACAGGACATCTAATCAATAAATATCTTTCATAAGTACACCACTAGCTAAACCGGTGTACAAAATAGCAATTTTTCAATTGCTATTTTTTAATTTTAATTGTTTGTGCCTATTTATACACTACATACTTATTGTGCTCCACTCTCTTGATTACAGGAGCTTCGTCTCTTTAAGTAGCTTTATTAGCTTCCTTCTAAGCTACGTTTTCGGCAATTTATCGCCGCGATAAATTGCCATAGTATCCTTAGCTAGTGAAATGCCGTGCACTCGAATAGAATATACCCGAATATTTCCTCCTCTTCTCCATACAGCCTGCATTTTTGGAGCCATTGTGGCGTCTCATTTTCAGTAGCTGCCTTCTTACCGATTTTGTTCATTGCATATCTCTGGTAACATGTTTTTACTCTTTTTACTAAAACAAATGCCAAACGCAAGTTAGTTCAGATTAGGATCCCCATATCGTTTGGTATTTCTTCCGCTTTTTCATTACCTATTATTCCTGAATTTCTTGAAATCCACAGAAGTTCAAGCATATTGTTCCTAGCGGATTATGCACGATCCTGTTGATACTCCTTCGTAATCTTCTAGTTAGACCGATGGGCATTCAGAACCCTTAGGCCCACTTGACTGTCTGAAAGAATATATATTTCTTGATTGTGGTAACCCTGTCTAATATTTTAGTGAACACATGCTTATGTTGCATGCATTTTTGACTGGTCTATTGTTGCATTTGTCTCTAGTGGAATGATAACGTGCCACTTGTGCTTTCCTGCGTATATATATATATATATATATATATATATATATATATAATATATATATATATATATATATATATATATATATATATCAAGACCTGTTCCATTCATGATCTTTCGGTGTAATAGACCAGACCCGTGTCATCGTTGTAGCCTTTGTCAGTGTCCATAGGTTTAGGTCTTATCTGATTCCATATGATCTTTTGATGGTATACATCATCGTGTAAAATAACTACTAGAAAATGTTGTTTTTGAAAGCAGCAACTTCCTTTTTTCTTGCAGTGACTGATTATGTATAGATTTGGTTGTTGAGTGATTTGCAATTCTTCGTACTCACAAGAAGAATCTGATAAATAGTTCCTTTTCTCGTTTATAAACGTAGATTTTGTTTTCTAAGGAGTCTTTAGTCTATCGTGGAAAGAGGATGTAGTTTTTACCTTGTACTATCTATCTATATTTGATTTTTTCTGAAGTTGCATATGTATGGTGTTGTGAAAAGACGGAATTTCTTATGATGATACTCCACCACAATACCATTATGGTGAAAGAGGTAAAGATAAATCAAGTTAAAACAGTTTATAAGTAATTTAAAAGGATTACACATGTTTTTTTAATGCAATTCATGTTTAAGTAATTAAGCCGATAAAAAATGTGTATTAGTCACTGACTAATCTTATAATCTGTAGTCCAAAAGAAAATATATTTCTGCAGATCCCACAAACTGCTGATTTTATCTCTCTCTCTCTTGTAGTAGTTGATGTCCGAGCGTTCAAAGATAAATGAAGAAATAAGTCATTCACAGAGCTATAGATTGGTTGTTAGGTCTATTGGCTAGTGGTTAACGGAATAGTGTACTCCGACCGAAATATGAATTAGAAAATTTTCTGCCTGGGTTTTGGTACTAATGAATTCTCCTTAGGTATTGTCACCCCAGGATCGTATTTCTCTTAGGTCTATCTTAAAATGTAAAATTTTCCGCTGCTTTTATTAAAGCATACAAGATAAACAAAGAAGCAAAGTTACAGATTGATCTCTTCCTGCAAATTGTTAATGTAAAAAAGAAAGCTAGTAGGAAAGATTATAGTTAATAAATGAAGTGCTGGAAACCAATCCTTTAACTGCCATCTTCAGAGAATGATCTTCGAGGAAGTTCGTTATGCCAAATACGCTCGAATGGCTTAGATTTATCAAGAGCAAGGATTCGAAACTCTCCACAATATTTAATTGTGTTGGCTTCAAGGTATGTCACATAGGTAAATTCATATATGACTGTGTGGCAACCAAAAATATTTGATTCTAAATTATTATGAGTTACCGGTTATTTTCGTTGAACAGCTAATATTAGATCTAATCAGCATAGTTTTACCAGTGGTGAAAATGTATTTTTAGACCAATGGATATCTTTAGGAAGATACTGGCCGAATGCTTTTCTTATGCACATCTAAAATAAAATTTGCATTTTTTTATCTTCCCTAATTTAAAATTCAGGAAACCACTTTTCAGATTTCAGGTGGGCCGAAATTGCTTTTAAATAAGCTAGTAAATTAAAATTTATAATTATGATCATTTATATCATTTCATCAGTGGTGGCCCCGTATAATAAAATTTAAAACTATGACTCTATTTTGCTATTTTGACGTAGAAGAGTTTCTCACTCAATAGAACTAGGCTCAGATTATCATTAGGTACCTGGGCCTGTTATACGACAAACAGCAGGACTAAGTAACAGTGACCATACGTAAGGCAAATCAGCTCCTAGGGATGCTGTACCTGCTTTTGAACGATCGAAGTGAATCATCAACTCATACCACGTTACTAATTTACAAAATGATTATCAGGGCCGGGTTTACGTACGGCTGCCAGAAATAGTGTCAGATGTCTGGAGCGCCTCGAGCCAAAGTCCAGACAGTTCAAAACAAAACCTTACGTATCATAGCAGGAGCTCCGTGGTTTGTCCGGAATGCACAGGGAGTTTCAGATACCTACAACAAAAGAATTCTCCCGAAATACCGAAATACCCGGTTTCACTTTCTTGAGAAAGCGACAGCTCACCCTAACTTTGAGATAGTTAACGCCTTCAGAGACAACGCAAATGTCGGTAATCTACTTACGTCCCTCAGACATACTACAAATAGAGTAACAAGAGACATGACTAAAACTCAACTACCAAGATCGACTATATTACGTACTCAGTATATAGGGATAAGATCGTAGTGTAGTTGAGCTACTCCTCTCCAAAAGATAAGCTCAACATGTAAACATCACACACCACTATCGCTATTGTAACATAGCACTTCCGAAATAGTCGGAAACTTCGATTCTAGTTTTTAATTAGACTTAGTTAGGTTAAGGTAGTATAAGTTCTACATATTAGAAACTTACCAACAAATGTTTAAAACGCACACCTCCTATATAAAGTCTCAGTGCTCACAAGGAGTTTTAGTGGAGGTTAAGGTGTTTCATTATCCATAAAGGGGATTCCTACCTGTAAAAAAAAGTAGAAGAATTAACAATGTCATTTTTAACAGTTTAGAGTTTATTGTTACAGTCCTGAAAAGACCACTACCCTATTATACTAATAAGCAATTAAAATATCGAATATATCAGTGACGTAATCAAGCCCAAGGGGTGGAAGGGAGATATGACTATAAAGGGCGAAAAAAAGATGAAAAGTAGAGCTGCCTATGGAGGAAGGGGAGGAATTCGATAATGGAGAGCGCCTTCAAAGGAAAAAAAAAGCCTTTTTTACAATTAAATTTTAACAGCGTGAATCTTTTAAATAATATTCTAAAAAAAATGAAGAACCAACGGAAATTTCTTTAAAAAATCCTTGTTATCATGGAGAACTTTGAACATTCACGTCCTTTCCAATGCAGTAACAATAAAATCGGGAAATAGGGAGAGGAAAAACTTTTTGGTATTGAAACTTTACCCACCTAAATCTTTTCCAAATAAGAAGACAAACAATCGATGAAAGGACCGGAAATTTTTAAAGAAAAAACTTTCACTTACAATAATGGCTAAGTCAGGCATTTTTTTAAGGAAAAAAAGAGAACGATAAAGACAGAGTTATTTATTCAGAGAGAAATCAAACAACAATCGAGTAGCGCAACTCCTTGATAACGAAAATACCTTCTTGCACTGAAACTCTATATCCTTAAACCTCTCCCAACATATTAAATTGGTGGCCGAGGGGGTGAGAACATTTTTAACAAAAGAGAATCTCCAAAAAAAAAAAAAATATTTCTAAGGGAAGGATCTCCACAGCCATAGGAGTATATGCCTTTCCTGATCCTCTTTAGCTACATCACAGCTTGCAGTAGAAGTGTTTAAAAACTTAAACTTCTCCAAAAATAGAAAAACTAATAATAAAATTATATACTGGTGCAGCCCTAGCTCCGTGGTATCGTGTCGGCACACGGTATTAAGAGATCAGGGTTCAATCCCGGCAGGTCGGTGTACTTATTTATTAATTATTTAAGTATATTTCAGTTAGCCACATATATAGGTAGTAGTTAGTGCAGGAATCTAATACCGTCCGTGGTAGCACTTCCGAGTAGTCTAAAAGTATAGAAAAATACAAATGTGTGTTTTGGTACTTGGACAATATTGACGAATATTACGACATACTCATATATATTCATTCCAAAAGAATAATCGCTCAGTACTGCCAGTGCAAATTAGGTTACTCTGTAATCATGCTCCTTTACATACTATTTTTGCGAAGCTTGGGAATAGCAAAGGAATAACATAACTTTAAGGTTCCTCAAGTCCAGGCATCTCAGAAAAGATGTAGTCGAAGCAAACCCTTTAACTCCCTCCTCTACGCCTTCAACCCCTTATACGGTTAATAATATTGCTTACACCTTGTTCATTATCGCAACTAAAAATTCTCATACTATTAAAACTTTACAAAATTCATCGAATTACATCTCTCTTTTATGTTTCTTGTGATCTAGCACCTCCTAAACGTGACGAATTACTAAAATTTCGGAATGTAGTTATTAGTAATACAGTACTTTAATGTACATGGGTAGTAAAAACAAGAAAGGAGCACTTTTTTCTCGATCCATTGGGACAGAAGGTCATATGACACTCTGCCTTCCCTGACACAAATGTTTTTCCTTTAATAAAAACTGAAGTATTTGCCAGTTTACTAAATAAAGCTAAAGTTTTCCCAAAAATCTTCCGCGATATAGCAATTCTTAGTCCAATTCGTTTTAAACAAAACGAAATATTCCGTAAGTGGTACATTTAACATAAGTCTGCCCCGAATAGTGATAGTTATACTTCATGCACGCCACTGATTTTCTTTGATTTTTTTTATTGCTTCAACATGTTTTCTAATAATGCAATTTATTTGGTATTTATGATATGCGTCTAGACTTTTATAAATTTTTTTTTTCGTTACCTATAAGCCCGTCGAAAAGAAATAAAACGGTTTGATTTATCGGAGTAAACGAAATCCTGTAATCATGAACTTTTGGTAAATTTCCATTTTTATTTGGTTTTCAAGGGTGTTTTATAATAACGAATAAATAATTCATAAAATTATCCACCTAACGGTAAAATTATAAGGTTTTTGGTTGTCCTAATTAACAGGTAAGGTTAAAAAATTAACATGTCCTACCTTAACAATCTGACTGTTGTGAAGGTTGTTCTAGAAATTAGCAGATTATAGTGATATATGAAATGAAAGGTTCAGAAGCACCGCCCGGTTGGAAACTTAAATCCACAATTATTATCATGCCTTGAGTAAGTCTTCTAAACTTAGTATGTTGTTAAACAAGAAGGACTGACTATGAATACAATCCTTGGATAAAACTCTGGCAACCATAACCGGTGATTATCAAATGACATTTATATTGAAAGTTTTTTTTAATATTGTGCTTATTATCTCGTACCTCTGTTACAGAGTTCATCTTAATATGTTGCTAAATTACGATATTCTACTAATAAATAAATAAATAAATAAATTTTTATTTCATGAGACCTGATACAAGGTATGGAAAAAGTCAAGTCAAGTCACAGAATGTATACATCCTGTGAAAATAAGGATCTAAAAAGCTTTACAGTTGCACGTACTGTAGTTTACATACAAATCACTGTCACTGTCTTTATTGGATTCTAAGTTAGGCCAGGCCTCTTTCTTATAATTTTTGAAAGTATATAAAAATAAATTTCTATAACTAAATGTAAACTTATTCTATCTTAACCTAAGTTCTTACAATAGGAATCCTATGCTAACTTAACCTAGGAAATGTGTTTGGTATATACATGAGGTTTCTTAAAGCTAGGACTTAGAACTAAGACTAAAACTACCTTAGACTAAGACTTATGCTAACTTAAACTAGGATGTAACAAGACTTAAATTAGGACTAATTTAAACTTAACCTAGGATGACATTCTTCTTGTCACGGCGGGCGAGAGGGGTCATCGTCTTCGTCCGAGAGCAGCAGCGGGTCCGACGGTCTAGGCGGCTAGCTTGAGGTGGGAGTTGGAAGGCGTCCCTGATGCACGGGTTGGGGTGCTGGGACGCCTTCTCAAGGAACTTCTGTTGAGTTTACCTCATGTGTGCCTTTACGGTAGGCACACCGAGATCCCTGTGAATTTGACGATTCCTCATGAACCACGGGGCTCCCGTGATCATCCTCAGGGCCTTGTTCTGCATTGCTTGAAGCTGAGCTCTCCTTGTTTTGGAGAACTGGCACCAGGTGGGGCAGGCGTACGTGAGGCCTGCCTTCACGATGTAGTTTTAAAATAGTAGCTTGGTCCGGGGGATACATACAAATATTTATAATATAAAGATCCAAAAAGTTACAATTACACGTACTCTAGCTTACATACAAACATTTATAATATAAAGTCCTCAATCTGAAAAAAATCCTGAGTGCTATAAGGGACATTCTCAATTAGCAATTTTGATATTAGTTTCTTATACATACTTAAATTTATTAATTATTATGTAGTAAAAATAACAGCTGTCGAAGAATCGATACTTTGCTTCGAAATAGGATGAACTCCAGGAGTTACCTACATTAAAAAAAAACCGGCCAAGTGCAAGTCGGCCTTGCGCAATTAGTGTTCAGTACGTTGATTGATTTTAAAATAAAAAATTTTGTTACTGAGGTATAAAATGATCAATGACTTCACATAACACACCGGAAATGAGTTTTCAACAAAAATTTTTTACGATCTTTACTGAAAACTGATGACCTTGAAATTTTAGTTTATTTTATACACGATGATGATAATTTTCGTTCAATCTACATCCTGCAGGGAATATTCCAGAATTTTTTTTAAAATTTAATGATCAATGCTTTTCGAAATAAGGGGGAGGGGCGATTTTTAGAAATTTTTTGAAAATAATGCAAAGAAAAGTGTGTGCAAGTATTACATTATATATATTTTTGAACTCGTGTTTTTTTCAAGCTTTCATTTGAGATCCCACTCAATGACCTGGTAACTGGGACTGGGAGCTGGGACAAAAGTTATACGATTATACATTATTGGTATCGACGAGGATTGCGTAGATACATGGATTAACTGTAATATCTATAAACGTACCCGACAATAACAAATTAACAAAGGCTTTATAATCACCTGCCGGCTGTTATCAAATCAATCTCGCAAAATGAACCAACAGCAGGAAGTCTGAGATACTCGTCAATATGTCGTCAGGATTTGTAACGAAATAATCCTTATAGTAACGTAAAGATTCAACGATATGATGATGAATTAAATGATAATAGCGAATTGATGCTCAATCGCTGTTTTAGAATTGAAAATAAGCAAAACATTCTTAAGAATACTCGAAGACAAAGGTCAACAATCAACTACATTGTTACTAACAGTTGTATTCACCCTCTACGATAATATAAGTCAGAAATCTGCTTATGTAGGCAGCAACTATAGCTTATTATTAAAAAAATATAAGTCAAAACAAAAAGGAAAATATAACTCGCATGATTTGTACAAAAGCTTAACAATTCGTCACTTAAATTTAACGTAAAATAGCTATATCAGCATCAATTAAAGGACAAAAGTCACTAGAGACTAATAGAGAAAATTAAACAAGTAGTAGTGAAAGCACGAAGATTGCGGAATAAAAAACTACAAGAGTATAAACATAAGAAAGTACCACAGTTCGCTTAAAAAAAAAGTTAAAGAATAATGCAAAAAGAAAAATGAAGCATATCTTAGTTATGAAAAAGTATGTTACTACCATATCATTAATCTGGCGTAGGACCTGTAGGACCTTTAATAGAAGTCTAAGAAAATAAGGTAATGAAACGCAGCAGTAATTATATAGAAATAAAATCAAGGGTAAAGTATTAGACAAAAATTTCTAACGACATAAGAATTAAAATTACCTAGACAATTACAAAGGAGCAATGAGTAAGATACAAACTACTCGATTTCACATGGAGAGAGATATTCTTAATATCAGGGTAAAGTGTATTTGTTTGGAGTTGATAGCAAAATTCTCTCATTGTAGTTGTAAATACATGTTGAGGTACACCCAAAAAGAAAAGAGATTTTGATGATGCATTTTACCGGATTTTGCTATTATTTTTATGGGTTCGTCCTATTTTAGGAAGAAAATCTTTGCTATACAATAGAGTCAAAAAATGTAAATGAGTATTATTAGTTATTGTACATATTATCATTATGCTTTATAACACTATAGATTTCTCATTTAGGCCTTTATCATACAAATGAGATTTTTAGTTTCATCATTTACTCATTAGAATAAACTTTGAAATGCGTTGATTTATATAGCTTATTGTAGAGTTTAGAAGGCATGTAATAAACTATTTTTTAGAATAAGGTCGTACTGTTGTATAGAGATAGAAAGTAAAGATGATTAAAACCAAAAATGTAAATAATTGGTAGAGAAATTTTGGACGCTTTATGACATTTTAATGTTTATAATCCATGTTGTATGCTATCAACTCTAAACAAACGGACTATAAATGACAAAAAAAATTATAGAAAGAATTAAAGAACGTACCTAAATGGAATATATCAAAAACCCAATACTTAGTGTTAATTGGGAATGGGGATCGAAACGACAATAGATAAAAACAACAGCGTGGAAGTTATAGGGGGAAAAACAAATGCCGGATGGCTCATATTATGATGACATGAGGATATTAGGAAAATGACAGCGAAAAGGTAGAAAAAAGTAACAATGGACAGAAACAAATGAAAGAAAATAAAGGCAGTGTATTCATGAACGATAAACATAAACAAAATTTTTCCAAAAAGAGAAAAAACAGACAGCAAGAGAAACACCCGGGATGGTCAAAAGCGGAAAAGTTTTAGTAAACAAAAAAATGGAGAAACTGTGCTCTAAATAGTTAAAGATAGAAAAAAATCAGATACAGACAGTAATGTTATTATTAAACTACTCAAATACAATAGAGAAGAATAACCTACCAACAAAAAAAAACTCCAACCAAAACTTTACCCAAAATAATTTCGAAGGAATGGAGAATTAGCACTATAATGGTGATGTTTAAAAAAGGAGATAAAAAAGGTAACGACAAACCACAAACATCCGAGCTATAATTTTAACACTAACAACAAAGACATTAACAAAGTCAACGAGACGATTTCATCGGTAGAGAAACAAACAGGAGTATAGATCACGTAGATCTTGCACGGATGCCGTTTCTATCATAATGCAAATTACCATAAATCAATAAAATACAACTGGTCACCTTTCTTTCTCATAACGCATCATTCTTGATTTTTAGTGTTCCGTACGGAACACTTTTAAGATCACTTCGGTGTCTGTCCATCTGTCTGTCCGTCTGTCCGTCTGTCACACCCGATTTTCTCCGAAACTATTTGTCATAGAAAATTGAAATTTGGTAGTAGCTCATCAGAGCCATGTAGTTTTGAAAGTTAAATTTAGACTTAAGGGGGTTAAGTTTTGGGGGGTGAAATCGGAAGTGAAAAAAAAATTTTTTTTTACTAGGTAATCGAGTGTGGTGTCAAATGAAAGCTTGTGAAAACACGAGTAAAATATATATATATATATATATATATATATATATATATATATATATATATATATATATATATAAATGTAATACTTGCCCGCACTTTTCTTTGTATTATTTTTAAAAAATCCCAAAAAATCGCTGTCCACCCGCCTTATCTCGGAAAGTACTTATCAAAAAATTTTGAAAAAATTCTGGAATATTCTCCACGGGGTGTAGATTGAACGAAAATTATCACGAGTGCAGTACCTGTAACAATTTATCTGGTATATAAAAAAACAGAAATTTCAAGGTCATCAATTTTCAGTAAAGATTGGAAATAAACTTTGTTGAAAACTTATTTGGGGTGTGTTTTGTGAAGTCACTGATCATTTTATATCACCATAACATAAATTTTGACTTAAGGGATTCGTTTTGAGGGGTGAAATCGGAAGTGAAAAAAAAATTTTTTTTACTAGGTCATCAAGTGTGGTGTCAAATGAAAGCTTGTGAAAACACGAGTAAAATATATATATATATATATATATATATATATATATATATATATATATATATAATGTAATACTTGCGCACACTTTTCTTCGTATGACTTTTAAAAAATCGTGAAAAATCGCTGTCTCCTACCTTATCTCAAAAAGTACTGTTCAAAAAATTTTGAAAAAATCTTGGAATATTCTCCACAGGGTATAGATTGAACGAAAATTATCATTACCTTTAATAATTTATCTGGTATAGAAAAAAACCAAAATTTCAAGGTCACCAGTTTTCAGTAAAGATTGAAAACAAACTTTGTTGAAAACTCATTTGGGGTGTGTTTTGTGAAGTCACTGATCATTTTATACCACCCTAACAAGATTTTTTATTTTAAAAACAATTGTGCAAGTTCAACTTGCACTTGACCGGTTTTTTCTTATCATTATATCACAAAATAGTTGATACTGGTACATATAAAAGTCACAGAAAATAAAAAAAAATAAGTGTTTTGAATATTTCGGAACACGGTATGAGAAAAAGAACATTTCATTTATTCTAACATGAATAATGTATTAGAAAGTTACTTTATTAGTTGTCTTTTTATAATGTCTTAATTACTAATTTTTTTAAATGATTTACTACATTTTATAGACAACTGTGATAGATATTGAATTATCTATTGTCCCATAAATAATATATGTTATGCGTTTATCGGTTAGACAATGAGTGGGGTATACATTTTTATCAACTGCAAATTAGTAATTAAATTAATTCTTGGGAGGTGTTAAAAGTTTTTTTTTAATTTTTCTTACTAGCGATTATGCAAAATGAAGTAAACATATATTCACAGCATTAACATAATACAGGCTTGAATGCAAATTTTACAGTAATTTTTTACTTTTCTGATACAGTTAGTGTTAACTGAAATAGTAGAATATTGTTGCGTTATATTTGTTAAATGAAAAAGCCAAGTAGATTTTTATCCAAGTTGTTTTATATATTTTACTTCTCTTGTTAACGAGAATTAATGTATTCAAAATTTTTACATTTCTTTACGTTTCAGGATCTCTAGTTCACGAAAAATGAAGACTTCAATTTCTGTCTGCCTATTGGCACCTAAACGAGAGAAAACATCTAATTCTAATTTGGTATACATTTAAGTTAAAGTAAGAACGAAGCTTATAAATTTTAAGAGAGCAGAATATGAGTCAGAACAAAATAATATATTAAGTACAAGATATTGTATACATTCGTGGGTTCTACCTTTTTTCCTCCAAAAATTGATTAAATGCCCTAGTAAACTACTAACCTAGTTCTGCTAAGAAAAATCTTTGATATTCAGCTCATCAGCAACTTTACCAAGGTTTTTGAAATTGTTGTGTACTGTCCAATATAACCATATCAACAAGTATTATAAAAAGTAGAGTAAATATATATATATATATATATATATATATATATATATATATATATATATATATATAGATATATATATATATATATATATATATATATATATATATATATATATATATATATATATATATTTCAGTTAATAATGTCGATTTTCTCTCAACATTTAAGCGTTTGTTTCCATCACAAAATGAATTACCCTAAAAATCAAAGTACTGGCCATCGTTAGCTATGACTTTTTCCCATCTTTCTGTCAAAGAATGGATTCCGTACCAGAAGAATTTTTCGTCTTTTGAGGCCAACCATTCATCAAGCCAAATTTTCACTTCTTCGTAAGAATGTAAATGTTGTTCTGAAAGTCCGTGCTGCATCGATCGAAATAAGTGGTAGTCCGAAGGGACTAAGTCCGGTGAATACGGCGGATGGGGTAGAACGTCCCATTTGATATTTTCCAAGTAGTTTTTTAAACATTTTGCAACATGAGGCCGAGCATTGTCATGTTGGAAAATGACTTTATCGTGTCTTTAAGCGTATTCTGGTCGTTTTTCCTTCAATGCTCGGTTTAACTTTATCAATTGTTGTCGGTATCGATTGCCAGAAATAGTTTCAGCAGGTTTCAGCAGTTCGTAATACACAGCTTCTCTACTATCCCACCAAATACACAGCAAAGCTTTCTTTCCCTGTATATTGCGCATTGGTTGTGATATTGAAGGCTGGCCTGGATCTACCCAAGTTTTTTTTGGCTTGGAGCATGTTCACCATAAGCTTCAACTAACAATCGATAACTTTCAGCAGATGTTCATCCAGCCTTTTTAACTTATATACGAGGCTGGTTTGAAAAGTCCGTGCAAAAATAAAAACTACTTATGTGTTTGGGGTAAACCTTTTTTATTTTTCGACATAGTCTCCTTTTAGGCTTATACACTTCGTCCAACGATGTTCTAATTTGTTGATCCCTTCCGAATAATAGGATTTGTCCAAGTCTGCAAAATATCCATTAGTGTCTGCAATCACCTCCTCGTTTGAATAAAATCTTTGTCCCGCCAGTCATTTCTTCAAATTGGGGAACAAATAGTAGTCCGAGGGAGCCAAGTCTGGAGAAGAGGGGGGATGTGAAACGAGTTGGGATCCTATTTCCATTAATTTTGCGACCACAACTGCTGAGGTGTGTGCTGGTGCGTTATCGTGATGGAAAAGGACTTTCTTGTGGGCCAATCGCGGGCGTTTTTCTTGCAGCTCGGTCCAATAACGATGAATAATATTCACCTGTAATAGTTTTACCCTTTTCCACATAGTCGATGAGGATTATCCCTTGCGAATCCCAAAAGACAGTCGCCATAACCTTTCCGGCCGAAGGAACGGTCTTCGCCTTTTTTGGTGCAGATTCCCCCTTGGTAACCCATTGTTTAGATTGTTGTTTGGTCTCAGGAGTATAGTAATGTATCCATGTTTCATCCACAGTGACGAAACGACGCTTAAAGTCCTCCGAATTCTTCGGGAACAGCTGCAAACCATCCTTGCAACACTTCACACGATTCCGTTTTTGGTCAAGCGTGAGCAATCGCGGCACCCATCTTGCGGATAGCTTTCTCATGTCCAAATGTTTATGCAAAATATTATGTACCCGTTCAGTCGAGATGCCCACAGCACTAGCAATCTCACGCACCTTAACTCTTCTGTCATCCATCACCATATCATGGATTTGATCAATGATTTCTGGAGTCCTCCACAGGCCGTCCAGAACGTTCAGCGTCACTTATGCCCATTTGGCCAGTCCGAAAATTTTGGAACCAATTATAAACTGTTCTAATCGAAGGTGCAGAGTCACCATAATGTTTATCAAGCTTCTCTTTAGTCTCCTGAGGCGTTTTGCCTTTCGTAAAGTAATGTTTAATCACCACACGAAATTCTTTTTCGTCCATTTCTTGAAAATCACTCGACTTCCTTGATTCACACGAATGCCAAACACAAAGAAATAGACCAATATGGCTGAAACTTGGTGTGCGTTCATTCAAGAGATGCTACTAACTAAACATGACCTCGATACGCGCCGGTGGTGCCATCTCTCGGACTTTGCACGGACTTTTCAAACCAGCCTCGTATGTTTAACTATAAAGCAATAACTTTAAAAGTTGTACATTATACTGATATTAAACTAGGAAAAAAACTTATAATTCTATTGAAACTTTACATAATTTGTGGACTCCATTATTTTGACCTTCTTCTTCTATATGTGTATCAAATTTGAATCAGGAATTATTGTGCCAAGAGACAAACAAACAGACCGACAGAAATTAAAAAATATATTTCTCGTGACTTAGAAACCTTGAAGCGTGAAGTAATGCAAAAGTCTCGGAAGGTAACTTCTTTATGAATACAATGCCAACCAAGTACAATAGAAGAGCAGACAGACAAATAGAGAACACTAACAGGAAGCTACCTGTAGAGCGAGGACGCTGATCAACAAACTGGGGAACAACAATCGACGACTGAGGTCGGAGACTCATGAAGACAAAAAGTCTCTCTCACTCTGTAACTCTAAAAACGTAGACGCTTTACAACATGGAAAACCCAAAATTGATTATACGAATTTTTCAGAAAACTATCACTCTTACATAGTAAAAATTTAAAAACTTACACCCGCGGCAAAAAAATGTTTCACAAAGAAGTTCTTTTTATTCAATTTAACTTCATAGGCGTCTCCAATACAAAAAAACCCTCTTTTTAATATCTATCGGTGTAGGAGGTGGCACCCCTTTTCTACGCCACTGATTTGGAATGAATAAATTTGGTACTAACCATAAATAAAGACATGCAAGTGCAGTAGTTACACCGATTCTATTATTAGTTCACAGGCGTATTTTTATCAATAATAAAACAATAATAATTCATACAAATAATTAAATGCAAAAAATAAAGTATTGTGCTTTTGTTAAATATCTTATGCAATTTCTTCTCGATGTAGAACAAAAGGCTGCTATAATTTATCCAAACGTACCACATATACAAACATGAAAAAACGTGTAATATTATTCTTTAAAAATTGAAATTTTACCTATGTTTGTGGGAATATAGTAAAGTGTGATAGATAACATCGATAACAGTTATATAAAAAAATTATACTTTATCTTCCCTATAAATATATAGGTGTCAATAAATACATTTCTAAGCAAAGCAATAAAATAATAGAGTAAGTTTGGTTATTAATGACATTGACAAGTTACTATCACGTATATTTCAAAAAAGGCCATATTTTAGCGAGATTTTTATATTCATAAAACTTTTAACGAAGATGTGGACTTTTGGTTTGAAAACAAAACGAGAAGTACGATATTTTATTGTGGAAAGGAAAGATGAAAACACATTAATGCCAATTATAGAAAGAGAGGTTTAATTTCAATCTGTTATTCATTCAGAGGATTGGCGTAGAGGAATCTTGGCAGGCGAGGCTTCGACCATCAAACCGTTAATCACCAGCAAAACTATGATAAACCGCTCACAGGAGCTCATACACAAGGTCGTAGCTAGATGCCAAAATTTACATCTTAAAGAAAATGAGGGGAGTAGCATTAAACCACCTTCAATCACATCTGGACCATTTATCTCGGAAGATATTAAGGAAGAATGAATACGACCAATTTATCAGCTTTTTAAAGGATATTGCCTCTGTTTATAGATATTAGTTGTAAATATATTCGTAATAAAACATTATTAACAACAAATTGTTCGTCTTATCAATTATTACACTGGTCAACAAATATATATATATATATATATATATATATATATATATATATATATATATATATATATATATATGTAGTAATGGTTTTTTTCGGGTATCCCGTGTTAGCTTGAAGTCCCTTGATGGACGGTTTCGCTGCCGTTTCGATGGAATCTCATCCATCTTTTTCAAAGCGTTGATCACTGGTCGGTGTCTTGGCGTTGAATGTCGAGACTGGCCCTGAGTGCGCCGGTTTTATGTACTCGGGGGTGTTTCTATTGGTCGGACGGACCTGGCCAATAGAGGCTCGGCTTTGGCTGCGCGTTGTCGGTCCTGTGGTTCTTTGTAATGTTTGTGTTGGTGAAGTAACATATGGTTGAATTATTGTTTCTCTTGGTTGGACTTGGTACTGGGATAGAATATGTTTCCAAGAGTTCGGTAAAACGTTGGCTATCATCCCGATTATTTAAGTTGTTGGGCCTCTTTTCTATTTCTATGGCTTCTTTGATTACCCTAGTGGATAGGTTATTACTTTTTTGTAGGGTTCTGGTTTTGTCAAAATCGATTTTGTGGCCGGTATTGTGTGCATGTTGTGCTAGAGAAGAGGTGGTGGATTTTTGTTTTACGGCGTTTTTGTGCTCGTCTCTTCTGGCACTAATTTTCCTGTTTGTTTGGCCTATGTATGAAAGACCGCAGTCCTGACACGGGATTTCATATACGCCTTGGTCTTCTAAGGCTATAATATCTTTTGGTGTAGGTAGAATATCTTTAATTTTTTGGTTGGTTGTGTAAATGGTCTCAATTTGGTGTTTTCCTAGAAGTCTTCCTATTTTGTCTGTGATGCCTTTTACATATGGGAGAAATGCTTTTCTGGTATATGTCTTTCTTTCCTGTTTATGTTGTTTATTTAGGGCCCGCCGGATTGTGTTTTGACTATATCCATTTGAAAGTAAAACGTTTCGAAGGAGCTTGGTTTCTTGTTGTAAATGTTCCTTGTCTGTTAGGGTTTCTGATCGGTGAGCTAAGGATTTGGCAACGGAGAAGAGTTGGGCTGGGTGATGATGTGAGCCGGCATTTAAGTATCTGTTTGTATGTGTCGGTTTTCTATATACTGAGTGAGACAAAGAACCATCTAATTTTTCTTTGAAGCAAGACATCTAGGAATGGTAGTTGTTCTGCTGCTTCCCTTTCCATTGTAAATTTAATGTTTGGATGTATGTTGTTAAGGTGTTCCAGGAACTTGTTTAAGTTGTCTTCACCGTGTTGCCATACCACAAAAGTGTCATCTACGTATCGTAGCCATGTTTTCGGTTTATGTGGAGCAGTTTCTAGAGCTAGTGTTTCGAAATGCTCCATGTATAGATTAGCTAGTGCTGGTGACAATGGAGAGCCCATGGGTGCACCTTCTATTTGTTTGTATTTTTCGCCTGAATAGACGAAGTATGTATTAGCGAGGCAGTGTTTTGATAGACTGATGACGTATTCGGGCAGGTTGTATTTTCTCTCTATGATAGACAGTGCTTCGGTAACTGGTACTTGTGTGAAAAGGGATACGACATCAAAACTGACAAGTAAATCATTTTTCTCTAGCTGCATGTTTTTTTATGATTTGAATAAAATGTTGTGAATTTTTCACGTATGATGCGGCTTTTTCCACATGAGGTTGCAGAGTCATGGCTAGGTGCTTGGCTAAAGCTAAACGTCAGCGAAACCGTCCATCAAGGGACTTCAAGCTAACACGGGATACCCGAAAAACCATTACTACATTTCACACCCGTGAGAACATTCGTCAAAACATATATATATATATATATATATATATATATATATATATATATATATATATATATATATATATATATATATTTTTTTTGTTTTTTTTTCCTCTAATTTTTTTCAGTTTTGGGCTTATTGTAGTATTCTGATTTCAAATCTGCTATTAGTTTTTCTCTGACAGCTCATATTGTCGGTCTATCCTACCTTAGACGTCACCCGCAGTTTTTTTTAAGATCTGCCTAACTCAGAATAATTATTTTTTTAATTTCAGATATGGCTTCGACACGTAGGCGTTGTTTACACAATCCAGATTGTTTTTGCTATATTTGAGGCGAATACATCTTTGAAAAATATCGAAAACCTATCTCGGACTTCGTATTTTAACCACTTTCAAATAACATTGTGCAATCAAGACAAGTAATGGGTACCTCATATTGTGTGCCAGAACTGTTTTATGTGTCTGTGGTAATGATCAAATGGAAAAAGAAGTGCTATCAAATTTAAAATACCGATGGTACCACCGAGGTAGGAACCTCAAAATCACCATGACGACTGCTATTTTTACATCGTAAATATTAACGGCATAAATTCTGGAAATCGAAATAACCAATACTAATCCTAATTTACCCTCCGCTCAACGACCTTTTCTATACTTTGGTGAGATACAAGGAGCATCATCTAACTACTCCGAAGAACCAGATCTTATGGAAATTGACGACAACACAATTGGCAATACTGATTCGGATTTCACATGTAGTCAGTCATCAGTTCCTCAACTTTTTAATCAAAACGAATTGAATGACTTAGTAAGGGATCTAAATTTGTCAAAAGAAGCTTCTGAAATTTTGGCATCTCATTTAAAAGAAAAGAATATACTTGCACCAGGAACCAGAATTACTTTTTATCGGACCCGAGAAAAGAATTTGTTTTTCTAGAGAAAATGATTTAGTTTTTTGTAATAATGTCAGAAGTATTTAGAGAAGTTGAGTTCACACCGATACCAACCAAATGATTGACGTCTTTTTATAGACACTAGCAAGAGAAGCTTAAAGTGTGTGCTACTTCATAATTGCAACAAGTATGGTTCTATACCTACTATTAAGAAAGAAGAGTATACAACTATTTCTGCAGTAATGAAAAAAATTAAGTATCGAGACCACAACTGGCTCATTTGTGTAGACTTAAAGATGGTTAAGTTTCTTCTCGAACAACAGGGTGGATATACGAAATACCCATGTCTTATGTGTCTGTGGGATAGCAGCGACAAACAACGTCATTGGTCTCAAAAAAAGTGGCCAGTATGAGAGAAACTGATGGTTGGTACCAAAAATGTTATTAAGTTGCCCTTAATCGAGATCGCATTATACAGCCACCACTTCATATCAAACTGGGCATTATGAAACAGTTTGTAAAAGCCCTTGACAAAAAAGGGCGAATGTTTTGCTTTTCTTTCACACAAGTTTCCAGGATTAAGCACAGAAAAATTAAAAGCGGGTATTTTTGATGGACCATAAATCAAACAAGTTGTGAAAGACTCAAACTTTGTGAATTCAAGAATGAAGTCGAGTCTAAAGCTTGGAAATCGTTTGTTGTGGTGATTAAAAATTTTCACGACAACTATTCTGAGTTAGTTGAGTGCATGTTATCCAATTTGAAGGATCTGGGCTGCAACATGAGTATCAAGATTCATTACTTACATTCTCATTTAGGTTGATTCCCAGAAAATCTTGGCGATTTCAGTGAAGAGCAGGGTGAAAGATTTCACCAAAATATACGCGCAATGGAAGAGCGTTATCAAGGAAGGTCATCCATATGATGGGCGATTACTGAACCTTTCATAGTGTGTAATTATATTAAACATAGAAAAAATGTTGTATTTTTGTTCCATTTTTGAATAAAATTGTAATTTCATATAAATAAAAAAAATAGAGCTCCTAGCATTAGACCAATATTTTTTCCGTAATCAGTGCCTCACATATACCCTATAATATATATAAAATTTCAGGAAAAAATTTCAGTGTTGATCAGTGTTATTATATAGTAATGTTATAGCAGATATAGCAGGGCAGATCTCAATTTTTTTTTTTTGGTAGACCGCGCACCACCTCGGCACCAATATATATATATATATATATATATATATATATATATATATATATATATATATATATATATATATATATGTATATAATGTTATCTGTAACAATTCTTGTGCTATTAAAAATTTAAGTGTAAAAAAAATTGGGTTACTCTCTTTATTACCCGTTGAATGTCTTAGGAATTCATGAACAATCTTTCCTTTATGTTGAGGAAATATATTACAAAACTTACTTTAGCTTTATTTAAAATTAAAAATTTGACTTTATTCTTAAATTTTGAAGTAAAATAAAGTCAAGCAAATTGTAAAGATCATGGGACTGGTCTTTAACCAAATATTTGATAAGGGTAATTTGCCATTAAAATACTCTTCTGAATGTGAATATTTCAAACAACTGACAATGGTCGTAAAATCACAGTTTCACAAACATTTATTGTACCTTTGAAAATAATATTAAATATAAAAAAATGGTTTCCATTGGTAATTCCTAAACCACTGTTTTAGTTTTAGGTCACTATCCATTGCAGTCATTAGGTATATTTATTTTAACTACTGTTGAAGATGAAAATGTTCGTATCAAATTCATATAGTTAATGCATTTAATTCTCAAAACTGGTATATATATTACCACATTATTTCAATTTGCCGAAGTATGTTAATGAAAAAGCGGTTCTTTAATAAAAACACACGGAAGTACTGTCTAAAAACACTTGAATATTTTTATACAATAAAGAACTCAAGGCAGGATCATAAAGAATCATAAAGCAGCAAATTGGCCTTAATGGCATTTTAAGGCGGTAAAGATCAGAAGATGCGAATACTATCATGTAAGAGTATCTGCGCTCGAGCAGTAAAGTTTCTAGAGAAAGAATGCAATGGTGTGATAAATCGACAAGGAATAAATATTAGTAATTTATTTAAATAATACACCTGTTATATAATATCAATGCTAACTTTATATACTCTGTATACATGATATTAAACACCTCACAATAGTCACAAAAATATTAGCTTTTATAAAACCCTCGCAAAAAAGAGCAACCTTCCTTTCCGGCAAAACGCTGCAGAGAAACTAAATGGGCAAGTACTGTCGTTCCGTTGTGACCCTCTACCTTGTTCCTCCTATCCGTAGAACATACACAATGAACCAAATAAATTTTATTTCTTATATTAGACATTGCTTTTGTTTACCCGATATCTTGGAGGATTTTAGATTTTAAGAATTTACGAATCATTCTGAATGTTTTTGTTAGTCATTGATGACTAATGATGAGATTTTTATTTCTCACGTCTTTCGTAGGGTTTTTATTTATTTGACCAGATTTTTGTAAGAGAGGCAGAGGGTTACATACACCTCGAATTTTCAAAAATCAGATTTTTTTACGAAATTTTATTCTCTATACTTCCAAGAGTTATTCAACAAATTTTTTTAAGAAAATTCCATTTCATTACAAAGTTAGAGCATTGAATGTGACCTGGCGTCGGATTGGGGCCGCTACCTGGCTACACTGGCTGCAATATTACTCAGTAAATTTTTAATTATTTTTTTTAAATCTTAACTACTTTCTCTGCAAAGTATCGAAAGGTTTTTTTTTTAATTTTTCTAATAGACAAGTTTTTATAAATATTTAAAAAAAATTTTGGTCGAAAATTGCAAAATTTAAAACACCGTAAATTTTTTATTTTTGAAAAAAATCTTTTAACAATTTTTAGCTCCTACATTATTTTACAAAATTTTTAATTTTACAGATTAGATTATTTTTTGTGAAGTTATCCTGCAGACAAGAAGGCGCCAAAATTTTCATCAGTGATCCATTTAACCCGATAACAAATAATGTTAACATTTAAAACACAATAAACAAAAGTTTTTTTCTTATAACTTAAAGTACAGTAAAAATATATAATCGCCATTCTTTTGTATTATTCACTTCACAACCTTGAATTTTTTTTTAATATACAAACTTTTTTCAGCACCCAGGTGTAAGTAACCCTTAAAGTAAATAAAAAATTTGACTAGGCTTGCATTCGTAAATTACCTATCTGAATTTTCTAGTTACTAACCTAGGGTAGAGTAGCTTGGGTTAATTTAGTGACGGTGTAAATACAGCAGGTTTAGAGGGTAACGTACCAAACCTGGAGTTTCACAGGCCTATAGCTAGCTAATTAGTCTTTCTATCTTTACAAAAGTGATTAAATAATGACCATTATTAACCTACGTTCCCGACATAAGGTATAGAAAAGCGCAAAACCTAGTGTACCATGCTGTCAGTAGAATATATTATTTCTATTATATCTTGTTCATCTAGAACAGAGGTTCCCAAACTTTTTTTTCTCGTAGACCACTTTCAAAATTTTACTGGTTTCGGTGGACCCCCTGCTGCTACATTTCTACCATATTCCCAAAACTCGTCAAAAAATGTGAAGATTAGATCTAACGATGAAAATTTGCGTCGTGGTTCCAACCCTAAATTCGGAGTGGTAAAAATAAAAAGAAAAATAATATACTTTTCTTGTGTTCTATTTATTAAAATAATATGATTACAGACTTAATAGAATTAAAATTAAACATTAATAACGTACCGTAACTTCAACAATGCAAATCAATAATTAAAAAAAAATAGTCATAATTTTAATGGGAAGGATGTACTTGATGGATTGACAGTAAATTATCAATATTTGGCTTCAGTTTTGTAAGGAATAACCGCAAATCTCCCCGTTCTGTGATGTTCAATCTGCTCCTTATTTTTGTTAATAGGTTTGTAACGACACTAAAACTTTTTTCGACAAGGACTGACGAGGGAAACGCTATCAAAAGTTTTCTCGCAATTTCCCACAGCCCAGGATATTTTTCGGGTATTTCTGTCTGCAGCCAAAATGTTTGATAGCCTTTTTTAAATTTCACCTTCAGGTCCTCATTGGTGCTAAGCTCGAGTAGCTCCTCTTGTAATACCACATTCGCCACTTCCGTTTCATCAAATGGATTTATGATCCATGATGGTATTTCCATCGTCAGAATATCTTCAAATCTATTTTTGAAGTCATCATGCACGACATTTAAATGTTGAACGTAGTCTGAATATCCTCATCAAGACATTCTGCCTGTTGTTTGGAAGTTTTGAAACTGGGAGAATTCGCGCCGACTAATATTTTGCTTCATAAATTTCAATTTTCCAAGAAAAGCCGAAATTACACCCTTTGTTTTTATTAAATTTAGGCTGTCCCCTTATAACTGCAAGTTAATGTCATTAAATTTTTTGAACAAATCTGGCAAACACGCGATGTCTGCTTTCAATTTGATCAGGTTTTCTTTTAAATCTGGTTCTTTACTTTCCAGAAACTCTAAAACTGATTCAAAAAGTGAGTAAAATCTTGTTAAACATGCACCTTTCGACAACCATCGTACTTCAGTATGTAAGAGCAATCGTTGAAAGTTTTCATCATTTTCGTCGGACAATTGTGCAAATAAACGGGTATTCAACGCATTGCTTCTTATTTTGTTAACTGCTTTAATCACAAATTGAAGCGATTGGTGCAATCTATCACTCAAATTTTTCGCTACCAGGTGTTGTCAGTGGATGACACAGTGAATTGCAGTTACTCCTGGTATAATTCTTTTAAGATGGCTTATAAACCCACGATGTCGCCCGAAGATGGCAGGAGCTCCATCTGCTGCCACCGAAATAATGTTTGTAAATGGAATCGATTTTTCCTTAAAAAAAATCACTCAGGAGATTAAATATTGATTCGCCTTTAGTGTCCGTCTCCAAAGCTTTCGCGAATAGCAGCTCTTCACGGATTTCTTCGTCTATAACAAATCGAACATATGCCAATAATAATGCTTCATTACCAGGTAAAGTTGACTCCAGTTGAATAGAAAAATGAGTTGTTTGCAGATAATTACACAAGAAGCTTTCAATATCAGAGCTCATTTCATCAATACGTCTTTGTACAGTGTTGTTACTCAAAGGAATTCTTTTGAGTACGTCAAATGGAGGTTTGTGCAGAACAGTTTTTAAAACCTCTTCAACATCGGGTAAAATTAACTGCTCTCCGATGGTGTGTTTGTTTTCCAGATTTCGCTATAAACAATGAGATATTGTAAGATGCCCGCAAGCCATTATCGTTACTTTGAGACGTGCACGGTGGGTCTCTTTTCATATTTTTCCTTCAATGTTTGAAAATATTTTAAATCTTTACCTATTTTATCAGGATGACACCTTTTTAGATGATCTTCGAGCTTCGATGGTTTTTCATAGAGTCATTGCTCAAAACTTTGTTGCATAAAAGGCATATGGGCAATCGTTTGTCTGCCTTTGATGGAAGAAAACCAAATTTCAAATAATCAACACTGTACTGTCGACATTTCTTCTTAGATTCAGTATCAGTTACCTACCTGTAAAGAAAAAAATGTTTGTTTTAGTAATCATAAGGCGACTTTAACAGGATATGGCTATTTTAACAGAATAAAATAGGATTAATTAATTATTGCAATCAAAAATCCAAAATGCCGGCGGCAAAACTGATTTTAATTATTAAAAGCAATAAACTGCAAAATATTTTTTGATTAATTATATTTTGATACATTTCTGTAACTTCGAGAGAAAATACTTTTTAAAGAATATTTTGACATCAAAACTCCGCGATTTTAATGAATTATTTATTACTTTGATTTACGTTACGAATGATACATGAAGACACGTACAATTTACGAAAATATTTTTAGACATTTAGCATTAGCAACTACTAGGGCACTAAAATATGTACAAACATGCAGGTCAATCATATATCTCTCCTTTAGTGAATCACCACAGTCGGGTAAATAAATAATTTTATAAGAAAAAGTACTAAAAGTTCAATCTTTCTCGGCTTTCTGTTCTTTTATAGAAGTATCGAATAATGGCCCTGTTGAGTATTTAATTTTTATTACGTACCTACTACACGCAAACATAACAAATATATTATTATTACAATATAAAATAAAAGTATGAATAACAAACAGGCAGGTACTTACTTTTTCCGGCACTGGCAAAGACTGACATCGATTCACTCACACTTTTCTTTTCAAAATTCCGGAAACAAATAAGTAACGTTTGTCCTTGGCATTCGTATTTATATTGGTGAAGAATCAAATAAGTTCATGCAAGATTGCAAGCACAGCACAAGTCGTATTTCGTCCCTTTGCACGTCTGAACAGGTTACGTTGCGGGCGGGCGGGCCGCGCTTTGCAAGTCTCGACGCGCGTCGTATCGAATATCGAATATGCAAGTTTTTACAAGTAACAGTCGCTGACCTTCTTAAAATACACTACTCAAAAAAATTAAGGGAGGTTTTAAAACAAGGAAATTAATGCTAAATAAACAGGCTATCTGATCCATATGCCGGCCTAACTGAAAAAAATTTTTTCAAGCCCGTGGACCAAAACAAAAGCAAAATATTTGGAATATTATTTTTTCGCGCTATCTGTTAGGATTGCATGAGAACCGTAGCTCCTAAAAAATTTTAGCCAAAAAATTTGAAAATCAGAATCTTAAAGCTTCAAAATGCTTTTTTTTAAAGTCTCAATACGACCATTTTTCACCGAAATACAGCCTAAATCACCGAAAAATTTGGAATTTTTTTTTGCTTCATTAATTTTTTTGAGTAGTGTATTATCTGCCTACATTTTTGTTCTATACTATCGAAACCAGATAAATTTTCGTGGACCCCCACTTACAACTTGTGAACCCCCATTTTTTTTTTCACGCCAACGTAGACCCCCGTCGAGTCTCCCGTGGACCCCTGAGGGTCTTTGGGAATCACTGATCTAGAAGATTTTCTGTTATCGAAGGTCGTTGAAGTGTGGTCAAAAATTATAATTATTGGGACAAAAACCCCCTCATTACATTTTATAACTTTTAAGAATGTCAACATTACTTTGCCGACAATGTAATTACTTTAATTAATTTAACTGATTGTGTAAAAAAAAATGATAAATTTTTCCAAGTTGGGTCACTACTGAAGCGTATATAATGAAAATAACACTAGCAAAGTTGATATATCAAATAACGTGGGGAAACGTTGTATAAAAATCAGTCATCAGGCACTCAGCGCGTGCGCAATTTACGTTTGTCCTAAATAGCAGATTGTATTCATCAATAACAATCCTGAGCAGGCCATTTCAAAGGGATAAAGTTGCATGATATGTAGGAGGGTTGTTCCAAAAATTCTCCGCCTGAGTAGATATGGCGCCAAGATGATCAAATTATTATGATATTTGTGTTATCTAGACTATATGGCGTGCCGTGAAGTTTCAGGCATATCTGTCTAGTTGTCTTTTTGTAGCGATCGTGTATGCAAACAAGTTTTAACGTTTTGTAAAAAATAGAAAAATTTGAAGTACGAGCTGTTAAAAAATACTTCGTTTTAAAAAGTTTAACTCCTTCAGTTATTCAAAAAGAGTGAAATGCCATATTAAAAGATTATTCTCCTTCGTTGTCGACGATTAAAAAGTGAGCGGCTAAATTTAAACGTGGTCTTACATCCATTTAAGATGATAAACTCTCAGGACGCCCGAAAATCTCTACGACCGACGAGATTGTGATAAAAATTCATAGTAGCGTACCAAATGATCGCCGAAAAGCTGTGTCCACCACATTTTACAAGATGTTTTGGGTACAAGAAAGCCGCTTGATGGCTGAGGGATTTGTGAGTGTCTAGACTTTCTTAAACATAATTTCAGCTAATTTCTTCGACGTTTCATAATAGTAGAAGAAACATGAATTCATCATTACCAGCTAAAGATAAAAGAGCAGTTGAAATAGTGGGTGGAAGCCGGCGTTAGTAAATTTCACACCAAGACTACCTGCGCCCTTAATACAACAGGTAAATTCCACACTAACCTTATAAGGGTGCTTAAATCTTACAAGTAATTTCCACACCAAGCAAATATAATTTTGCTTTATTCATCTAAATAAAATTGGACGGATTTCTTTTAAATCAGTTTTTATTGAAAATTTTAGATATTTGCAAAAATATATGATTTTATTTCATAGTAGGATAATATCGATAAAACATGAAGTTCTATACATATCTATTTATAAATATTTACAAAACAGGTTAGTTCAGGTTCATTGATATATAGAAAATTCTCACCCTTGCTAGATTACTTTTTATTAACTTTGCTTCGATATTAGCAACACCTTAAAAAATATACGCACAACCAAGTAATAATCACAAATTAATAATATGTACCAAGCTGATATGTAGAAGGGTTTAATAATGATTTAATTGAACAGGGTGCGTACCACCACCCATTTATCAACCCTCATCCTCTACCTGAAAGTACTCGGTGTGGAATTTACTTCTATAATTACAATCCCTTAAATATGTCTAGATCACAAATGGATTAGTGGTGTGGAAATTACCTGGGCCCGGTGGAAGCAGGTGAAAATGTACCCAAAGCAACTCTTCTTTGATGTTCCAAAGAATCAAGGTTTTTGATGACTTCGAGGTCTCAAATCAGGCAAATAACTCTCTTCAGCAGTATTTCATTGATGGTTGGTTTTGAATTTTGGATAGGATTAAGTAACTGAATCAGTTGTGAAGTATACAGCTTTCAGCTGTCTACAGATATTTTTTAGGTGACTGGTAATAAATGAAGAAGCAAGTGTACTGTCATAAAGCTAGTAGAGTTTTTGACCTTTTCTGACAGATCGTTAATGTAAAGCAGGAAGCGAAAAGGAAGGAATTTAGAGCCTTGGAATTGATAGTTTATGACGTTTCATAACAGTAGATGAAACATGGATTTATCGTTACCAGCTAAAGATAAAAGAGCAGTCGAAACGGCGGGTGGAAGCAGGTGAAAATTTACCCAAAACAAGCGATGTTCTACAGAATCAAGGTTTTTAGTGACTTCCAGGTCCAAAATCAGGCAAATAGCTCACTCCAGCAGTATTCCAATAATGGTTGGATTTAAAATTCGGATAGAAATAAGTAAGTAATTCTATTGTGAAGTATACAGCTTTCTGCTGTCTACGGATATTTTTTTAGGTGACTGGTAATAAAGGAAGAAGCAAGTGTACTGTCATAAAGCTAGTAGAGTTTTGGGTTTTTTTTCTGGCAGATCGTTAATGTAAAGAAGAAAGAGAAGAGGAAGCAGTTTAGAGCCCTGAGAAACTTTGGAATTAATAGTTCGAGACAGAAAACCATCATGTGCAATTTGCAATGAACGATCTTTGTCCCGACCCAGTCCGTTACCTTAGAGAATTAATTAATAAAGAAGCAGTTATATTAGGTTGCTTAACAAAGGTTATACGGACCAATCAACATAGACAGCAAGGTTAAAATATACAAGACTTGCATCAGACCCATAGTCACCTAAGGTATAAAATCACGAGAAGATACCATCAATACAAAGAGTATGCACAGGGAACAATGTGGCGTAAAAGACCTAGTAAGATGGGATAGACAAGAGAAGAAGACAGTGGCATAACCATGTAAAAACAATAGAGCAGTACAGACTACCAAGGATCACTCTGGAAGAAAAATCACCAGGCAAACGTCTTATAGATACAGCAATATTATGATTTTATCCTCCCTGGGGTATCACCAGGAGTATTGTCCAGAGTTTTAGACCTCGAAAAACTTGTGCTCTTTTATTTATAAACAATTTAATTTTTCGAAACTAGTTTTTTGAGCTTAAAATGTGAATAAACCCGATTATATAAGTCGAATTGAGACAAAAAAAAACCAAGCTCTTCGTAATGAAATTTTCAACAAATCCTCGTTTGTTTTAAGTAGCTCAAGTACGTACATAACCTACAAAATTGAAAAAACAGGCAAAGAACTGTTTTTTCAGAAAATATGCCTTTTGTGAATACCAAAAACACCCTGAAATTTTGGTACAGAAATATTGATCCCAGTGACCACAATTGAATTTGTTATTTAAAATTTGAATTGCCCGTCATTTTATGTCATTTGGTCCAAAATGGATCTTTTTTTTTTCAAAGTTTAGGTGTCGACGCCAGCTTTTCGATGCCATTAAAAAAAAAATTAAGAGTTATTTTAATCGTTTTTTTTTATTAATCAAATAACAAAAAATGTTTTTTTTTTGGTCATTTAAAAAAAATTGTTAACGAAAATGATTTTTTTTTTAATTAAAAGTCTCGTGATTCTCTACCAGATGTGATAAAGAATTTTAATTTTTTTTTTTTTCAAAATCGAATTCGATAAAAGCATCTGTTGTGATTTAATTAATAAACATATGTAAAAAAAACTTTTAAAATTACCTCATAGAAAACTTTTTTAATGGCATCGGAAAGCTGGCGTCGAGACGTAAATTAAAAAAAAAAAAAGATCCATTTTGGACCAAATGGTATAAAATGGTTGGCAATTCAAATTTTAAATAACAAATTCAATTGTACCCACTGGGTTCGATATTTTTGTACCAAAATTTCAGAATATTTTCGCTATAATAAAAGGTATATTTTCTGAAAGTTTCAGGCCGATCGGTTGGCTTAGTTGACCTGTATAATAAAATGAAAAAAAAAACAGTTTTTTGCCTATTTTTTCAATTTTGTACGCACTTGAGCAACTTAAAACTAACGAAGGTTTGTTGGAAATTTCATTACGAAGAGTTTGATTTTTTTTTTTTTGTTTCGATCCGACTTATATAACCTGAGTCCAAAACTCAGGACAGTATTCCTGGTGATACCCCAAAGAGGACAGAATCATAATGTTGCTGTATCTAGACTGTGGAGTTTCAAATGCGTTTTTTACTGCACTATAAGTTAAAGTATATAAATTAAATGAATCAATATAATAAATAAAAATTGACGTTGTTTGTCACTCGACAACAAAACGCTAGTAAATACCATTTCTCTGGCTTGGATAGTGTAGCTCATATAAACTAAATGAAATTTATGTTTATTTTGTAAGTGTTGATTTATTACGCACAATAATAGAGAACTTAAGGCTCCCAGCAATATCGAACAATGCGTGGGCGCAAAGAAATTTAATTGTTATCGTTTTAAATAATCTTTGTAGTAATTAATATTGGGAAATTTATTATGCACATGGTGTTGTAAATGTGCGCCGTGTAAATGCATATTCTTATATAATAATGGGCTTCTTATGCTCCCAACAATTGGCTGACACGCTACTAGGCTGCCAACTATTAATTATTAAGAAATTGCTTTGTTGTTTACTTAAATGTTTATAAAGATAATATCTTCCTGTTTTTTTTTCTTTCTTGATGTAAGAAGATTAAAATTTGTTGTTTACTCGCCTCGTGGCTTTAATTTAACCGAATCTTTTATTCGCAGAAGGTTTATTGATTCTTGTTATTAGATGTAATAAATTTTATAATTTTGCACAGTTATATCAACAAAAGAATATTGACCTTATAAACTTAGTAGCCACGGAAATATACATGTATATAGGTATCGCGGAATGAAGCCATTTCTTTTCAGCCAAGAAAGGTTCTTTCGACCTATTCTCGTTTAACTCAAAATTTTCTCTTTTATGATGAGTTCAAGCAAATTGCCATTTTCTCCACTCATAATATATTTGAGATATTGCAGCTTGCCTTCAACTTAGTAATATTGTCTTTGTGAATGTCAGCTTCTGTTCCATAGAGTAGCATAAAAAAAATGCAACTCGCTAAACGTATTTTGGGATCTAGGCCAACGTCTTCTTGTTTGCTCCATCTCTTTTTTGATTTATTCAGAACAGTAGCTATTTGAGTTAATGACTATTTAAATAACAGCAGGAAGACAAGTCTGACATTTTGAGTGCCATTACACTTTGCATCTTCAGTGATCTTTACTCTTTGAGATTAGAACATTCCTCGAAGAATAACAATTGTTTTATCGAACCACAATTTAGGGAAATGATCATTTTCCACGTATGATATAGACCGTAACCCTAGCCTCTATTATTGTTTCTAGGATGTATATAATTTACCATTGGTTCCCTAAACTTTCGTTTACAGAAATTGGAAATCAAAACAAGAAGTTCGGTGTTCTTATATTGATGACATGACCTGTAGAATGGCGATATTCAGCTGCAGCTGTGTACAATTTGTTTCTGTTTGATTTGTCTTTAAGATCCCTAAATTCTAATTGCCATTGATCTTCCGGTTTCAACTACATACAAGGTACTACACGAACAGGGAATTTTATAAATACCATCTGTTTGTAAACGAATTTTGTCTTTTGATGATCTTAAATATTATATGATTTGAAGATTTTGCGAATGTTGGATATTTTAAGTAATTTGGCTATACATTGTTTATCAAACCACTGATCAGTTGATTAGAATTTTTACCTGATTTTGACAAAGCCATAAATACTAGTGAGTTGGTAACAGCTTTTGAAAAGGACGATAGTCTAAATTAGCATAAAGATACTGCTCTATCTTAGCCGTTACTTGATGGAGATCCATAATAAATAGGAAACGAAAATTTAAACAACTATATAAGATCATCATTTATATTTATTGTATTAGAGCTGACAATTGCTTTGACTCACTGTGTCTTCTTCTGGAGTAAGATGTAAATTACGTACAAAGTATGTTACCAAATATATAAGTGACCTATAAGGACTAAATTACTTAACAATATTCACCATAATATCTAAAACAAGGTCAATAAAGGGGACCCACCCATACCCAATTGATCGTTGTGTAATTAAGCTGAGGATTGTTTCTGCTTAATTTCTACCTGCTCTAAACAATTCAATAATTTCCGTTTCTTTTCATTGTGTAATATTCTCAAATCTTCATTGAAAGTATAATTGTGATGATCTGTTAAATGTTTAGCGTAGCGAGGCATAATGTCGACGAGATTTTCTCGGGGCAATAATCTCCACATTTTTCAAATCTCATGAGACAACTGAGTATTTAATCTAAGCTTTCTCTTTACAAAGGACCAAACGTTTTCAATAGAGTTGGCGTTTTGCGATTGTGAGGGCCACTCTAGTATCTTATCGTGGCCCTAAACGAGCCGCTTCGCGACGTGGTTTTCGTTCAACAAAGGTTTCTTCAACGTGCTTTGGAATTTGACATCATGAACACGAAGATGTTGTCGAATGATCTCATGGGATACATTCAAACCTGATTTTCTTAATTTTGCCGCTCCTTCACGCAGGGTCGTTTTCTGGTCTCGTGAAAACACAGACACGATTCGTTTTTCGACTTTCGGGGTGACTTTGCCTACCGAGTTACGTTTTGACAAGTCGTCGACATTTTTCAACATGTTAAAATGATTTATCCACTTCTTTACAAACGACACCAGCTTTTTAATATTTTTAGCTGCCGTGTAATGTGTCATTTTAAGCTTCTTTGGATGGAAACAAAGAAAGACTGCCTTGAACCGATACGAAAACAAGTGGCTTATTTTGGATTTTTCGTGATTTCGACGAAATTTCAGAATCGACTGATACTTCTATTAATTGTGTCAAATTTCCTCCATTTAATTTAGTTAACACGGTTTTCATAAAAATGAGTAAAAATCGGAAATTTTTATAGTGGATTAGTATCAAAACAAAATAATAAAAGCAAACAAATGTTAAGCCTATTAGTTAAAACTTTTAGGTTAAAAACTATATGCGCTACAATATTAAAAACATCGTTATTTTTGACTAATTCTTTAAAAATGAAAAATTGTGTAAAAATTCTAAAAATTTTTACACAATTTATACTTTTTCTAGACGTTTCGAGACCGTTAATTTTTATTTCAGATTTTCTTATATAGAGTTTCTTTTTATAATATAAGCCATTATTTTAACTGAATTATAGTACTCATTAAACAAAGTTACTTCGCGGATGACCTATCTAAGTTTTCTTTTTCTTCTTCCTTCGTCATTTAGATACGACTGCTTGCTTGTTTTCATTTATCTTACATTAGGAAGGTTATCGCCCTAACGTGTCGTGATCTACCTATGTTTCGTCTAATTAACTAGTGAGGAACGTTAATAGAATGTTATTTATTTTATAGTGAACGGTACTGTTTTAAAAATAGATAATTATAAATTTACTAAAATTTATTTTTCATGACAATACTATGAAAAAAAAAATATTTTGAAAAAAATATAATCCTGAAATATTAAGTGATGTTACTCTAAGCACCTTTGTCTCTGTCTGACCCTGTCAGTAAACAACTATAATGTCAGTATATAAATTACATAGTGCTCCCATAAATCCCGTTGCAGAATTTCTCTTACGCCCTCTATAAACATTAATACTTTTTAGGTGAAATTATTTATAGGTTATGTCACTCAGTTGTTATACAGTTGTTGTGTGTAAACCTATTTACAATTTGATTTCTTTAAACAATGCAGTGAGGTGTTCGAGAAAATAGGATTGCCGTTATGGCCGTTATTTAAGTACGGTATAGAAAAAAGCGACATTTTTAAGATCTTAAAATCGCTTAAAATAAGTCGTATTTTTTGTTTACCGGGCGATAAAATTATTTACTGAGACGGGAGACATAAAAGACAGGCAACGTTCAGAAAGACCAAGGACAGTTCGAACGCCGCAAGCTGTTAAATCTGTAAAAGCGCGAATTGACCGAATTCCTCTCCGCAAACAAAAAATTTTGTCTCATGAGATGAAAATTTCGAAAAATTCTGTCTCGTATTGTCAAAAAAAGCTTGGCGCTTATAAGAGACACAATGGTTTTTCGCTAACGGAAGATTTCAAGCAAAAACGGTAACAAAAATTTAAAAGTTTGTTAAACGCAAACACTAATGACAAACACAGAAAATTTTGTTTACAGATGAAAAAATTTTCACTGTAGAACAAACATTCAATAATCAAAATGATATAATTTATCGTAGATCTTCTAAGTAAGCACCTGAACTTGTTATAAAAGTTCAGAGGAGTCATCATCCAGCATCAGTTATGGTTTGATCGGGTTTACAGAATTCATTTTTATGAAAAAGGTGTAAAAACTTCGGATAACACATGTCAAGATAATATTTTAGAGAACGTTGTGAAACTCCTAAACCGGTTTCAAAAATAACCATTGGATCTTCCAGCAAGATTTTGCACCAGCACGTAAAGTTAAAACAACACAAGCATAGCTTCAACAAAATGTGCCTTCATTTATTACTACAGAAGATTGGCCTGATCTAAATCATTTAGATTACAAATTATGGTCCTTCTTAGAGGGTATGATTTGCTTTAAAGACATGTCAATCTTAACTCTTTAAATCTTAAAAGAGGGCGACATTTTGAGTAAATGTGAAAGTAATTTTGTCATTATGAATATATGAATTAATTCCGTAGTAATTTGTTCTAATTTTCATAGAAATTAAATGTTTAGGCAGTGTTTTCATTTTAACAGTATTTATGGGAGTACGGTATATATATATATATATATATATATATATATATATATATATATATATATATATATATATATATATATATTGGAATGTTTCATATGGAGAGTAAATTCAGAAATAAACACCTTCTAATAATGAACTCTACAAGTCCAAAACAACACCCAATGAAGAACAAAGAAAATGGACTGAAAAGAAAATAGAAAAATATAGGTTCGAAAGAACTGCTACAGGTTACTGTAGAGGAGGTCAATAATGCACTGAAGGAAGTGAAGTGTAACAAAGCAACAGGCCCTGATGGTATTTTGTCGGAAATGCTTTTGGAGGCCGGAGATGACTTAAAACAAAAACTGGTCAAATTTTTCAACATGTGTCTAAAAACTAGCAAAATACCAACAATGTGGCATACATAAGAAATAATTGTTCTACACAAAAAAGGAGATATCAGAACCTTAGATATGCGAATGATACTGTTCTACTTGCAACTTCAATACAAAACCTAGAATCAACCTCGAAATCACTAGCAAAAACTATGGATTGACAAATAATAGAGCGAAGACCAAAGTAATGATTTTTAGTCTTAGTGAAGATCTGTCACATATAAATAAAATAACTGGTTTCACTGTTGTAGACCATTTCAACTATTTGGGATCCCCGTAACTAGCAATGGTGGCTGTGAAGCGGAAGTCAAAAGACGTTTGGCTACGGCTAGAAAATAGACGACCAAACTCTGGAGAGATTCAGCTGTCACAAAAAAAACACAAGGTTAAAATTGCTAGGCAGCCTTATTTCCCATAGCAACTTACGCATCGGAAACAAGGATCATTAAATAAGGTGACAAGAGACGAATCGATACATTTGAGATGTGGGCATATCGAAGAATCCTCAGAATATCATATACCGAACACCCTACTAATGTATCTATTCTTGAAGAGCTTAGTATAAATGACCGACTTTCAAACAGAATTAATAGATAGTACCTGAAATATTTTGGTCACATTATGTGGATGCCATGGAAAAGCTTGTAGTAACGGGGAAGTTAAAAGGTAGATGATCAAGGAGACGGTCTCCAACAAGATGGTCCGACCTCTTTGGTGTGGGTATGCACGAGTCAAGTCAGTTCGCGCAGGATCAAGATACCTCGAGAATGACTGTTGAGGCAGCAACCGCATAGTGTCACCGATATTCCTATCGAGGTAAAAAATTGAGAGAGAAAGGGATATCCTTCACGATGTCAACTATCTCTCCCACTTTCACTTTGTGGTCAGTCAACAATATGGTGGATTGATTTTGTGTTTTTTTTTTAGTGATGGCTTCATTTGGACTTTTGGAACGTGGTGCATCATCGGTACTTGTACAAAAGCATTTAAATTCAGTGAACCATCGATATTACTTGCTTTCGATGGGGTAGCTGTGCCATAACACTTCTCAAGCCATTCTTTGGTTCTGGCTATATTATTTCTTATCAAAAAGCAACGTTTAATCATCACATGAAATTCTTTTTGTTCCATCATTTTGCAAAAATCGAAAGTAGAGCTACAGCTGTAGCTAGCGCGCGAACTAATAGACGAAATGTCACGAACATTTTACGAAAATCTTCTTAAAGTTGGCATTAACTGAAAATCCAATGTTTGTGCTGCCATCTCTCGGAAAATCTCTGGACTTTTCACCCTATGTAAGTATATGAAATATCGACTACATGGTTCGAAATAAAATATAGAATGTACCTTACGTCCGCAAAGTGATATTACTGTACTCATTTAAAGATTTCGCCTCCTTGTGGCTGTCTCTCTCCTTGTCCGTATCTATAATAATCTTCTGTGATATATATAATGCAGCGTCTCTCTGTCTGTCTGTCTGTCTGTCCGTCCGTCCGTTAGTGCGCTTATCACTCGAGAACCACTTTCACGATTTACGTGCTTTTTTTAAAACATACATATGTTCTCTGGCCAGGTTATAGGATATATTTTATTGCGTTCGGTAAAATAAGGAATACGCTGTGACGATAAGAGTGAATCAAGTCGGAAAATAGTTTGCCGCTAGCGCGTTCTCTTGCAATACACTGCCTAAAAACCATTAAATACGGAACAATACCATGTAGCAAAGAATATATAGTTATATTCATACATTTGTTCTCTGGCCGGGTTATCTATAATCTTCAATAATATATATAAAATGCAACGTCTCTCTGTTTGTCTGTCTGTTTATCCGTTAGTGCGCCTATCACTCGAGAACGACTTATTTGATTTACGGTTTATTTTAATTCATACATTTCTTCTCTAACCAAGTTATCTATAATCTTCTATAATATATATGAAATGCAACGTCTCCCTGTCTGTCTGTCTGTTAGTGCGCTTGTCACTCGAGAACCACTTATCCGATTTATGTGCTTTTTTTTAAAAACATACGTATAGGTTATAGGATATATTTTATTATGTTAGGTAACATAAGGAATAAGCAGTGACGATAATACTGAATCAAGTCGGAAAAAAGTTTGACGCTGGCGGGTTCTCTTACAATTCACTGCCTCAACCAATAAATATGGAACAATATCAAGTGGCAAAGAATATAATATAAATAAAATGCAACGTCTCTCAGTCTGTCTGTCTGTCTGTCTGTTCGTTAGTGCGCTTATCACTCGAAAACCACTTATCCGATTTACGTGTTTTTTTTAATCATACCTATGTTCTCTTTCCAAGTTATGTAATAATAATTATAATAATTATAATAATAAACGGAAATAAAAAGGCTATGGAGACAGGAAAAAGTCATCATTGTCCCCCTCATTATATCAGCCACAGGCCTTACACCAATAACATTCACACCACATTTAGTGCAATTGGGACTCAACACGGACATACACAGAAACATGCAGAAGTCGGTGATTTTGAAAACATGTAACATTGTCAGGTCATTCCTTAATACGGAATGGTAGTAGCGTTTGTGCTGACTTGGTTTTGGCCCGTCAGCCAAACATGGAACCACATTGATCAAATGTGAGAAAGAAGAACTTTTTGTTATGATAATAATAAAAACATGTGAGAGAACAAGAAAATTCCACACTAACTACAGAAGAAATTACAGAAACAATCAAACACACACACAACTGGAAATGTCCTGGAATAGACAATATACGAAACTTCTGGTACAAACAGTTTACCACCACACATGAAGCACTCACACACCAAATCAACAAAGCCATTCTACAACCACACACATTTCCCACCTTCCTCACACAAGGAATAACATACGTTAAACCCAAAAGCTCAGACACCACAAACCCGTAAAACTACCGACCTATCACCTGTCTTCCAACCCTATACAAGATCATCACAGCCACAATTTCGAAGAAAATAGAACAACACCTAACAGACAACAATATTCTCACAGAAGAGCAAAAGGGATGCAGGAAAAATAGTCGAGGATGCAAAGAACAGCTGATTATAGATAGCGTGATTATAGGACAAATCAGAAAAGAACACAGAAATCTTCACATCGGTTACATAGACTATAAAAAAGCCTTCGACTCCATACCTCACAGCTGGTTAATCAGGGCCCTAGAAATCTATAAAATCAACTAACACCTCAGGCAGTTTCTCACGCAAATTATGAAAACATGAAAAACCAAAATACGCCTAGAAACACAAACCGAAAGGATCCAAACAGAAGAGCTGTACATCAGACGGGGTATATTTCAGGGAGACTCGCTCAGTGCTCTATGGTTTTGCCTCTGTCTCAATCCACTCTCAAATATACTAAACAGAACAAAGCATGGCTTCAATATCAGACACCAAAAAGTGAATCAACATAAAATAAATCACCTCCTATATATGGACGACATAAAAACTCTACGCTGTCACACAAACACAGCTGAAAGAACTCCTCAAAATCACAGAAATATTTCACCTTAGATGTCAATATGGAATCTGGTATAAGTAAATGCAAAGTGCTCCACATCAACAAAGGCCAATGGAAGTGCCCACCATCAGACAGAAACCATCAACAATGAAACACTCGATAACATGTTCGACAAAGAAACATACAAATATCTAGGCTTCCAACAAGGCACCAAACTCAACCACACTCACATCAAAACAGAGCTCAGAACCGAATTCAAAGACAGACTGACGAAACTTTTGCAAACAAAACTCAACTCTAAGAATCTCACTAAAGCCATCAACACGTTCGCTATACCTTTACTCACATATTCATTTGGTATCATTAAATGGTCACAAACAGACATAGAAAATATTCACATCCTTATACGATCTCAATTCACTAAATACAGGAAATTACACCCCAACGCATGCAAAGAAATACTTACCATCGAGAGGAAGGCAGGAGGAAGAGGAATTATAGACATCAGATCATTACACACAAAACAAATACAAGCACTTAGGAAATTCTTTCACAGCAAGCAAACCAGCCTCCACACAGCGACAGTGAAAGCAGACAAAAACTACACACCTCTCGACTTATCCCGGGCAGACCACTCAGCAGACACACACAGTCATACCCAATTACAACAGGAACAGATGAAAACGTGGTCAGAGAAAACACTCCACGGAAAACAGAGATACCATATAGAACAAGACCACGTAAATAAAAAACAATCATACACCTGGTTACAGGATGGGCAGCTATTCCCTGAAACAGAAGGCTTCTTACTTGCCATCCAGGATAAAGTCATATTAACCAGAAACTACCAAAAGCATATCATCAAAGATCCGACTATTGCAGAGGACCGATGTAGGAAATGCCACCAGCAGAAAGAAACGATCGAACATATAACGAGCGGCTGTAAAATATTGGCCGGAACAGAGTACACAGCCAGGCATGATTCAGCTGCCAAAGTGGTTCACCAAGCACTAGCCACAACATACAAACTCATAGAAAACACAGATCCATACTACAAATACACACCAACATCCATACTTGAAAATAAAGATTACAAGCTCTACTGGGACATCAGTATCCATACAGATAAAACAGTCTCCGCCAATAGACCCGATATTACATTTCAGTGCAAAAAAGGAAAAGTCACCTATCTAATTGACATAGCTGTCCCCAACGACACAAACATCCAAACGAAATACACAGAAAAAATTTCCAAATACACAGACCTTGCAACGGAAATAAAAAGGCTATGGAAACAAGAAAAAGTCATCATTGTCCCCCTCATTATATCAGCCTTACACCAATAACATTCACACCACATTTAGTACAATTAGGACTCAACACAAACATACACAAAAACATTCAGAAGTCAGTGATTTTGAAAACATGTAACATTGTCAGGTCATTCCTTAGTACATAATGGTAATAGCGTTTGTGCTGACTTGGTTTTGGCCTGTCAGCCAAACATGGAACCACATTGATCAAATGTGAGAAAGAAGAATTTTTTGTAATAATAATAATAATAATCTATAATATATAAAATGCAACGTCTCTCTGTCCATTAACGTGCTTATCACTCGAGAACCACTTATCCGATTTACGTGTTTTTTTTAGATAATAATTAATAATCTATATAATATATATAAAAAATGCAACATCTCTCTGACTGACTGTCCGTTAATGTGCGTACGTGTTTTTTTTTTTTTTAATTTTAACTTATTGTTTATCAAAAAAAAATCTATAATATATGTCTATCTGTCTGTCCGTTAGTGCGCTTAGCCCCCAAGAACCACTTATCTGATTTACGTGTTTTTTATTAAATGCATATGTTCTCTGGCCAGGTTATAAGATGTATTTTATTACGTTGAGTAACATAAGGAATAATAGTGAATCAAGTCCACGCGAGCGGAGCAGTGGGCACGGCTAGTGTTAGTATATAAATTTTATTTATGAAATATCGACTGCTTTGTTTGAAATAAAATATTAAATTTACCTTACGTGTCCGCGAAGTGATGTTACTGTACTTATTTAGAAATTTCGTTCCTTTGTATCCGTCTCTCCTTGTCCGTAAACAATTAAAATGTTAGTGTATAAACTTTATATATGAAATATTGACTACTTAGTTTCAAATAAAATATTGTCTGTATTTTACATGTCCGCGAAGTGATGTTATTGTATTTATTTAGACGTTCCACTTTTGCCCCTTTTTTTCTCTGTAAACAATTGTAATGTTGTTACGAGAGCCACCTTTTAAAGTTTTTACAAAAATAATGAAACTAAAAAAAAAAATTTGTTACATATCGTTTTATTGTTTCTCAAAATATTCACCTTTAAGATTTATACACTTTTGCATGCGTTCGAACGAATTCTCAAAACATCGTTTCCACTCTGAAGTTTGTACCTCAAAACATGGTTTTCGAAGGATTCAACAACTTGCTGAGGTTGATGAAAATCGCTGTACACGTTTTTTTTTTGACGTTCTGGTACAAAAAGAAATCCTTAGGTGACAAATCAGGTGAATATGGCAATAAGACATTAATTCGATGTTTTTCTCCGTAAAATAATTAATTGTTTGACGTGCTGTGTGAGAGCTGGCATTGTCTTGAAGAAGAGTCATGCGACGTTTTCCGTTGTTTGTTTTCCTGATATCATCAATAAGTTCTGGCCAGCAAATTGTTCATTTAACATTAACTGTTTTTCGATCCTCTTAAGCAATAGTTGCAAACATGTCCTATATAACCAAAGAAACAAGCGATCATTTTCTTGGAAGTGCTTCGCGAATGAACTTGTTGGACTCGGTTCTGCTTGGAACACCCAAACAGTTGATTGTTGCTTTGTTTTCGGCTCGTACGAATATACACAAGTTTCGTCTCCTGTTACGATGTTGTATACGGATTTTGCATATCTTCGGTCAATTTTTTTGAGCATTTCCCTACACCATTTGACACGAGCCTGTTTTTGAGTTTTGGTCAAATTATGTGGAATCTATCGCGAACAGATCTTTTTCACAGCTAAATGTTTATGCAAAATCGAATGTACTGCAATCTTCGATATGCCAAAGGATGCCTCTATCTCACGGTGTCACATGCCCATCCTCTTCAATCACGTTGCGCACAGCATCGAGGTTTTTTGGAACAACAACCGATTTTGGTCGACCTTCACGAAATTCATCGCTGACGGAAGCACGACCATCAAGAAATTCTGCGAACCTATTATAAACAGCCTCTTCTGATGGTAATTCATTACCTAAAGTTGAACGAAGCAATTCGAGGCATTGTTCAAGTAAAATTTCCATTCATTCTTAAAACTGTTTTTTTAAACGCTCACTGTGAACACAACTAAACTACTAGCTCAATTTCTAAGCTCCTACTGTTTTAACAATAACAAATGTCAAATTTTTCAACAGTGGTAATGTCACATCTCAATAGCGCCATCTAGTAGTTGTTGTATTGTATTTAAAGTTTTACTGTTGCCACAAAAAACTGTTAGTTTTTTTTTTTTAAACTGCTTATCCTATTCTTTGGCGGGCCGAAGATGCGGCCGAGCTGTTAAAGTCAACACTCCTTTTTTAAATAATCATAATAAACACACGTTTTTTGTTTTACTTTTTTTTAACTCAAAGTGATTAAATTTTATTGTTTTCATTTCGAATTTCTGTCATAAATTAATTGATTAACCAACTTGGCGTGACAGCGTGAGGGAACATGTTGCACACAGGTTATGCGTCTAAAAGATTGATGGGGTTTTCGCTTCATGTAACATTAAAATAAGGCTATTAATAATGGATAAAACAAAGTAAAAAAATAAATCAATACAAAAAAATCCGGAGTACTTTGCAACGCGTCTAGTTGGTTTCGAATGATCGAGCATTTACCATCAACAAGAAATACAAAGGTTGTATGATAAGTACCTGGCCTTGAAAAAAAAACCATTTTTAGGTGTTTTTTTGTTTTGTGTTTGTTTGTTTGCTTTTTGTTGTTGTTTGGTAACATTTATTTTATTTTTTATCATAGTCTTCTTTTAGCTTGATATACTTAGTCCCACCCTTTTTCTGTCTTTTGTATCCCATCTAAAAAATACAATTTCACCAACCCTTCAAAATACGCGTTTGTATTCATCGTTTGATCCAAAGTTTTTTCCGTCGAACCATTTTTTTTCATATTTAAAAATAGGAAAGAATTCATCTCTTAAAACTCATGGAATTTTGCCATGGCGATGACACAAGTGTGCACCCGTGCATTGTCTAGATGAAAGAAAATTTTTTTCTTCGCCAAATACGGACGTTTTTCTTTCATAGCATGGTTGAAACAATCCAGTAAGTTGTCATAATGCTCTCCATTAGTTGTTTTGCCTTTTTCAAGGTAATCGACGTGGATTATGCCGCGCACATTCCAAAACACTGTGGCCATGACTTTGTTGGCCGATAAAGTCGCCTTGGTCTTCTTTGGTGCCTGTTCGCTACGGAAAAGCCACTGTTTGGACAGTTCATTGGTCTCTGGTGTGCTGTGACGAACATCAAAAATCATTTCGATTGTGCTTTAACATCGCCAAACATTCTTTTCAAGTTGATACTCGTCCGTGTTTATTGTCAATTGTGAGCAATCGCGACACCCATCTTGCGGAAAGCTTTCTTATAGCCAAATTAGTTGCTAAAATGTGCTGCATCCGTTCAATTGTGTCCCAGTAATCTCACGCACTTCCACTCTCCGATCATTTATCACTATATCGTGAATTTTTCAATGATTTCTGATGTACTGACCTCATTTAGACGACCTGGACGTTCTTCATCAAAAATGCTTGTACGACCGCGTTTGAATTCAGTTGTCCAATATTTTATGATCGATAACGAAAGTGTTTCGATCTATTTAATTATCTTATCGGTTTCCCAACGAGAGGACTAGAAATAAAGCAGAGTGTAGTATTACAATTAAGACAATAAGAAAAAAATTTAGAGGTTTATGAGAATAATTCTGTGAAATTTTATGAAGCTAACGAAACGATAAGCGACGACCTTGATCGTTTTACTGTTTACGGTGATAAGAAATATAAACAACAGTTATTTTTCTTTTTCTCCCGTGTTTGAAAATGGAATATACGAGGAACACACGTAAAGTTTTTATAACAGAAAGAACAATGGATAGCGATGATTATACTTCAGGGGACTCGAAAAGAGGAAGAGTCGAAGAAAAAAAAGAGCCAATGGGATTATTCAAGAAGAGTAAAAAGCTGATAAAAACACCACAGAAAGAGAAAAACGAGAGAGTAAATAAGATAGACAATTTGATAGAAATGATCAGACACCTAATGTCAGATATAAAGGATATAAAACAAGATCAGAAGAGATACCAACAAGAGTTGAAGGATCTAAGAAAGGAGAATGAAGTATTGAAAGAGGAAAGTAAGATAATTAGAGAAAACATGAGAAGTATGGATTTGAAGATGAGTAGACTGAAAAAAGACAACGTAAGGAATAATATTGTAATATCGGGAACGAAATTTGAAGCGAATACCCAACCGGATCTGAAAATGGGTATAGAACATTTTATGGAGGGGAGTATGTACACAAAAGTGCAGATTAAAGATGTGATAAAAATAGGAGCGTCTATATACAAGATAGAACTTGGAAACACGGAAGATAAAGAAGCTGTAATGAAAAATAAAAACAAACTGAGAAACCTAAGAGAGAGAGTTTACATAAACAACGATTTAACAAAAGATGAACGGGAAATTCAAGAGAAATTGAAACATATAGCAAAGAACGAGAGAAAGAATAGAAAAAAGGATGAAAATAGGATATCAAAAAATCGTAATCGAAGGAAGAGAATATAAATGGGAAATTGAGGAAGAAAAAAACTGAAAGAACAAACAAGAATACTACGACCATCAAGTCAAAAAACTGAGAAAAAGGAGAGAGATAGGTAGATTGACGACGACCCTGGCACTATGTAGGAATCACTGTAACAGAAAGGAAAGGAAATGGATGCCAAAGGGGTGGGGGGGGGGGGGGGGGGGGGGGGGGGGGGGGGGGGGGGGGGGGGGGGGGGGGGGGGGGGGGGGGGGGGGGGGGGGGGGGGGGGGGGGGGGGGGGGGGGGGGGGGGGGTTTTTTTTTTTTTTTTTTTTTTTTTTTTTTTTTTTTTTTTTTTTTTTTTTTTTTTTTTTTTTTTTTTTTTTTTTTTTTTTTTTTTTTTTTTTTTTTTTTTTTTTTTTTTTTTTTTTTTTTTTTTTTTTTTTTTTTTTTTTTTTTTTTTTTTTTTTTTTTTTTTTTTTTTTTTTTTTTTTTTTTTTTTTTTTTTTTTTTTTTTTTTTTTTTTTTTTTTTTTTTTTTTTTTTTTTTTTGTTTTTTTTTTTTTTTTTTTTTTTTTTTTTTTTTTTTTTTTTTTTTTTTTTTTTTTTTTTTTTTTTTTTTTTTTTTTTTTTTTTTTTTTTTTTTTTTTTTTTTTTTTTTTTTTTTTTTTTTTTTTTTTTTTTTTTTTTTTTTTTTTTTTTTTTTTTTTTTTTTTTTTTTTTTTTTTTTTTTTTTTTTTTTTTTTTTTTTTTTTTTTTTTTTTTTTTTTTTTTTTTTTTTTTTTTTTTTTTTTTTTTTTTTTTTTTTTTTTTTTTTTTTTTTTTTTTTTTTTTTTTTTTTTTTTTTTTTTTTTTTTTTTGGGGGGTTTTTTGGTTTTTTTTTTTTTTTTTGTTTTTTTTTTGGGGGTGTTGGGGGGGGGGGGGGGGGGGGGGGGGGTTTTTTTTTTGGGGGGGGGGGGGGGGGGGGGGGGGGGGGGGTTGGGTGGGGGGGGGGGGGGGGGGGGGGGGGGGGGGGGGGGGGGGGGGGGGGGGGGGGGGGGGGGGGGGGGGGGGGGGGGGGGGGGGGGGGGGGGGGGGGGGGGGGGGGGGGGGGGGGGGGGGGGGGGGGGGGGGGGGGGCTACATAAAAAAATGTAACGAGGAAGTTTTTTGTTTTAATATATCTACCTCGCAAATAAGAAAATGACTCCATAAAAAAGAATTTATTTGTGTTATTATAAGTATTTGGGGGAGGTCATTTGGTACAAGCTAGTTACTTCTCGCTAGTTTTTGGATTTTTTTCGCTTCCAAGGAATTTTCAAGTATCCAGTTGCAGTGGGATAAAGTTTCTTCCTTAAGAGGTAAATGGGACCATGAAAGAACGTCCCATAATATACAGCAATGATAGCCATCTCATCTTATTTTGAAGTAAGCAAGGTTCACAGAAACCGAGATCCAGTAAAATGAATAATTTTAGACGGGGTACTGTGTGTTCCCTAACCTATATTAATTGTTGTTGAAGAACTTCAAAGTATATCTACTTTTGAGTTCCTAAGCTTTCATTTTACGTCAGAAATTGGAAATCACGGCGAAGACCATTGGTGTCACTTTCCATTGATGGCAAGACCTGTAGAGTGTCCATGTAACATTCCATTTTATCCGTAGATTTTTAAGATCATGACTGGTTTTTTCATCCCTAATAATTTATTATTTTTATTACATTTTTTATATTTATTGCAGTGATTTCAATTCTTGAGCAGTGGTAGCTTTAAGACAGTGTTTATTAAATTATTGAGCATTTTAATTTAAATCGGCAGTGTGTAACTCGTGTTGCCGACTTGACTTATCTAGTTTGCATTAATTTTTCGTCCGTGAAGTGAGTCATTTTGAAAGACGTCACTTTAAGGAAGGGACGAAAGATATTTAAGCGGCCAGATGGAATTTTTAAAAAAGGCTTTTTTTTTTCGCCAGTAGGCAGTAGTGGCTTTTTCCTCCAGCACGCCAGAGTGGTTTTTTTTAGTGATTGCAAGTAGTGCAGTAACTCGTTTCTAGCTCTCAAGTTTAAGGCCTTTTTCCTTTCTTAAAATATCCTGCTCATCCTCAGGCATTTCGGTAAAAACGTCAAAAATGCTGTTTATGGCTGAGACAATATTTTTAAATGAGTAGCCTCACCAGGAGTAGGCAAAAAATCCATCGAGTATACTTATGGAAAACCCACGAGAAGAAACCAATCCGAAGGTCATAAGCACAACCAGTCTAAAAATCTCACTTCCTGTCGACAAGTGCGTTTCCATCGACTACTCTACAACGTGTAATTCGTGGAGTTAATTTCAAAAACTTTTAATTCATCGAGTTTTATTATCAACCTTTTATTAAAACTTAACCCTAATCAAAGGACTCTATGCCATAGTGTACACTCTTCTAGCTTAAAGGGGGTTTATATTTAGTAGAAGTAATTTTTAAGAGTGTAATAAAGTTAGGGATTTTTATTTTGTTGATAATATATCTATCTATATTTAAATTTAGTGTTTCACTAAATTTCTGCTCTTTCTTTCAGGACGCAACGGTTGTACGTAAATTAATCTTATTTCAACAACTAAATAACACTTCAGTATTTTTTCATTTTTTGAGCTGAACTTAGATTTTTTTTATTCTAAAATGAATGGTGCCCAAACAGTACAACCAAATTTTAAACAGCTATAGAGACTATTTTCAAAAGGCGTACAAAAATTACCTCGACTCTTCATGTACTCTACCAGTAAAAAACGAGCTAGCTTATATCTAGTTTTTTTGCGCTATCAGTATTAATATCCCCTCAATTCATTCTCCAAAATAACGGCTTCTATTTAATAAATAAAATATTTATTTAAAAGTAAAGAAAGTCAAGACGTTTCAACCTATATTATTGTTGTTAGGAACTCAATGTAAATTACCATTGAATTCCTAAGCTTTCGTTTACAGAAATTGGAAATCAAGGCAAGAACTTTGATGTCACTTACATTGATGGCATGACCTGTAGAGTGTCCATGTTCAGCTGCAACGATTTGTTTCTTTTTGATTTCCTAATTTTAATTGCTATTTATCTTCCAATTTCAACGACAGACAGAGTACTACACGACAAGGGAACACCTTCTGTTTGTAAACTAATTGTGTCTTTTAGTGATGTCAAGTATTGCCTAATTTTCTTATAAGTATTGAGAATTTTGGGTTATTTTAGGTAATTTGGCTATTTTGGCTATACATCACTTATCAAAGCACTAGCCAGTTTATCTGTTTTTGCTTGAAAGAAAATTTTCACCTTGTATTGACAAATCCCTAAACACTAGGAAGTTGTCATAAATATAGGAATTGATGGCCCATTCACTGCCGTATGGTTTTCTTTTTTTCTCTTATATCCTTTTACCCTGCCGGGTGTTAGATAATAATTTGTCTATGTCCTTCCCCTTATCCCTGTCCATCAACATTTTGTACATTTTTTCTATCGTTTTCCCCTTTGCTTTTCCTACCTTTTCATTGCCCTCATCCACGTTAGTCTTGGTGTTCCTCTTTTTAGCTTCTTGCTGCTGTTTTCATTTCCATTATTCTTTTTGGTATCCTGTCGCTGTCCAGCTAAGTACATGCCCATACCATTGCAATTGCTTTTTCTCAATTTTTTGTATTATTGACTCTTGCGCAAGTTTCCCTCTGATTTTTTCGTTTTTTGATTTGATCCAGCTTAATCTTTCCTGCTATCTTCTGGAGATATTTCATTTCTGTTACAATCAGTTTAGGCCTATGTCTTTGTTGTATTGACCAAGTTTCACTTCCATATAATATCATTGGGTTCATTATTAAATTATATACTCTTAATTTTATTCTTTCGCTTATTTTCTTTTTCCCAAAAATTGTTCTGTTTAGTTAATAATAGATATTGTTTGCTTTTTTAATTTTATTGTCTATTTCAAGTTCTATTCTTCCATCATTTCCTTATTATACTTCCTAGATATTCCATTGTGGTCACTTACTCCAGGCTTGGTTCTTATATGTAATATTATTTTTGGTCCTTGCACTTCCCTTTTATTTATACCCATTATTTTGCTTTTATCTACATTTACCTCCATTTTCAGCTTTCTATTTCTTCTATCTAAACATCTATCAATTTTTGCATTTTGGTGTCTCCGTCCACTTTAAGCACTAGGTCATCAACATATAATAAGCCATTCATTCTGATTGGCATCATATTTCCTACTCCATCCCTCCCCATCCCACAGTAGTCTGTAGTTTGGACGTTCTTTGTCTTGCACTTTTGAGTAGTCTGTCCATTTACTATTATAAAAATATACGGCCTCAAACTGTCTCCTTGCTTTATTTCCTTTTTGATTATAAATATTTCTGATATATTTCCATTTACTTGCACTTTTGCTCGTGTGCCTACTTTTGTTGACTTTATGATTTGTATTAGTTTCTTAGGCGTCTCTATTAATTTCAAACAGTTTTTCTACCCCTTGTCTTTGTACTGAGTCAAAAGCCGTTCTTAGGTCTACAGATGCGAGTATGATTTCTTCTCTCGTCTCTATTTTTCTTTCTATAAGTTGTCTTAATATAAATACAATGTATTATCTGAGGTTCGCCTCTTCTCCCTGAATGCTGTTTGTTTTCTTCGTTTATTTTTAGTTTGTTTTATATTATTTTTGTATAGACTTTGTATTCTACCGGTGATAGGCAAACTGATCTATAGTTATCGGTTCGGTCCCCTTTTTTGAATATGAGCATTATTATGTTGTTTTTTCACTCCTCAGGTATCTTATTTATTTCCCTACGCCTCCGAGAATATTTAATACAGCCAATCTATCCCTTTCTTTCCCATGCATTTGAACATTTCTGGATCTACCTCATCTTCGCCACTTGCTTTAGCAATTTTGATGTCATTTATTGCCTCTTCCAGCTCTTTGATATCAATTTTATTTTGATGCATTTCACCTTGTTGTCCTTGTTTACTTCTATTGGCTGATTTCTGTCTTTCTCATCTAGATCAAATTTTTGTTCATAATGTCTTCTTCAGACTTCCATTTTTTCAGCAGAATTTGTTCTGATTTTGTTATTTTCATCCCTTACGCTAGGAAATCTACTTTCTTTCTTTTCCCTCTTAGACCGTGTGGTTTTAAAAGTTAAATTTAGGAAGATGAAATCGTAAGCGTAGATGTATATTTTTTTTTTTGCTATCAAGATCATTAAATAGGATGTCAAATGAAAACTTGTGAACACACGAGCTCAAAAATATATATGATGTAATACTCATTTCAACTTTCTATGACAAATAGTTTCGGAGAAAATCGGGTGTGACAAACAGACGGAGAGACAGACGGACCAAAGTCATAAGTGTGAACACTAAAAATACATAAATTTTAAAACATTGTAAATATTACAGATGTGTATTCCTGTTTTTACGTTCAGAGCAGATAATCTAACAATGACGAAGCAAAACATCAACAAAATATGTGTTATGCAAAAAAAAAATAAAGAGGTCAATGTTAAGCGTTACCCTTAGAAATCACATCCCAAATTACATTATCCGGAAGACAACGGGAATACAAGACGCGGTCAAATTCATTCTACTTCTTAAATGTAACTGGGCTGGATATGTTGTTAGGTTTAAGGACGGGCGATGGACAAAAAGAATTACAGAGTGGCGACCAAGATCTATTGGAGTAGAGGTAGACCACCAAATCGGTGGACGGATTATTTGAAGAGGGTGGCTGGAAATTGGGTACAAGTGGCTCAGAACAGAAGAAGGTGGAAGGACCTGAGGGAGATTTTCATCCAGCAGTGAATAGTATAAGCTGAAGATGATGATGAAATATTACCATTTCAATTGTTTAAAGTATAGTTACATTCCGACTGATATTAAGATCATCTAAAAAATATCTAAAATATCAAGTGAGATGCCTATCCCCCAGAAATTCACCAAAGAATAATATGTTTTCTTTTTGTTAATATACTAGTCAACGTTTTTTTTAAATGTTTTATATGACAAAATATATTTTTCCATTTGGAAATTTATTATAAAGGGCAGTACCATCGTACAAAGGAGACCTTTCAAACAATGCTGTTAAGACTTTTAAGCAACTGTAGATGCCACAATGATGATTATGATTAGAAAACTCAAAAACTTTAGAGACTTTGTTGACGTATAAAATTGTGTATAATTTACAAGGCTCAAATTCGGCTGTCGTTAGAATACTGCTCTCATGTTTGGGTATCATCTTCCAAACACACTTAACATATCCTAAATTCTATCAAAAAGAGGGCTATTCGCTTGATTGGGTACAATCTTTATTCTTTGGAATATAGAATAAAGGTCGGTGACTTGAATTTGTTCTATAAATCCCATCTTAGGAAGTATTCTGTGAATGTAGTCTGCTTGATTCCGCCCAAAGCGATGCTTGATAGAAATATATAGCGGTAATACATCACATGGGGTTTAGCTTGTTACTGCTCGTACCAGCTTTTTCAAGAATTCCTTTATATGAATAACCTCATTCCAGGAGTTTGTTCGCACCGAGTATAAACTACGGTAGTTCAAGGCTAAGTTCAAGTATGTCGCTGTTATTTCCACTACTGTACCCATTGAGGTATTATTTAAAAAATCTAAATTGTTGTCAATTAACTTCCTTTAACATTGCGTAGTTTTTATATTACTGTAAGTCTTTTTGCAAAATATTAAGAAAAAAATATCTTTAATTTTTTTTTTTCCTTTTAACATTAAATTTGATAATAAACTGTAGTAAAATTCTTTTCAGCTGTGATGAAAAAACATCGCCACAATTTACCAGGAAATATTGGTATAACCCTCGTAAAAAACGTGCAGTTCTGCAATGAACATTGAATTTGACTTTCCCACAAAATTGAGCAAAGGAAGGGCTGCAGAAAAAATTGAAGCTTGGCAATTCCCTCCTCGTACTGTTTTCTCTTAAAATTTAACTTAGTGGATAAATGAACTTCAGGTATTTCTTTTCTTTGGAGAAATAATAGATTTTAGCATCATGCATTCACTGTATCAATATAAAGATGGTTTGCCACGCCATAATTAATTGTAAAAGTGTCAGATATTTAACATGTAAAAGATAGGAATTCATACTTTTTCTTCTATCAAAAGTCACTAAAAAATATTTACATAAAAAATTACTTTACTATCGTTTGTTAAAATATGAAGGCAGTTTACTTCCTAGTTGTTGCAAAAATATTAGATAAATACTACTATCTCATGTATTTTACGAATTGAATTTTCGCTGTGGCAACGTAGCTTGAAGATCAGTCTGCGCGCGCGAACACAAGCATTCTTTCAAATTTGGAATCACATATATGCATTGCATTGATCGGACTTTCTTTTAAAAGATACTAGGATAAACGCCTGCCTTGGAAGCGCATTTATTCAGTTATTCAGTTATCAATACCTAATAATCGATATATTTCTAATAAACAATCCAAAGTATCGTTTTAATTAATTATACATAATTTTTGTTGTATATCATGTAAAAGTATCAACGTTATTATAAATAAAACTTAATTGTGCGCGGCGCGGGAAACAAATGAGAAGCTACATACCCTAAAAACCAAATTATTTCGCGTCTTTCTCTAATATAATGCACTCTCTGTCTTCTCGTAAGAAATATCTTAAAGGAAGCTACAAGAGCATTGCGAATTCTGCACGTTTAGGACACCCTACTGATGCTTCTTCTAAAAAAATAAATTTTCGTTTTTGCAAAAAAATGTTTTTTACTAGACTTTTCAATCCACCCTCATATTAGGGATAAATTGAAAATACGATAGGTAATAGATTTATCGCCATACGTTACGAAGACGTATGTTATTAAACAATTAGCATTTTAAGTTCATTTCTCTGCAGTCTTAAGCCTCATAATTATTCGCATAATTAATAATTAATTCATTAATATCAATTAAATAAGTGTCCACCTCTCATTTCCCGCACAGGGTGTTCTCAGTTACCAACCAGTTGTAGGCCTTGCAGATGTCAATTTAACATATAATGGTAATTAGCAAATAAATAGGTGTAGACTTTTGTATTACATACGACCTATTATCCCACGTTTCGTAGCACGGTAGCAGCCATTTATGATTTTTCTTTTATGGTTATTTTATTAAAATGTTTTGACTTGAAGGCGTGTTTTCAATAACTATTGATAACTGTCAATACACGTTAATTATCCCTTTACTTCATTCTAGTAAGAAAAATAAATAGGACTAAAGAATGTGGTCTTAAATTTAGTAGAATTCAATTATTGTAAATTCTGGGTTTAAAATAAGGTTAAAGACTCGACATTAAGTAAAAATTAAAGGTGAGACATCCTGGAGTAAGAAATAGTTAATGAATTTATTACTGCCAACCTTTATAACTTCTTCTTCTTTGGGTACCATGACTGCGCCAACGACCGTTGGTTCTCATGTTGGCTACCATGTTGATGATGATCGCCTTATTGGTCGCTCGGAAAAGCTGAACCACAGATTTTCTTATACCACTGCTTCAAGTTTTTCAACCCCGATGTTCTCCTCCTCCTTGGACCACGTCTTCCTGGAATCTTTCCTTCTATGATTAGGTGCAAGTCGTGACTATTTCCAAATCCTTGTCCATGTCCTGTTGTTATTAATTCTGTCTATCAAACTGATTTTCAGCAGCCGTTGATACACCCACATCTCGAATGCCCTCAGACGTTTAAACATTCCTTCAGTGAGCGTCCACGCTTCCATGCCATACAGGAGAACCGGAAAGACCTAGCAGCGAATCATTTTCATCCGTAATTTCAATGGCAAGTCGTGACTGGTTAAGATTTTTTTCTTTTCCATGAAGGTGACTCGGGCCTATTCTATTCTAATTTGGATATTTACGGTTGGGTCCCAACTGTCATGATATTACTGCCACGATACATCAATTTACTATTTCTCTCTATCCTGCCTTTGACAGCAATACCACTATCTTCAATGTTAAATTCTTTGTTTTACAATCATATATTTTAGTTTATTTTGCATTGAGTCTTAGGCCAAACTGTGTTCACAAATTTTTGAAGGTCCTTTCCGTTATCAGTGAGAATTAATTTATCATAGACCTGATGTTGTTTACGTCCCCGAACAGAGTGTTATAGTTATGGACAATGCAAGTTACCATAGTCGCCTACTAAATAAGGTTCCTAATGCAGCCAACACCAAATCGGAGATACAGGAATATATGTTAGAAAATGACATTTATTTTGACTTTAGTTATAAAAAAAAGTGATCTTTTGGAAGTTTTGAAAGACTATAAATTGAAAAAGAATATGTTTGTGATAGTATGGCTCAGAAAATGGGACACACTGTTTTGCGGCTTCCTCCGTATTATTGTGTGTTTATTCCAATTGAACATATTTGGTATCAAGTTAAATCAAATATAAGGGCATAAAATGTTTCTCCTACTTTAAGCGTGTTAGTGGCTGAATTAGTAAAAAAAAGTTATAAATGATATACCTTGTGAAAGCTGGAAGAATTCTATTTAGCACGTTGTTAAAGTTGAAGACTCATATATTTATGTAAATAATATAAAACCACTAATAATTACCTCAGCTGATGATAGTGATACTGAAACCGAATTAGGCTTAAGATAAAATATATTTTTAATTATACAATATACGAGGCTGGTTTGAAAAGTCCGTGCAAAGTCCGAGAGATGGCACACCGGCGCGTATCGAGGTCATGTTTAGTTAGTAGCATCTCTTGAATGAATGCACACCAAGTTTCAGCCATATTGGTCTATTTCTTTGTGTTTGGCATTCGTGTGAATCAAAGAAGTCGAGTGATTGTCAAGAAATGGACAAAAAAGAATTTCGTGTGGTGATTAAACATTACTTTATGAAAGGCAAAACGCCTTAGGAGACTAAAGAGAAGCTTTATAAACATTATGGTGACTCTGCACCTTCGATTAGAACAGTTTATAAGTGGTTTCAAAATTTTCGGACTGGCCATATGGGCAACGTTCTGGACGGCCTGTGGAGGTTACGACTCCAGAAATCATTGATCAAATCCATGATATGGTGATGAATGACAGAAGAGTTAAGGTGCGTGAGATTGCTAGTGCTGTGGGCATCTCGACTGAACGGGGGTACATAATATTTTGCATAAACATTTGGACATGAGAAAACTATCCGCAAGATGGGTGCCGCGATTGCTCACGCTTGACCAAAAACGGAATCGTCTGAAGTGTTGCAAAGGATGGTTTGCAGCTGTTCCAGAAGAATCCGGAGGACTTTAAGCGTCGTTTCGTCACTGTGGATGAAACATGGATACATTACTATACTCCTGAGACCAAACAACAATCTAAACAATGGGTTACCAAGGGGGGCAATCTGCACCAAAAAAGGCGAAGACCGTTCCTTCGGCCGGAAAGGTTATGGCGACTGTCTTTTGGGATTCGCAAGGGATAATCCTCATCGACTATCTAGAAAAGGGTTTAAAAACTATTACAGGTGAATATTATTCATCGTTATTGGACAGTTTGAAAACCGAGCTGCAAGAAAAATGCCCGCGATTGGCCCACAAGAAAGTCCTTTTCCATCACGACAACGCACCAGCACACACTCAGCAGTTGTGGTCGCAAAATTAATGGAAATAGGATTCCAACTCGTTTCACATCCCCCCTATTCTCCAGACTTGGCTCCCTCGGACTACTGTTTGTTCCCCAATTTGAAGAAATGGCTGGCGGGACAAAGATTTTAATCAAACGAGGAGGTGATTGCAGACACTAATGGATATTTTGCAGACTTGGACAAATTCTATTATTCGGAAGGGATCAACAAACTAGAACATCGTTGGACGAAGTGTATAAGCCTAAAAGGAGACTATGTCGAAAAATAAAAAAGGTTTACCCCAAACACATAAGTAGTTTTTATTTTTGCACGGACTTTTCAAACCAGCCTCGTATCCCCTATTGTAAACCCCATTCATTCAAACTGTATATTTGTACGTCTTATCCATTTATTTTTACATGCATCTATAAATAAACATCTCCAAAAACACTTACAATTTTATTTATTTGCATTAATGAATAAAATTCTTAAGTCCATCTCTGCAACCTATCATAAACAAAAAGTCAGAATTTTTATATTTCCCACTTAAGACGGCAAAAAGTCAGGATCTTATATTTTGGGACAGGCTAGACAATTTTTGTTATCGTATGTGCATTAAAAAGTAAAAGGTCACTAAAAAAATATATACATAAAAAAATTACTTTGCTTTAGTTTGTTAAAATATGAAGGCAGTTTACTTCCTAGTTGGTGCAAAAATATTAGATAAATATTACTTTCTCATGTATTTTACGAAGTGAATTTTCGCTGTGGCAACGTAGCTTGAAGAAGACAAAGCGCGCGGACACGGGCGTTCTTTCAAATTTTGAATCACATATATGGATTGCACTGATCGGACTTTTTATAAAAGATATTAGAATAAACGTAATTTCAGTGGCAAGTCGTGATTGGTTAAGATTTTTTTCTTTTCTATAAAGGTGTCTCGGGCCTATTCTATTCTAATTTTGATATTCATGGTTGGGTCATTGATATTACTCCTAAGATACATCAATTCATTATCTCTCTCTATCCTGCCTTTCCCAACAATACCACTATCTTCAATGTTAAATTCTTTGTTTACAATCATATATTTTATTTTATTTGCATTGAGTCTTAGGCCAAACAAGTTTTTGTAGGTCCTTTCCGTTATCACTGAGAATTAATTTATCATAGACCTGTTGTTGTTTATGTTAACGTTGCTAATATTGATTCCTTCAATGGTACGTACCAGTGAGTACTTCATTGAATAACACCTCCAAATAGAGGTTAAACAACAAGGGCGACAGAATACAACCCTGATGCTTGATTTTAATTTCATTCGATAGTTGAAGCTCCAACCGTACTTCAGCTGTATGATTCCAAAACACATTGACGATGATACGATTATCTTTGTCGTCTATTTACATACACACAATTAAACAAAACCCAAAACTAGAAAATTGCCAATTACCAGCACAGTCAACCGCCGTGTCGCCCTGTTAGCTTCTATAGGGTATCACGTTTAAACGACTACGGACCTAAATGCGCTAGCTCTGTCCCAGGATAAGTTCGATCTTTTAGTTTTCTCAACCCAGTTTGATCTAGGCTTAGTTAAAATGTGATAGGACACCACCAAATTTTATTTTACATAATGTTGGCCTTACGGGCATGTTAAGAGGTCAGAGATAAAAAAAAACTTGAAAAAAAATGTATTGATCCTAATCTACTCTGCTATATAGTCGTACCTAGCTTACCTAATAGAATAAAAGAAAAATACAGACGAACTTTTTATTGGATACTTTATTTCAGTTATTTTAGTAAAACTAGCAAATTTGTAAAAATTAGACTAGAACTAAAACAATAAAAAGTAGTTAGTCGTTACACGACTAATTCTTTTATAAAGAATGACTTGAAAAATTGAAATTAATTACTTTTGTACTATAGCAATTTGTTAAGTTGTTGGTAACATTATCTGATTACATAAATGTTACTAAAAATACTAAATTTACACTTATAAAATTTGGAGGTTTTGATCAAGAACTAAAATTTACCAGGAGCTCACAGCAGGTAATATATTTAATAATAAACCCATCCACAAAAAAAACAATATAACTTAAATGATAAATACAACTTAAATGATTACATCTTCCAAGCTTCGAACCGATTTAAGTGAGAAGTAGGAATTAAGCTCTTGACCTGGTTCGTAGCTTTGGGAGACAGAAAATACTAAATTCTACACTCCAATTTTTTTTTTTTTTTTTTTTATGGGTCTAGCACACGTGCTACAGGGAAATCCCTAAAGCGCTACAGGAGCGACACGTGTGCGGAGAAAGCGATTCACGTTGTTCTTCAATCGCTGTAGATTGTACTCGATGGGAAACACAGTCCTGGGCAAAACTATTCCACAGGTATGATGTTCTCCATACAAAAGACTGCTTAAAAAGCGTTGTACGAGGAGTAACAAGCTGAACCTCATACGAATGTGAAGTATTAGCGCGACGTGTACTCCTAACATGCACCGCTCTGGCAGGAATTAAGCGGGCCACATCTTTCGAACACTTTCCATGAAAGTACTTGTAGAATAGGCTCAAGTCGCCAACCGTTCTTCGATGTTCCAGCGAATCAAGGCCGTCGGTCAGTTCCGGGTGTCCAATCAGACGAACAGCTCTTCTCTGGATAGAATCCAACAAATGCAGTGTATGTTTGGGAGCGGAGCTCCAAACATGGGAGCAGTATTCCATAGTTGGTCGAATTGAGCTTTGTAAAGAATTAACAGTTGTTGTGGAGTGTAAAGCTTTCTGGTTCGAAACAATATTCCCAACTTTTGAGAAGCTCTCCTAGCTATATGCCTGCAATATGTTCATGCCAGGACATATTTGCTCCCAAATTAACGCCTAACAGATTGAGTGACGATGTTTAGAGGGATGGAGTGCCCCGACATAACTATGTCGGGTTCTGCAACGTTAACTTTTTTAGAAAAAACTGCCGCCTGGGTTTTTGTAGCGTTAAATTCCACTTGGTTACTGTCACCCCAAGATAGAATTTCTTCCAGGTCTTTGTTAAGTTGAATGACTTCCTGCTGTCTGCGGATATTCGTCTGAGTAGTCGATGTCCGAGCATTCAAAGTGAATGAAGACATAAGTGTACTGTCATCTGCAAAGCTGTAGATTGGATTCTTGGTCTTTTCCAGCAGATCGTTAATATAAATAAGGAAGAGAGTAGGAGATAGTATGGAACCTTGGGGCACACCGGCGTTGATAGTGAAGGTGTTAGAAAGAAATCCGTCGACTGCCACTCGTAAAGAACGCTCTCTGAGGAAACATGAGAGCCACAAACAGAACTTTTCAGACATACCATAAGAACGTAACTTAGCCAACAGCCCATCGTGCCAAACACGGTCAAATGCCTTGGATATGTCAAGAGCAACCGCTCGAGATTCTCCAAAGTGTTCAATTGCGTTGTTCCAAACATGTGTTATATAAGTCAGAAGATTTCCTGTTGATCTATTTTTACGAAAGCCATATTGGTGATCACTAATAATGTTGAATCCTTCAAGATATTTTAGAAGATGCTGATTGATAGCCTTTTCCATGACTTTCGATATTATTGAGAGTAGTGCGATTGGTCGGTAGTTATTTGGCAAGGTCTTCTTGCCTTTTTTAGGTATCGGCTGAACTGTGGCACATTTCCAGCAGGAAGGAAATATTCCCTTTCTGTAGGGTAGGCTGCAAAGTCTACAGAAAACTGGTGTTAGTTCCCTTGCACAGTTCTTGAGAATTGTGGCAGGTATTCCGTCAGCGCCAGAAGCCTTTTTGGTGTCTAGCTTCATCAAAATACGTTTTATGATACGCTGTCTGAAGACAATATCGGGCATCCTTGACTGCACTATGGCAATAGTAGATGGTGTTTTTCCTTGGAAATCGGCAGTAGAATGTGAAGCAAAGAGTTCAGCCAACAAGTTCGCTTTCTCAACAGGTGTCGTTGCAATAAAATTATCTGGCCGTGTGAGTGGTGGTATGGTGGATTTGGTGAAATTTTTTTTTTCACACACTCTAAATCTTATCTGTATCCCTCTAATCCACTCTAGTAGGTGGAGTAGTCGCACACAAAGCTATACCAGGCTGTCGACTGGGTGAAAAGGAAAGTCCTACCAAAAGCTGATGTGGACACTGAAGTAAAGAAATACTCATAGTAGTCCTTTGTGAACAGCACGTGATCCAGGAATAACACGCCTCATACGGAGGCACGTCCCTCACACGTGAAAAAACCAATCTAATACCAACTACCAAAAAAAGACCATCGAGTGCTCTTTTACCAAAACTACAAATTATACCGTAACCCAAAAATTTGGTTTTCACAAATCGTCACGTTTACCCTTTAAAATTTCATTGAAAACCAAAATATCGTCTCAACACTTTAGAACACTAGAACTATGGAAGAAAAGGCCTGTTAAAACGTAAATTTTCACATATACGTCCTCTCCTACTACAGAAAATATTACATTCTTTCTGTCAGTTATATAAACGATATACACTTTAAAACCCAAAAAAATTACTATATTAATTAAAAGATGATTGCAAACGCTGCTGCACGTCCAAACTAAAATTTCCAAAATAACTCGATACATAACTTGAGGGTTATATTCTATATCCACTCCAAATCCTAAGGTAAAGTGAAACCAGGCGAATCTACGACCGACATTCTTTACAACCTAATTGAAATATCCTTCAATGCAAATTCCTGGTAATAATTGAGCCCCAAAACATCCTTTGAGCACTAGCATGTTTTCTTGACAGTCAGACATTTCATATTTCCGCTTTCAGTTGTTAATGAACAAATATTCACCTAAAAAGGATTTAATTTATTAATCTCTCCAAGAAAATTAAATTTTCCCATGTATTCATCATCCGGAAAACACGATGGAAACTATAAGCTTACTCCCTCCATTTTGTCAGGAAGAATTATAAAAATTTGGCAAAAAATCGAAGGTCATGTTTAAAGTAAACAAAACAGATAAAAATAATCTTCATTATAGTGTATTTGTTTGGAGTTGATAGCAGAATTCTCTCATTGTAGATGCAAATATATGTTGGGGTGCGCCCAAAAAAAAAAGAGATTTCTTATGCATTTTACTGGATTTTGCTACCTGTTTTGAATTATTTTTAAGGGTTCACCTTATTTTGGGCAAAAAACCTCTGCTGTACAATAGTCATAAAATGTAAATGAAGGTTCATTGGTAGCATAGTCATCCGAAGGTAACCTGCTTTTAGTATTTAATAAATAAAATTATCTTAAAAATAAAGTTATGGACATATAAGATTTATTACCAAAAATTTTTTAATCTATAGATCTATGTATATATACAAATTCACGATAACATATATAAGTACTTTAATTACAATCAAAACAATCATCATATTCAAAATCTAAAGATTCGACTTCTCTTAAATTGATAATTAAGGGTTCTATTTCCATAGTTTCTTGGATGTATTCGTCAAGTTTCCACATTTTATTTTCTTCTTTTATAACATGTCGAATGGTATTTTTCCAATTATCCTCTTTGGTCCTCTCTATTCCGGCGAGTAATAATTGCCTTACGTCTTGAAGTTAGAACGTGCTGTTTTCCCTTGCAACGAAACCTTTCACTTGTGCCTAAATTAGCTTTAGGATTCAACTCGCAATGATATAGAGGTAATCTAAGCACTGTGATATTCCGTTCCTTTGCCGTCTCATCGACTGCGTATTTCTTGAACTGTGCCTTATTTTACTATTCAGTATATATCACTTCTAAACCAAACACTTTATTTTTGCACTCGACGCGCATTTCGCTAACCTCTCTCAGAGTCTCTCTTTCTGAGTCAATCATCGCTCTTGATGAAGCTAACATGGTTAGCGAAACGCGCGTCGAGCGCAAAAATAAAGTGTTTGGTGTAGTGGTGATATACACCAAGTAGTGTCATTGTACCAAAAATTGCACATTCCCAACATAGTTGTGCCTTATTTTGTTTCGCAATTTTTAGAAGTTCCGCTTTTAACATACCATCTTTATGTTTGAGATTGTTGTCTTTTATCCACTGAAGAATATCCGCTTTCTTCGATGAATTTGTCGAGATTCATTCTAATAATGGAGAATGCTATGGGGCATTGTCTAATACTACAACTGATTCTGCTGGTATATATTCAATTATTTGTTGGAAGTACTGCTCAAAAACATCGGCCGTCATCTCCTCATGGTAATTTTTAGTTGACTTTGATTCAAATTCCAACAAGCCACTGTCGAGAAATCTCTTTTTCACTACTAATATATGCTATAATTACCTTGCGACTCTTAATGTTTTTGTCAATCCAGAATTTTTCACTGTATGTCCCTCATTAACCCAGGTCTCATCTAAAGGTGGGTACACACTAGGCGAACGCATACGGCCGCATGAGAGCGAACGGGTGCGGCCGTATCTGTGCGGTGTTCGTAGAAATTTGTTTCCTGTCCACATATAAACGAACGCATGTATACTCCATCATTCGTTCATGTTCGCTGTTTGGTGCTTGAAATGGCTTCACAAGATGATCTAATCATTGCTTGTGCGTCCTTTATTATTATTGATGATAATAATGAAACACGAAGGCGTAAGCGAGCAAAACGGCGGTGGTGGATGACGGCTTTATTCAAGAGTCGAAATCGGTACAGTGGAACAGACCTGATTCATGATCTTACATCTGACATTGGATATGGTCTCTTTGAAAATTTCTGCAGAATGAGATCTAGTGATTTCGAGATGATATTACAGAAAATCGATCCGAAAATCTCAAAACAAGATACAACATTCAGAGAAGCGATTCCGGCACCAGTAAGGTTAATATTGACTTTGCGATACTTGGCTACAGGGGACTCATTCACAAGTTTGATGTATACATTTAAAATTTCAAAACAGCTTATTTCAAGAATAATCCCTGAAGTATGTTCTGCAATTATTGAATGTCTTAAACAATATGTCAAGATGAGTAAAAACTACATTCAAATTATTTAGCAAATATATTAAATACAAAAGGGTGTTAGAATAAAAGGTACATTGAAAAACATTAATAACTACTGATATGGTTCATAGTTGTTTAAATAATTGACAATTGATTCTTGATGTTGAATACCAGAAGCATTTTCAGTTTCATTTTCTGGGGAGACTACTTGAACTTGAAATACCGATTGGGGTGTCGATGGAGGGTTGTCGGACATTGAATACAATGAATTTCGTCCTTGACTGTGGGTTGATGAAGAATGTTGTGGTGAGGTAATAGCAGAAACTGATAAGGCCACTTGTTGTTCATTGTAATGTACTATGTGGCCAGGGGGCAGTGTTCGTGGGACTTGTGGTTCGTACCTACCCATATCAGCGTTAAATAAAACATTTGAAATATGATGCTCAACAATGCATTGTGTGTGACGACTATATTTTCTGTGCTTTGCGCCCACGTGTTCTCCAAAAATTGTACTGTCGTCTCTGATAGGACGACTGGCAACAGTATCCTTCAGTATTTGGTAAGCTTCTTCTGATCTGTTGTTAGTGGTTGAAATGTTTTCACGGGTCCGTTTGCTACTTTGTGTGCTTGATGAATTTAATTGTTCTGTATGTGGAATCTGCTCAGAGTCCTGGGTAACATTGGATTCAATCAATTCTATAACGTCCGTCGTGGTGCTTGTAGAACTTTGTTCATCGTCAGCCTAAAATAAAATGAATATCAGATTATACCTAAAAGTACGGATAAAAAATTTATACTGCATATTAGAGTGACGGAGAGGAGCAAAATTCAAATCAGTGTTAATTAACATTAAGTTATGTTTTTTACAGATACCTAATACTGAAAATGAATGGAGGAAAGTAGCTGACGTATATGAAAGAAAATGGAATTTTCCGCATTGTCTGAGGGCCATTGACGGCCGCCACAGCGTACTTCAAGCGCCAGTGAAAAGTGGAAGCGATTATTTTAACTATCAAAAAGACTTCAGTATTGTTTTGCTAGGGATTGCTGATGGAAATTACTGCTTTCTGTTTGCCGATGTTGGGTGCCAGGGTCGAATTTCTGATGGTGGTGTGATAAAAAACACTTCCTTTTATAAAAAATTGCAAAACAATGAACTAAATCTTCCATCTGAAGAAGTACTTGGGAATAGAAATATGGAAGTTCCCTTTGTGTTTGTTGGTGATGATGCGTTTGCACTAGAATATAACATAATGAAAGCATATCCCGTAGAACAAAAAAAGGGATCTATAAAACGAGTTTTTAATTACAGACTTTGCCGTGCCCGGCGGATAATTGAAAATGTTTTTGGAATTATGTCGGCAGTTTTTAGAGTTTTAAGAAAAGTGATGTTGTTATCACCAGAAAAGGCTACTACAGTTGTTTTAACATGTGTCTGTTTGCATAATTTTTTAAGAAAAAGTAAAGCATCTCAAACTATTTATAGTCCTCGTGGTACATTTGATGAAGATAATGAAGGTGAACTAATTCCTGGTGCTTGAAGAAATGAAATAGAAGATAATAATCTACAGACTTTCCGTCCAATAACTAGGATTGGACGAAAAAGTGCTGCCAGTTGTGAAGCAATTAGGAATGAATTTGCCGAATATTTTATTGGGGAAGGTAGTGTAGCTTGGCAACACAAGTATTAATAAAGTAAAAAGTAAATAAAGTAAAATATTATGTACCCATAAAAATAAATAAATATCTTAAATAAAAAATTACATTGTTTTGACTTACCTCAGTGTTTTTTGTTTCTCTTGGTACAAATTTATCTTTTAAAAATAGCATAGATTTGAAAGCAAACCAAGTTGATGAGTACATAGAATCTGTTCCGGATCCAGTTTTAAAAGAATTGTCTTGCTTTTGTCGTTCACGACGACAAGATCCTAATAAGGAATCCATTTTTTTCTTTACTTCAATCGAACTGCATGTCATAACTTTAGCAATTTCTTCCCAGGCATCATTTTTATTAATTTTATTTCTATAATTATTATTAGTTGGATTCCATAAACATTCATAAGTTTGATATACTGTTATTAATTTAATAGAATCGCTATTGGACCACTCCATAATGATAAATTGATAATCAATATGAATTATTCTTAACAAGGAAAAACTCAAAAAACAAAAACACGTACACACTATAAACATGTTCAAACCATGCGGTCCGAATTTTTCTTTGAAGTACCGCCCTCCGAGCGAACCCGACCGCAGCCGAACGCATACGCTCGTCCGCCTTCGTTAGCACGTACACACAAAGCCAACGCATGCGTTCGTTCTCATGCGGCCGTATGCGTTCGCCTAGTGTGTACCCACCTTAAATAAAAAATATTTCTTTCTCCAACTTGAAGTTTTCTGATTGCTCGTAGATATTCTCTTCTCCAACAAATTATTTCTGTTTTATTGATAAGAACAATTTTTTTATTGTGTTTTCCCAACGTTTTGAAAGATTTTCCATAATTTCCAGTCTGGTAAGTCTTGGTCTTCTCTGATTTCTTGCTAAACTTTATGTAGTGTAGGTATTTCTTTCTTAGTAAAAAAAAATGTTATATTTTTCTTCTTATTTTATTTTTAAGGTCTTCATCGACCTCTAAGGGCTCCTTTCCTTTGTATTCTGAGGTTCGTTGCAAGTATAGCGTTTTTTTTTTAGAAATCTATAAATAGTTGTTGATCCAACTCCCGTCATGTTGGCTTATTGGCTGTTGATGCACTAGGACATCATAGACTTGTCATTGTCATTGTCTTTATTGAATTTAAGTTAGGCTATGCCTCTTACTTACATTTATGATAGCTTATATTCCTATACTACTTAACCTAGGTTCTATACAGTAATCCTAATTAACTTAACCTAGGACATTGGGTTTTAATTACATTGGTTGACTAATCTAACTTAACTAGAGCTTAATTCTAAACTAATCTAGAACTTAATTCTAAACTTAATCTAGGTTACAATCTTCATGGGGGTGGGGGAGGGCCATCGTCTTCGTCGGATATGGGGTCAGAAGGTCTTGGATAGTGATGGCGGGCGTTGGCGGGCACGTGGAATGCGCTCCTTCCATCATAGACGTTAAGTATCATTGTTTTTATACTTACACAGAATATTTTTACTGCATACTTAGGTACTTAGGCACCTAACTACCGATAAGTACTTTGGTTAATTATATTCTAATAACTGCTAATATCCCAAATAATTTTATTGTACCTATTATCATTAAGGTTTATAATACTGTAGATTTCTAGTTCTTAAGAATTGTTAATTGTACTCGTTTAGGCCTTTACATAGCTTATTGTAAAATTTGGAAGGCGTGTAATAAAATATTTTTAAGAAAAAGATCGCACTGTTGTATAAAGATAGAAAATAAAGGTGATTAAAACTAAAATGCAAATAATTTGTAGAGAAATTTTGGACGCTTATGGGTTATAACATTTTAATGTTTATAACCCACGTTGTGTGCTATTAACTCCAAACAAACGGACTTAAAAATATGTTTAAAACGAAATGGAAAATAAAGTATATCAGTTAATGCCTTATTTAAAGGACTACTCGATTAGTTTAATATTTAACTTAAAGACAATTTATCTCTATGAACAAAAAATATGCTATGATAAAAGATAATGATGAAAAGAGATCTAGTTTTCTCGTGTGTCAAATCAGTATATTAAAAATTCTTACAACTTACTTTTAATATAACAAAAGTAATTTATTTGCCGTTCAAAAAGCAAAAATCTTAATTATCGGGCGATAATTATTCAAGTAGAATTTAAACCTTTTTGTTTTCAGTTCAAAGAATGTAAATGACAAAAATAAATCAGGCCCATTTGGAAATAACTTGACAGAATTAAAAAAAGGTAACAAGACCGACACCGTGGACAACGTGCGGCGGCAAAATTTGTATACTTTTTGTCGATAAATTATGGTTAATTATAAAAGAAATATGACGTCATAAATGTACTAGAGTACGTATGTCTTGAAATACTATACCGCTTTTTTTTAAATAATTTATTGTTAAAGGAATTCTTCACACTGGCAGAACACGGATTTGAAATCGAGTTCAGTTGCTCTTAACAACAATCAATTAACTTATGACGCAAATCCAAAATTAAATCGAAAAGTCAATTATACATTACAAATTTAAAAAAATCTTAAAACAACTCTTAGCTAATAAATAAAGAGATTAGAAAAAAAATAGAGGTAAGGAGTGCCGATTTTCACAGCCGTATCAAAGAAGCAGATCGTGTCACGACCCCGCTTGTTTCCTGGTCGGCCTCTTGTTCACGAATTGTGCCCGATTTTAAACTAAGCCTGATATAGTGTCTGTTTTATTATATTTCGGCCACGACTTGTGGCTTCTAACTTGCTATAATGATCATGCTTTTCACACTAAACAAACTTGGCGATGTTTGAGCAATCAGATATCATCTAATTCTCATAATTTTAATCTTCAGCAAGTATAAATTCCTATAAATTAATTTTTTATTTAGTAGAATACTACACTAAAGACATTTAAATTTAAAACCATTACTTACTGAATTGAATTGAAGACCTCCTCGGAGTTCTATCTATCATTGATCTAAATTTTTTAACATGTTAGCCGGATGGAGCCTACAGTTTAACGTGGGTCTAAACCACATTATCAGCAGATCGGTGTTTTTACGGTCTTGGTCTTGTTACTGCTCTCTGGCCGCGAGAATAGACGAGATGTCAACCTTGATACTTATGAACGTCTCCGTACCATTGCGACGTAGTATGCTGTTCGATGACTGCATTTGAACCTTCTAGCTCGATTTCAGACCTGTGTCTCATTGAAAAGCATTATCTATTTTACTTTTCTTTCAGTTTCAGTTACCATCCACTAACCACATGCCGCCGGCAATTTTTCTATCAGAGTGAGCTTCGAGTCTTTGAAGGCCTTCATCGTCAATCTTTTATGGTCTGCGTAGCCCACACCAATAAATGCCTTTTTTTACAGCGTATCGGTTTTTGTAAGTTCCCCGATGTCTGCTGCTAAGTAGCATGACAAGGGATGAGGCCCAGCTAAATACACATCTAAAATAAAAGTATACTCACCTGCCGGGGATCGAACCCGAAATTCATAGGCATAGTAAGCCAAATTATACCAAGCATCCAAAGCTGCCACTGTTAAATTGGTAAATAAACCTCTAAAGACCACTTTAGTTTTCAGCTATCAGCACTGCGTCATCATCATAATATAGTATTTTTATTTCTTTTTCTACGATATTACATAGGTGGATCAAATATAAACAAGCCTTTTATCACAAAATTATAGTAAAATATTTTTTTCGCTATTTTTCTAAAAAGTTCCTCCTATAGTGCATGCATTTTCTGCTAAGAACTGTCAATTCCCAGCCCATGATTAAAGAAAGATGCCAGGTCTGCGTATAACTCGTTGCGAACGAACACCTGCACCTCTTTGTTGTTCTCGAGCCGCTCACCCTATTTCTGAGTGGCCCGAACATGTAAAAGTCCCATGATGACAAGTCTGAACTGTATGGTGGGTATTCAATAGCTATCCAGCACATTTCCACTTCTGTTTGCGTAACAGCTTCAATGTGCGACCTCGCACTGTCATGGAGGCACAGCACGTCTTGGATGGGATAGTTCCGTGTTTTCTTTAGATATGCAAGTTTAACCTGAGTAAGGAAATGGGAGTAGTAGGCTGCTTTTATGGTCCCTCGTTCATGTAAAACAAGTGGCAAACTACGTGCTGATATTTTTGTAATTTTGGTTAATATCAGCAGAGCACGCTAGAGGTTTTTCCGTGAGGGACACTTTATGATTATGCGTTGAACAACAAAGCAAGGACAAGACAACTCGAAGTATTTCTCCCACTCCATATACCCCCACCTTTGAGCATTGAATGTCCAGCCGTCCAATGGAGGTTGTTCCGCTCAAAATTCAAAAGGGCTAGTTTATATTTAATCCAGATACGTATAACCGCTCAGTTTATAAACTTATTTCTTCGAATTTTTTTTGCAAAAGTTTTGAGCGCAAGTAGTTATTTTGATGCATTCCTCTTTATTATCTGTATGAGCTCGCCATTTGTTTCAACAACGATTCTGTTTTTTGACTAAATATTTTTTGTGGTTTTGATAATGTTATCCGATAAGTTGTACTCGATAGAGGACTTTTCAAAGTCGACGAAAAATAAGAAGGCTGTAGTAACGACATTTTAGTAACTTCCCCTAAGGTAAAAACAAGGAAGACATCCCTGATCAAAACCCCAGTTGCTTCTCTGCCAGCGATTTTGTTTATTATTATCTTTTCTCTGCTGCGACTACAAGTCGGGTAAGAATAAGTATTACCGGTCACTTAAAGATAAATAATAAGAAAACAGCAATTAATTAATATTTATTTATTAAACTCTTCACAAACGAAACTTAAGTCATTCTTTTAACAACAATATTCAAAAAGGGGATTTGACCAGCATTAGACACCTTGGTAGGCAATATCGGTCAGCAGTGTGTAATACCGGGCAAGAACGACTGCGGCATAAATCACATATGTAGCCTTCGGCAAAGTTGTAACCTGAGTATTCTGTGTGGGCCCAAAGTCCACAAAGCACACATCTATATCAAAGCTCGTTATCTTGTCCATAAGCATCACAAATAACACATTTGTTCTCCAGGCTTTCATCAACATCTGTGTCATCATCTTGACGTTGATTCGACATGTCTGTGTCCGAGTCCGATGAGTCTATGTCATGTAGTATTTTTTTCTTTACCTTCTTTACTTCAGCAGCTTTAGATTTTCTCTTTTTCGTTACCTTTTTTTCCAGTTTTAGTGGCTACTGTTATAACTGATGCATGCTGCACGGGATGTCTGAGTCTTTTTTTTTGTCGGGTTTCTTGGAATTTGAAGATGATTTTTGGCAGTAACAATATTTTCACCTGAAGTACTGGCAGAAGTTGAAGGAACTGCATTATCATAATCAACGATTGGCTGCAAGATTTGAGGCGCTAATATTGAGTTACTTAATCCTTGTTGACATTTTTCATTAAGGAAGGATGGTGGATCAGATGATTTGGTCGAGATAGTGTCCATGGGCTTTATAGAAATGATTTGGAAATCTGGTGTTTTATTAATACGCTTGCGCATTTCTTCATCTACCACCATCAGTTCACTGTTATTTAGAATCTCGGCAGAAAAAAATCTTCTATAGTAAACATGTCCGGATTTAAAGGATATATCCCTGAAGAGGCAAAACCTGCCTCAACTTTAGAAATGGTAGCTACTTTTTGAAAAGCCTTTCGAAATAGTGAGGCAATATAGTTATAAGTATTTTTTCTTCTTAATTGCGACTTCATGAAAAGGTTGCATTCCTGCTTGTAAGCAGCTTTAAATGGACCATAAAATGAAACATCCATTGGCTGAATTCGATGCGAGCCATGTGGTGACAACGAAAGCATCATGATTTTTTTTACAAACTTCATAAGCTCTCATAGATATGTGACTGCTATGATTATCTCAAATCAGCAAAATTGGTTCATTTTCTGAAGGTTTTGTAAAATCAACAAAATGTTTTAGAAAATCTACAAACACCTCCTCAATTATCCAGCCGTTCTTGGAGCATCGGTAGACAGCCCTACGTGGTCCATCGGCTTCTAAAGCTGTTGAATGCCTTTGGCAAGGATAAATTAATATTGGAAGGAATTACACCCAGGTTGCACTCATTGCACACACAGCTGTAATGATCTTTCCTCTTTCACCACTAGTTATGGAGCCAACACGTTTCTGACCTTTCTCAGTTACAATTTTCCCAGGGTCTTATACTGAAGACACTGCAGTCTCATCAACGTTGAAGATATTTCTAGGCAAAAATTTATATTTCTCCATTAATTCTTCAAGAAGCTTGAAAAATATGGCAACTTCTTTCTTGTTGAAAGCTGTGGCTCTATTCAAACTCGTCCCTTCGGCATTCCGCGTAGACAAATTGTTTCTTCTCGTAAATTCAAGAGTTTTGTTAAAATTGTGCTTTATATTGTTTTTATCAGCATATTCGTAAGCCATCTTCCTAATTTGAAGCGCAGTACAGCCATAAAATATTTTCGCCAGCAATTTCACTTGAGAAGCCATTTCTTCTTCTTGCTTGTTATTGAAGTCCGTATTTCTTTCCAGCTGTGGACTATTCATATTTTTAGTTTTCAACCTTTCCTGGAAGGTTGAAAATTGTACGCCAGTAGAACGAGCAGCTTCTCTAATTGGTTTCCCGTCTTCTACTAACTAAAACCCGTTATTCAATGAATGTTGGCTCCATGTCATCTTTATGCGATCTTTTTTCCGTATTCCCGATTTTCTGAAATAATTACAAGTAATAATAAATCACGTACCTAAAGTAGTTTCATACTTCGAGTATTTTTTATTGTAAAACTACTTGCGGTGAATGAGTCGGATAATGCCGGTCAGAGTGACCGGCATTACCCGATCTTATCTTTTTGTCGAAAAAAAAATTACTTAAAAACCTGTCACAACTAGTTCAAAAATCAAAAACATATGCGACGATAAATAACCATAAAACCCGAATGATAACTAACACTGTTAAAATTATGAATATACAAAGACTCACCTCTTATTTTCGGAGATCAAAATATTACACTAACTCGGCGCCAAAACAATTAACGTCTGTCACTTGTCAACGCATTTTCAAAACTGAGCGAGGATCGGGGAGCGGTGCAGGAGTATGCTGACTCCACCGCTTTGTATGTGTTCACGCGTGTATTACACACGCCAACGATGAAAAAACTTTTTTAATAATTTTACTTGATTCCTATGTTTTTTGGTGTGCTGTGTCCGAAAATAATAATAAAAAAGTCGAATCACCCACCAATTTTTCACATTTAATATTCAAAATGTAAAAAATACTCAGTATATATCACCACTACACCAAACACTTTATTTTTGCACTCGACTCGCGAAACTTAGTTAAAATGTAAAAAGTTTATTTTTTATCATTTGAATATTATTAGGTTGGCAATAAAATCAGAATTTTATAAGGTTGGCAGTAAAATAAAATGTTATTAGGTTGGCAGTTCCGATAAATGTCAGCTGTTTGTGTTCTTCCAGTTAATATAACCTCGCATTGCAGTGTTTAACCCATGTGCTTTAATTCACATTCAAAGTATGGCTAATTGTGGTTGTAAAAACACTCTCAACAATTTTTGTTACATATATATATGTTGAGTTTGTAATTAAAAAACATCAAAGAAACATTACTGACTTTGTAAAATAACCGGTCAAGTGCAAGTTGAACTTGCACAATTAGTGTTCCGTATGTTGATTGTTTTTAAAATAAAAAAATTTGTTAGGGTGGTATAAAATGATCAGTGACTTCACAAAACACACCCCAAATGACTTTTCAACAAAGTTTGTTTCCAATCTTTACGGAAAACTGGTGACCTTGAAATTTTGGTTTTTTTCTATACCAGATAAATTATTAAAGGTAATGATAATTTTTCGTTCAATCTATACCCCGTGGAGAATAATCCAGGATTTTTTCAAAATTTTTTGATAAGTACTTTTCGAGATAAGGTAGGGGACAGCGATTTTTCACGATTTTTTAAAAGTAATACGAAGAAAAGTGTGCGCAAGTATTACATTATATATATATATATATATATATATATATATATATATATATATATATATATATATATTTTACTCGTGTTTTCACAAGCTTTTATTTGACACCACACTCGATGACCTAGTAAAAAAGTTTTTTTTTCACTTCCTATTTCACCCCTCAAAACGAATCCCTTAAGTCAAAATTTATGTTAAGCTGATATAAAATGATCAGTGACTTCACAAAATACACCCCAAATAAGTTTTCAACAAAGTTTATTTCCAATCTTTACTGAAAATTGATGACCTTGAAATTTCTGTTTTTTTATATACCAGATAAATTATTACAGGTAATGCACTCGTGATAATTTTCGTTCAACCTACACCCCGTGGAGAATATTCCAGAATTTTTTCAAAATTTTTTGATATTTACTTTTCGAGATAAGGCGGGTGGACAGCGATTTTTCGCGATTTTTTAAAAATAATACAAAAAAAAGTGCGCGCCAGTATTACATTATATATATATTTTTTACTCGTGTTTTCACAAGCTTTCATTTGACACCACACTCGATTACCTAGTAAAAAATATTTTTTCACTTCCGATTTCACCCCCCAAAACTAACCCCTTAAGTCAAAATTTAACTTTCAAAACTACATGGCTCTGATGAGGCCATCAATTCCTATATTACTACCAAATTTCAACTTTTTATGAGAAATAGTTTCGGAGAAAATCGGGTGTGACAGACGGACAGACGGACAGACGGACAGACGGACAGACGGACAGACGGACAGACGGACAGACGGACAGACGGACAGACGGACAGACGGACAGACGGACAGACGGACAGACGGACAGACGGACAGACGGACAGACGGACAGACGGACAGACGGACAGACGGACAGACGGACAGACGGACAGACGGACAGACGGACAGACGGACAGACGGACAGACGGACAGACGGACAGACGGACAGACGGACAGACGGACAGACGGACAGACGGACAGACGGACAGACGGACAGACGGACAGACGGACAGACGGACAGACGGACAGACGGACAGACGGACAGACGGACAGACGGACAGACAGACGGACAGACACCGAAGTGTTCTTATAAGTGTTCCGTACGGAACACTAAAAAGTATACCTTGCATATTTTGGTGTATAAATCGGTAATCAAGAAAAATGTTGGGCTCCTCACAAAGTATGTTATATTTGTGTGGAGCATCTTAGGAAAGGTATATAAAATAAAAGAAAGCTTTTAGATTTGCAGTACCCATGGTATGGAGAAAGCAAGAAAAACATTCAAATGATTGTTATTTTTGCAGCGTTGATGTTTCTGGATATAACTCCAAAAATAAGAAAGTAATTGTCTATCCTAACTTTACTTCAGCTAATCAGCCGGTAGGACATGGACCGGGACTTCCTGTCCCTGAGCCACCTCAGTCTATTGATGACGTTTTACAGTCCAGTCCCGAATTTAATTAAAGTCGACCGGATGATGATGAGTTTCAGTGTTCTCTAGAAAATTGAAAACCACAGTTGTTTACACAAGCTGAGTTAAATGATTTAGTGAGAGATTTGGGTTTGACTAAGAAAAAATCAGAATTGCTTGGTTCTAGGCTGAAAGAAAAACATTTTTTGGAATCTGGAACATCTATTTACCATTATATGTTAGAACAAGAGATCAACAGTTTGTTCAGTTTTTCAAGCTGAAAGAGGATTTTTTTCCCTATTTTGAAATTTAATGTCATATTGTGAGAGAACTGTGGGTGATACAAAAAAACTGATACTGGATACGGTTTCAGCACCCAAAAATACATAACACTTAGATGTATTGGTTTAAAAAGTTTTTACAAATATTTTTTTGTTGGCCTGTGTTATTGGTTATAAGGTGATAGTGTGGTGACCAGTATTATCGCCTGACCGAAATTACCTGCTCTTTACCCTATCTGGATATAAGAATTTCAAAGGATGGAAAATGGACAAGGTAATAAGAGAAAGAAGTATAGCAGGAAGAAAGGCCATTAAACTTCTAAACAACATTCTACGGGATAGGTCTATTAATAAAACCAACAAAGACAGTATATAAAGAAAGTATCGCATTATAGCATATACCTGTGAACGTAAACTTGAAAATTAAGTATCTTTTAATTATATATTATAAAATCTAATATTTTTTCCAGGTATTTTGCTATAAAAAAATTTACACTGAACAAGAACAGGAAGGATAATTTATTTTCTTATAATGTATTTCATAATTATATTAATGGATGTAGTACGACAAATTCCAAATACCGCAAAGAAAAGCTTATAATTCCTCCTGCAAGGCCGTTTAACAAGAATATTCGAAATTCTTTAATTTTTTACTTTTTTCACACCCGATTTTTTCTTGATAACCTTCATTAATTATTCTTAATCGTCTGTTAATATTTATATACATTTTTTTTCTGAGTGGTTATTTGCGCAAAATAACGGGAGGAATTTACATTTATTACTATTATGACAAATTATAGCTATAATAAGCTGATAAAAAAAGCGTTGTTTTTACATAATAATGGAAAAATCGTTGAGAATGTTTGAAATTTATAGCCATTTTATTATTTATGATGTTAGTTTAAAAAACATTGCTTTGCGTTTTTATGACTAATCTTATGCCCGCTGTGATCTATCTTGTCATAATTATTTTTTACCGTATATTATTCATATCATACATTATTAACTCGAAACTTACTGAGTTACGTGACTTTGTTTTTAATGAAAAATGCTGTTTGGATTCAAATTATCAGATAAAAGGCGAAAGTATTTGCCTTTCATTCTGAATCCACTACACTTTTTTCCAGGATATAGTATTGAAAATAAGTAAGAAATAACACAGGCCAACAAAAAAAATATTTGTAAAAACTTTTTAAACCAGTACATCTAAGTGTTATGTATTTTTGGGTGCTGAAACCGAATCTGGAATCAGTTTTTAGTGTTCCGTACGGAACACTTATAAGATCACTTCGGTGTCTGTCCGTCCGTCTGTCCGTCTGTCACACCCGGTTTTCTCCGAAACTATTTGTCATAGAAACTTAAAATTTGGTAATAATATAGGAATTGATGGCCTCATCAGAACCATGTAGTTTTGAAAGTTAAATTTTGACTCAAGGGGTTAGTTTTGGGAGGTGAAATCGGAAGTGAAAAAAAAAATTTTTTACTAGGTTATCGAGTGGAGTGTCAAATGAAAGCTTATGGAAACACCAGTAAAAAATATATATATAATGTAATACTAGCGCGCACTTTTCTTTGTATTATTTTTAAAAAAATAACCGGTCAAGTGCAAGTTGAACTTGCGCAATTAGTGTTCCGTACGTTGATTGCTTTTCAAATAAAAAAAATTGTTACAGAGGTATAAAATGATCAGTGACTTCACAAAACACACCCCAAATGAGTTTTCAACAAAGTTTGTTTCCAGTCTTTACTGAAATCTGATGACCTTGAAATTTTTGTTTTTTTTTATATACCAGATAAATTATTAAAGGTAATGCACTCGTGATAATTTTCGTTCAATCTACACCCCGTGGAGAATATTCCAGAATTTTTTCAATAAGTACTTTTGAGAAGTACCTTTTCGAGATAAGGCGGGTGAACAGCGATTTTTCGCGATTTTTTAAAAATAATACAAAGAAAAGTGCGCGCAAGTATTACAATATATATATATATATATTTTTTACTCGTGTTTTCATAAGCTTTCATTTGACACCACACTCGATTTCCTAGTAAAAAAATTTTTTTTTCACCTCCTAAAACTAACCCCTTAAGTCAAAATTTAACTTTCAAGACTACATGGTTCTGATGAGGCCATCAGTTCCTATATTATTACCAAATTTCAACTTTCTATGACAAATAGTTTCGGAGAAAATCGGGTATGACAGACGGACAGACAGACGGACAGACACCGAAGTGATCTTATAAGTATTCCGTACGGAACACTAAAAATCGCGAAAAATCGCTGTCCACCCGCCTTATCTCGAAAAGTACTTATCAAAAAATTTTGAAAAAATTCTGGAATATTCTCCACGGGGTGTAGATTGAACGAAAATTATCACGAGTGCATTACCTTTAATAATTTATCTGGTATATAAAAAAAAAAAAAATTTGAAGGTTATCAGATTTCAGTAAAGATTGGAAACAAACTTTGTTGAAAACTCATTTGGAGTGTGTTTTGTGAAGTCACTGATCATTTTATACCTCTGTGACAATTTTTTTTATTTGAAAAGCAATCAACGTACGGAACACTAATTGCGCAAGTTCAACTTGCACTTGACCGGTTATTTTTTTGTATCACCCACAGTTCTCTCACAATATCACATCGATTAAAATTCAAAATAGGGAAAATTTGATACATAAAAAATAAAATCTTAAACCGTACTTTTTTTTGATTAGGCTACATTTTTTACTCACAATAACATATTTCACTTCAATGCGAATATTTTAGGTGCTTATTTTTTTGTATTTCCATTCCCTTTTCTCTGTGAAGTTTCTTGTATAGCTTTTTCTCCGATATGATGCATTTTGTTGTTCTCTAAGAAATAACCAACAGTATCACCCTTCATGTTGATCTTCCACCGTCCCTGGTACCATTTCTCCATCTCCTTTATGTCCGGATGGAACCGTTCTCCCTGCTCTTCACTTACATCGCGTAAGTTTTTAGGAAAAAAGTCAAGATGGATATGCAAGAAGTGGACTTAAAGACTCATCAGACAACCCAGATTTTTGAATATTACCACGATAAGTTCATAGTTAGTGTCTTTCACATTGCCCGAAAATTTGGTCACAACTTCTTTAAATGATATCCAAGCTTCTTTTTCCTTTGTAATCATCCTTGCTTCAAAGTTGGAATCAAACATCATTTTACGAATATCAGGCCCAACGAAAACCCCTTCTTTCAGTTTGGCTTCTGATAAATGAGGAAATCTTTTACACAAATATTTAAAACATTCACCATCTTTAGGCAAGGCTTTCACAAATTGTTTCATTAAGCCTAACTTAATGTGCAGTGGTGGTAGAAGAATCTTTTTTGGATCCACTAAACTTTTATGCAAAATGTTCTTGTCGCCAGATGTTAAAGTTTTTCTTACGGGCCATTGTTTTTTGGACCAATGTTGATCCCTTGCTCTGCTGTCCCACTCACACATAAAACATGGAAACTTTGTAAATCCTTTTTGTTGACCAATGATCATGGAGACAACAATCGTGAGCTGGATAGTTAATTTTCTGTAAAATCATGTTACGATTTTCGTAAGTTTCCTTCATGGGGACTAAATGAGCAACAGGTAGTGAAGTATAAGTATTTCCGACTACCAATATCATGGCAGTAAACCAAATCCTCTTCCTGCTTGAAAAACTGAGCAAACTATTGATCTCTTGTTCTATAATGGTAAATAGATGTTCCAGATTCCAATAAATGTTTTTCTTTCAGCCTAGAACCAAGCAATTCTGCTTTTTCCTTAGTCAAACCAAAATCTCTCACTAAATCATTTAACTCAGCTTTTGTAAACAACTGTGGTTTTAAATTTTCTAGAGAACATTGAAACTCATCATCATCCGGTCGACTTTCATTAAATTCGGGACTGGACCGTAAAACGTCATCAATAGACTGAGGTGGCTCAGGGACCGGAAGTCCTAATCCATGTCCTAACGGTCGATTAGCTGAAGTAAAGTTAGGATATACAATTACGTTCTTATGTTTGGAGTTATATCCAGAAACATCAACGCTGCAAAAATAACAATCATTGAATGATTTTCTTGCTCTCTCCATATCATGGGTACTGCAAATCTAAAAGCTTTCTTTTCTTTCTTATACCATTTCCTAAGATCCTCGACACAAACATAACATTTTTCTTGATTACATGTACACGTAAGAACGTCACCGCTAATATTCTTGAAAAAATGTGTTTCGAGAACATTTTTTGCCATCAATGTATTCTTTGGTATGCTAACAACGGCGCATTACCTTAGTAAGTTGTCCAATCACCCCCTGCATCAATAATAACCGTACAACTTCGAGGCATGCTGTCGACGAGATTTCCTGCATAATACGGCAAAATTTTTCAAACCTCGCGAGACAACTGAGTTCTCAGAATCTTTCCTCTGAGCTTTCTCTTTACAAGGAACCAAACATTTTCACTAGGGTTTACGTCCGGCGATTGTGAGGGCCACTCTAGTAACTTATCGTCGGCCCAAGCGAGCCGCTACGTGACGTGATTTTGGCTTAGCAAAGGTTTCTTCAACGTGTTTCGGAATTTAACATCATGAGCACTAAGATGTTGTCGAATGGTCTCATGGAACACATTCAAACCTAATTTTCTTAATTTTGCCATTCCTTGACGCAGCGTCAATTTCAAATCGTAAAAACAAAGACACGATTCGTTTTTCGACTTTCGGAGTGACTTTGCCTACCGAGCCACGTTTTTGCAAGTCGTCGACATTTTTTATCTCGTTAAAACGATTTACCCACTTTTTGATAAACGACATCGACTTTTTAATATATTTTGGGGGCGACGGAATATGTCATTTTAGGCCCCTTTGGATGGGAACAAAGAAAAACTGCCTTACATGATTTAGATTTAGACGAAGGTTCGGAATCGACTGATACTTTTACTAAAATGCATCATAGACTCTACCGATTTTTTGTTGAATTATTAGAATCGCATCTACCAAAAATGAAATATCGCGGACACGTTCTTACTTGACAGACTGTAGTTTTATTACCACGTGTCGCTTTTATATTCTCTCCTTACAATTTACGTGCCCGTACTCACCTACTGTGCGATGACCTGCCTGATAATTCATATATTGGTAATAGATTAAAGCCAAACAGCATTAATATTTTCATGTCCGCTTAGTGACTCTCTCTAGTGCATATTCTAGGATTTAGGCACAATTCTGTTTTATACATAGTTTTCCTATTTTAATTAAGATGAACTCCATTTTACAACACTGGAAATCAAACAACGCAGAGAAGATATGGTAACCAGAATTTTTCGGTTTTAACAATACAAGATATTTACTCCGCCAAACACCAGTCATTTTAAACATTTTCTCTGCGCCCTTTTGTTTACAATCTTATAAAATGTTGTAAACATTTTATTACAAACCGAATATCGGGTATTTCCTATATATTTTAATTAGAGAACAATCACTTAAACAAAAAATATGTATCTTTAATTTCATTAGGTAAGTTTTTAATTTCGTGTTTTGTTTTAATAACTTTATAACTTTGCGCTTTTGGCAAAGAGTTTAAATTTGATTTGGATTTGGATGTATCTGAAACAACCTCCTAAATACCTCCCTCTCCTTTAACCGCTTAGATACTCAACCATTAGTAATCTGCTTAAAACTTGGTAATTATCTCTATCAAAAAAAGTATCATAATGATATTGAAAATATACAGAGCTTATGGCCTATGTCTCTTTCACTCCCTTCTCTGAAGGAGATATAGCCCAAAAACCAAGTTTTATTCCTACTTTAAGTATTTTATGTGTGCCAAATTTGAAAACGATATCTCTCTCGTTTCATTCGAGACAGGCAGCAACAGACAGAATCTAGGAATCCTGAAAAATAACGAAATTCACAAATCTCGGAAAGTGACTTTTTACGAATATCTTCCCTTTGTCAAGAGAGGTAAAAAGACAAATATTTGGCAGCAATGTTAGCAGGGTGCCACAAACACTAGTAAAAAAAACGAAATTTGAAAATGTAAGATTTGAAAAAAAAATAGTGAATATTTCTCTACCAGACCGAAAAAGTAACTCATTTAAATATTATTAAAGTTATAAAGGGTCTTTTTTATAGAGGTATAGAACTTTGAAATGGAATAAAACAAAGATGAATTTTTTAAATTGACATGAAATTTACTTTATTCGAAAGATAATCTTCTGGCATTATAATTTAAATATGACTTCTGGCATATAACCGCCACGGCTGGCTCGGACGTAGTCTAATCTGGAGGTCCAATTTTCGATGACTTTTTCCAACATTTGTGGCCGTATATCGGCAATAACGCGGCGAATGTTGTCCTCCAAGTGGTCAATCGTTTCGGGCTTATCGGCGTAGACTAGCGACTTCACATATTCCCACAGAAAATAGTCTAGCGGCGTTAAATCGCACGATCTTGGAGGCCAATTCACGGGTCCGAAACGTGAAACTATGCGGTTACTAAACGTTTCCTTCAATAAATCAATTGTGGCACGAGCTGTGTGACATGTTGCACCGTCTTGTTGAAACCACAGCTCCTGCACATCATGGTTGCTCAATTGATGAACGAAAAAGTCAGTAATCATGGCTCTATAGCGGTCACCATTGACTGTAACGTTCTGACCAGCATCGTTTTTAAAGAAGTACGGACCAATGATTCCACCAGCCCATAAAGCACACCAAACAGTCAGCTTTTCTGGATGTAACGGTGTCTCAACATACACTTGAGGATTATCATCACTCCAAATACGGCAGTTTCGTTTATTGACGTATCCATTCAAACAAAAATAAGCTTCATCGCTAAACAAAATTCGCTTATGAAAATCAGGATCAACGGCAATCTTGTTTTGGGCCCATTCACCGAATCTACGCCTTGCTAGGTGATCGTGTGGCTTCAATTGTTGCACGAGTTGGATTTTGTAAGCACGCAAACCAAGATCTTTCCGCAAAATCTTCCATAAAGTGGATGGACACATATCCAATTCCTGTGCACGATGGCGGATAGACTGATTCGGGTCTTCCTCTACGCTACGCTCTACAGCAGCAATTACTTCTTCTGTACGCACTGTACGACGTCTCTGTGGATGCGTATTATCATTTAGAGTAAACGTGGTGCGAAAACGTTCCATGGTTAATCGAATTAATTGCTCTGATGGACGATTAAGTTGACCGTAAAATGGACGTAGTGCGCGATACGTATTTCGAACAGAACCATGATTTTCAAAATAAATTTGCACAATTTGGAAGCGTTGTTCAGGCGTCAGTCTAGTCATGTTGAAATGCCAAACCAAACTAAACATAAATCACTTGACAGCTGACAAAATGGCCGCCAGTTAAAAAAGTGTTGCCAACTTAAAGTTTTATACCTCTATAAAAAACACCCTTTAGAAATAATTAAATGCATTTAAATAGGTGATTCCTTGGGTCAAATATGAAATTGTTTACTACTTTTTTCTCCAGACACGTAGATTTTTGTAAATGTCCCATTTACCAGCTCTTTGTGCCACCTTATAACAATGTTGCCAAATGTATCTTTTTCCAAGAAAATATCTTTAAGACAAAAAATATTTTTTAAAAAAAACGGATTTTTAAGTTAAAACCCCCAAAAACTGGTGTTAATATAAATAATCGGTCAAGTGCAAGTTGAACTTGCGCAATTAGTGTTCTGTACGTTGATTGCTCCTGAAATAAAAAATTTTGTTACGGAGGTATAAAATGATCAGTGACTTTACAAAACATACCCCAAATGAGTCTTCAACAAAGTTTGTTTCTGATCTTTACTGAAAACTGATGACCTTGAAATTTTTTTTTTTTTTTTATATACCAGATAAATTATTAAAGGTATTACACTCGTGATAATTTTCGTTTAATCTATCAGAATTTTTTCAAAATTTTTGGATCAGTACTTTTTGAGCTAGAGGGGGGACATTGGCTCTTCGCAATTTTTTCAAAATAATACAAAGAAAAGTGCACGCATGTAAGAGATTATATATATTTTTGAACTCGTGTTTTTACAAGCTTTCATTTGACACCCCAGTCGATGACCTAATAATTTTTTTTTTTCACTTCCAATTTCACCCTCCAAAAACTTACCTTAAGTCAAAATTTAACTTTCAAAACTACACGGCTCTGATGAGGCCATCAATTTCTATATTAGTACCAAATTTCAACTTTCTACGTCAAATAGTTTCGGAGAAAATCGGGTGTGACAGACAAACAGACGGACAGACAGACGCTGAAGTCATCTTATAAGTGTTCCGTACGAAACACTAAAAATTAATAGCTAATATAACGTTTGACAACAACAAATTACTCTTTTAGGAAGAAGTTCACAATACTGAGAAATAATTTAGTTTACCAATCCGAAAATTGGCTGTAAAACAGTAATAGTTTTTAGCAGTCTTAATACTCGTAATAAATGTTACCTGGATTAGTAAATAACGTACGATAAAATTGAAACGTGCATAAACACGACCCAGCTATCCTCCGGTTTATGAATCTTATACGTATTTTTATCTATTTTACCGCTCGCTTCGTGGCAGTGGGATGGACGTAAGTTGACAGTTCTATAAGTTCGTACTCCTGATGACAAATTTAATAAAATATAACATAATATATTAAAATTTTCTTCGACTGAAATAGCTACCAGTTGTACTATTTTGTAAATTGAATAATCAATAGTGAACTTTATAGTATTTATTTTGCGTGAACAGTGTTTTTATTTTCCTTTTCTGCAGTCAGACTACGTTTATATTATGTTGAATATTTTTAAAAATGTTTGTCCTTGGTTTTAGTAGCTACTGAAAAAAAATTAATTTTCAATCTTTTCACACTGTGTCATTGTGTGTAGGTGTCCATCAATTTATATTGAAAGTTAAGAAACAAATGTTAAGGCATGTGGTGATTTTTAATATTATGAATAGTGCCGGTTTTGAAAAGAAAACTGTCTTATGGCCCTTTTACATGGTCATATCAGTTCACAGTTCAGTTTCAGTTTCAGTCGAACCGTCCGTTTTTCCTATGTGTAAAAAGGAAAAAAACTGAAAGCAGAACTGAAACGGAGACGGACACCTGACGGTAAACAAAAGCGTCATACCTAGGTCCGTTCGCTCACGTCAGTTCTTATGAAACTCTGGCTCAGTGTACATACATATGAATCGAAAGTGTCGATATGTCCAAAAAGGAACACGAGTAGAATTCATTAAAATTTATAAAATGTCTTCGGGTTTGTGAAACAAAACGGACCCAAACTTACACAGTGTAAACGTTAGGGAGGCCGCCTACACTCTCTTATTGGATTAATATCAAGAATACGACGAAAAGGTAACAAAGGTGCTGGTAAAATTCAAAATTAGTAGCCTACGCTCAACTTATAACAAAAAAACTTAGAAAAGTTAAATATAGTGAAATAAGTGGAGTAGGAAATTGGGAAGTATACAAACCATCACTGTATTATTATGACCTTCTTTCGTTCGTCAGTGACCAACAATGGATTCTAAGAAGTGTCAATACTATGGAGAGTAATAGCCTCTCTCATGTTGGTATTCTACTTTTGTATAATAGGTGTCACAAGGCTTAATAAAAGATATACATCCTCATTCATCTGTAAATAGTTCAGTCAATCATATGGTTCTAAGTGAAGTTCTTTCATTAAATTTACATGCGACAGTGAATTCCAGGGCTTCTTTTCTTCCACCGTTTCTTCAACGCCACAGCTAAGGCTACTGCAGTGAGACAGTCTTTATACATGAGCTGTTTTCCACATGTACACTTTGGGACAGTATGACAACACGTGTTTGAACGTGAAACACATATTACACTTTTGAAAGGATAGCTCGGACTGAGAACTGAACGGACGGTGTAAAAACAAACCTCCTTCCGAACTGAAATGAAACGAAAACTGAAACTGAGACCGAACTGAGAACTGATATGACCGTGTAAAAGGGTCATTATACACTCCTGGACAAAATTAACGGAACAATATATTAAATCATACAAATCTCTATAATGAATTAATTTTAATAATTTTTTATGAACATTGGTTACACTAAAAACTAGAAAAAAACTTACCCGGATACTTTAAAAGTGAATTAGCTACCAAATTTCTCTATAAGATTCGAATTAAAATTATTCTTAAGACCTAATAACAAAATTGTTGAAATTATGTAATAATGAAAAAAATAAACTGGGACACTAGTAGCAAAATTAATGGTGTAACTGGGGCACTAGTAGCGTGTGTTGCCTCCTCTTCTTCGGATGACAGCGTTTATGCGCCTAGGCATGCTTCTAATTAAATTTTGGATAAAATCTTGAGGAATTTGCTCCCATTCTGTGATAACTGCATTTTCAAGTTCCCTCAGGTTTCTAGGTGCAGGTATATGACGTTTCACATTTTTCTTAAGGTGATCCCATACATGTTCTATCGGATTCAGATCCGGGCTTTTTGGTGGCCATTTCATAATCGGTATATCAACTTGATTAACATAATCGAGTACCTCCCTAGCCACGTGAGGTCGAGCGTTGTCTTGCATAAACAGGAAATTGGGCCCCAAAAATGACCGAGAGGCATCACATGTTCTATTACAATATTCTCAAGATAGTAGTCAGCATTCATGGATCTCGTACAAACTCTGTGCGAGCATCAAAGCAGATGCCACCCCAGAACATAACAGAGCCACTGCCGAATGGAATCCTTGCAGAGATATTGCAAGGAGCAAACCTCTCTCCTGGTCTTCGCCATACTCGCTCACGACCATCTGGATGTTTTAGACTAACCCTAGTTTCATCTGTGAAGAAAACTTGTTTCCAATCATCCACAGACCAGTTTTCGTGATTTCGAGCAAAACGTAACCTGGCAACTCTCTTCTCTCTAGTAAGCGCAGGGCTGGTCTCCTACTGTTTAATCCAGCTTCGTTTAACCATCTTCTAACTGTTTTAGAAGAAATTGTGACATTGCGAACAGCTTTTAGTTCGTTTCTTATTATAGAACTAGTGACAGTCCTGCTTCTTAAAGCATATTGTCTTATAAAACGTTCATCTAGGTCGCTAGTGCATCGTTTTCGCCCTTGCCCTAGCCTTCTAGAATAAGTTCCTAGTTCATTCAAGCATCTTACCATACGACTTATTGTGGAACGATGTTTGCCTAACAAATTGGCAACATAACTCTGACAATATCCCTCGTCCAATAAAACTGAGGCTCGCACTACCTCGTGTTCAGTTAAATTCCTTGTTCGATTCATTTTTCTAATTCTTCGGAGTCAAAAATAAAACAGTCTACCACAAAAACGTATTACTTTGAAAAAGGGGACAATTTATAAGCTTACTTTTAAAGAAAATCTATCGCATTATTACAGAAAATTGTTTATCTTCTAAAAAATTCTTTAAAACTGTAAATCTAAACGAACTGTTTTGATTTCTGTCATGAACAACGAAACAAAATATGCATAGCCTACTATTCAAATACTCGATAAACTTTAAAACTGACATAAGAAAAAGATAAATTAATTTTCAGATTGTTGTGTTAATTTTGTCGAGGAGTTTATATATTATTTTCCTAAGTGAATATTTGCTTTTACAACAGGGAATTAACAAAAAAGGTAAAATTTTATTTAAGTATTATATGATAAAATCAACTTGTTATTTTAAGCATGGCAACATTCCAAAGGGTTAACTATTATTGGTATTTGTTAAGTGTGTGGAGACTTTTTTGACATTAATTTTGTTTACATTTTTATAACAATATTGTAACTTCTAAATAAAATGTTCCGTAGTTGTTTTGATACTAATCTTCGTTGGTTAAGTTTTGAATATTAATTTAAACATGTTCATAGTTCCAATTAATTAGTTAAACATAACAGAAAAATAGTATAGAAAGCAGGTGTGTGTATGGAGACTTTTTGAACTGATTGTATATGATATAATACTTGCGCAAACTTTTTTTGTAATATTTTTAAAAAAAATGCCAAAAATCTCTGTTCTTTCCCTCTATCTCTATAAGAACTGACCAACAAAATTTTGAAAAAATTCTGATATATTCTCCATAAAGTATCGATTGAGCGAAAATTATCACAAGTGCATTACATCTGATAATTCATCTAGTATAAACAAAATTATTTGGCTTGACAATATGGTGGGCGTTATTTTAAAATACTTTTCAGTACACACACTGATAGTTAACGGTTAGGTACTGAGAGAAGATAGTTTTATTTTATCTGTTTATAACTAAACAAATATTTAGATAGTAAATATTTGTTTTACACTTTTATTACTAAATTTTAGATTAAACTAGATTAATTTATTGGCTAAAGAAGGTATAACTATTATACAGTATTGACGAAAAAACATGAAAATACATATTGGATCTTAAGATATAAACATGTCAGGGACCTAATTAACTTAACCTAGTTAAGGATTTTTATTATTTTAAAGGCAATCATCGTACCTAACACTAATTGCGCAAGTCCGACTTGCACTTGGCCGGTTTTTTTAAATTTAATCACGAAAGCGGAAATTAATTTGCGTCAATATAAGCGAAAAGTTTGACGCATTTGAAAACCAAGGAGCGGTTACATGTCAACTGTATCAACATTAACAGAGCTTTTTCAATATGTTGTTTACTACAATAATTATTAATTAGTGTTAAACTGATTAAAACCTGTCAGTTTATTAAAGGCATCTATATATTATGAGAAATTAAGTATCGAGATTTCATGTCTAATTTAGTAAGAAATTGCAAGTCTCTATAATTTTTATGATCTTTACATTCTACAATACAAACTATACAACCTTAAAGAAAATATCATATGTATATGCAAGTTCCCTGAAAACGAATAATCCAATTATCAAGAAGAACATATACGGACGAGATAGGTTTGGCGAGAAACGACTGATTCAATTTTCATGTAATTATTTTATTCTTATTTAAGTCAGTATTATTTTTTAATTTATTAAGGGGTTCCGGTGAAATAACACAGGTATACAAAATAAAAAAATTCTCTCTTTTAAGTGAAACACGTGTTTTCGTAAATTCTGTTTTATGCTGAATCCAAAAAAATCAAAAAAAAAGACATCCACCCTGAGGTTTTTTTCAGAAAACACACTTAAAGTGGCCAGAAAACTATAAATACATTTTAATAAATAACATAAAACTGTATAATCATCAAAATTATGAAATTAAATTATTATTTCGGACATCTTTAAATGTTCTGAACCAACATTTATCATAAAAACTTAAAAATATTCGGTTTCGCCATACGCTTTACTAACCTGTGGATAAATTTCGGCCACTTTCACGTCTCTTGCATCTAAAAAACGAATTTCTCAATCCGCGGAATTTTCAGTGATCCGAGGCATGGCGTGACTAGCCAACAGATGCATATACTCAGCGCGCATGCGTGAAATGGCGACAGCCACTCTATGACAGCCATATTTTAAAACGGTTCTTACTTAAAAAGCACGTCTCATATATTCAGTAAATAATGGAAGGAATTAACATACAACAAGGACTGGCCCAACAGTGGTGGCATATGACAAATAATATTACCAGTCGCTTAGAATAATTCCAGAAACGTAGAAATTCACATTTAAATGAAATTATTTTTAAGAAATAATATCCTAAGGACTATGAGTTGAGATGGAATAAATATTTGTGGGCCACCTTGTATTTGACAACTGAACGGAATCTTTTATCGCTTTGGTTAGACCAGGGGTCGGCAAACCACGGCTCGCGAGCTGCATGCGACTCTTTCAAGAAACAATTGCGGCTCTTCGAGTACCCTTAAAAAAATTAAAATCTAAAGCGGACAGATCCTCGGCCCACGTATACCCATAAAATAAGAGACCTCGCTGTACGGCCGCGATTACGAGTACATGTCAGGCATCCTCCACCCATCTTCGCCCGCTACTACGGGATGGAAACAGTGCTTCTATTAACACCAGTTACTTCACAAGAACGATCAAAGCAACGAAGGATGGCTTTGCTGAACGATTTGATCAGTTCAAAATAAATCAGCCTACCTTAGTTCTTATTGAGAACCTTCTCAAGGCAAACAGCAAAGAACTAAACTTTGTCCCGTTTGACATTAACGCTGGTTCCTTTCAAATCCAGTTACTAAATTTAAAAAGCAAAGATTTGTGGAGTTCAAAGTTTACGAATCTTAGTGGTAGCTTAGAAAAGCTAGAAAGGCAGAAATGTAGTCTAGTATCGCAACATAAGTGGACAGCTTTAGAAGAAATGCCCAAGCCTGAAGCAATAATTTTCGATACCTGGAATAGTCTTCCGTAATGCTACGACCAAATAAAAAAAAATGGCTTCTGGTGTGCTGACGATCTTTGTAACATATTCACTCGAGCAAGTTTTCTCTTCCATGAAGAACAAGCTAAGAAGCCAAATAACAAAACAAAAAGTCGAGTTTTAAACTAAAAACTACTGGTTATGTGCCGAACTTACCAAACTTTCTAAAGAAATACAAGGTCAACCTTCGCATTGATTTTTGAATAGAATTTAATTGTTCATTTTCTCTAGCATTTTAGCATATTTTATTACGAATAAATAATAATTAATAAAGTCGTCTTTTAATTAGTTACCGTCTCTTTATCCAATTTATTTGAAATAAAATGTAAACGCAGAAACCAAAATTCGTGGCTCCTTGAAATTCATGAAATCGATATTTTTAGTGTGGCTGGCTCTTCCGGCTTAAAAGTTTGCCGACCCCTGGGTTAGACGATAGATGATAGTTCTTGGAATTGGGCTATGTCCATATAAAATGACGTTCCGACGGGTCGGCTACGATTGTACCATGCATCTTCAGGAATCTTTACTTTTCGAGGCTAAAACACTGCACCCATTCAGTCATCTGGAAAGTAAAGATCTTTGAATATAATTGGTACAATCGCAGATAACAAGTCAGATATCACTTTAATTTGTCATGCTTGAAGCACAAGAACCACCGTTTTTGAAACTTACTTACCTTAGCAAATATTATAACCTGCCAACAGAATGGCCCCAACTTAAACATCCTTTACGCAGATGAAAGAAAAACACGTAACTGGCAGAATCATTTAAGAAATTTAATTTTCGCTCGTAAATGTAATATAAATTAATGTAAAATACTAGCTTGTCTGTTTCTAGTAAATTAAATGTCAAATAGCAATCAATAAAGATCCCCCGTATAAAGAAATAATGTGTTTTGATCATAACCCTTGCATAAATTGCATATAAATTAACTTCTTCGCTAATTATTGTAATTATTTTCATGCAGTCCCATGGCGAGAGACCGTTACACATCGAATTAATGGTATCCTTCTAGTTATACCTTCTACCTTGAGGAAACTGAAATTCCCTGCGTAGTAGAGTACTAGAATAGCTTTTACAGTTTTGTAATAAAGTGCTATTATTAACTCTAGATCCCGTTAGAATTAAATAAAAATAGTAGCTCATATAAAGTGTCTCAAAAAAAGTATTATTTTAAAATATTTATATTATGAAACAAACATCATAATTCTATATGAAACCATACTTGCTTAAAATATTTTTCTTTAAAACAATACCACCTAAATATAAACCGTCCGCAAGACTCCACTCTGTTGCCCTGGGTCACCATCTTGCTACTTCTTTTTATATTTTTTCTCAAATGATGAGCTTAAAGCCGCTGTGGTGTTGTTTTTCAAGTCACAAACAAAATAATTTCGAAAAACGTTGAATTACTAGTATTAGCATACGCTGAAGATATTATTAGTTCCTATAAGACTCTGTAACTCAAAGTCAATTTTTAACAAATAGTATGCAGCTGGGCCAGCAAAAGTATCACTGAATGAACAGCAACAACGACGCGGAGTAGACTCAATGAAACGCATAGTATGTAGAATTTGTCAGTAGATGTGCTTATAAAATAGATGCCTTTGAAGTTCTTAGGGATTTTTATTTCCGGTTGAGTATTGAGTCGCTTCTATTTATGTGAATCTAACACGTAGGCTGAAAAGTTTTTGTCTGACACATAGATATCGCCCTTTTCAAAAAATCCATATGATTTTTAGGCAATACCAACCTTCCAACGATACGTGTCAAAATTTCATGCAATTTCGACTATAAGTTTACAAGTTACAGGGATTTTAGGTTACACCGGAACACAAAAAAATCCACAAAATTGTGTTGGATTAATGTTTTGATGAAATTACGGGAGATAGCTGACCCTAAAGATATCAAAAGAACATATTGGTCATATTTTGTATGAATATTTGGACATAAGAAAGCTCTATTCGGAATGAATACCGCGTTTGCTCACAATGGACCAAAAACAACAACGTGTTGATGATTTTGAGCGCTGTTTGGACTTGTTCAAGCGCAATAAAAAGGATTTTTTCATGCGATATGTGACAATGGATGAAACATGGATCCACCACTACACACCGAAATCAAATCGTCAGTCAGCTGAGTGGACAGCAGCAGGTGAAAGCCGCCCGAAGCGACCAAAGACACAACAGTCGGCTGGGCTGTATTTTGGGATGCGCATAGAATAATTTTCATCGACTATGCTGTGAAGGGAAAAACCATCAATAGCGAATATTATATAAAGTTATTGATGCGCTTAAAGACAGAAATCGCAAAGAAACGGCCCCAAATGAACGAGAAAAAAGTGCTTTTTCCTTAAGACAATGCACCGTGTCACAAGTCAATTGTTACGATGGCAAAATTGCATGAATTGAAGTTCTAGTTGCTTCCTTATCCACCGTATTCTCTAGATTTGGCCCCCAGCGACTATTATCTATTCTCAGACGTCAAGAAAATGCTCGAGGGAAAGAGATTTGCCTCCAATGAAGAAGTTATCGCTGAAACTGAGGCTTATTTTGAAGGCAAAGACAAATTCTTCTACAAGAAAGGTATAGAAATGTTAGAATAGCGTTGGATTGATTGTATCGCTCTTGAAGGAGACTATGTTGATGATTAAAGTCGAATTTTGAAAAAAAATCATCAAAAACTTTTCAGCGTACGTGTTACGATAAAGAAGTAAAGTTTGTATGTTTGTTTATTCGAGGAAATCTCTGAAACTACTGATCGATCTTTTACTGGTATGTAGCCTGGATTTTTGGGATGAACATAGGCTATATTTTATGAGGTTGTGTGAAAAGGGGGAGCTGACAAGTGACAATTTTAGTGATGTAAAGCAGTATAAAAACGGTCAAGCGGGTGACTTTCTGGCAAACGCTTCCTTTACAGTGAGAGATATATAAAAATGATGTATAGAAGAATTGTAGAATATAAATGTGTCTACAAAAAAGTCCGCCACAGCATATGTCTATCTGGTAAGGTTAACCCACAAAATTGAAATATGGGTCTTAAAAATAGACATGACCAAATGATAAATCTGTCTAGAGTTGTTTCAATAACTAAAATTAAATTCTTATCAAGATAAATATGTTCTTCGTTACATACATTTCATGTAGATAAAAATTATCCTTTATACTAAACCATTTGGAGAAGTAATTTAGATCTTACGAGTAATCGTAACTAAAATAGAGGTACCTACACAGGCGGTGATACCATTTTAATAATATAACTATTTTGGATGGCCTGTGTGTCAGGTGAGACTGTGATATGTATGAAGACTTGTAGACCTTAATTATGTTAGGGATCATTTTAGGGTCATACTATATCTATACTGATGTAATAAAGAAGTAAAATTTGTGAGTTTGTTTGTATAATGAAGAAGTAAAGTTTGTGAGTTTATTTGTTAGAAGTAATCTCTGAAACTGCCCATCCAATTTAAACAAAATTTTTTACTGGTATGTAGCTTGGACTTTTGGGAACATAAGCTATATTTTATGAGGTTGGTGGCGGTACTACCAGCTAAAAACCATTTATTGGGTGTAAATAGAAATCTGGGAAATTTTGGTCCAAAAATATTAAGGTTTAGAGTTTTAGACAATTACGTGCAAATTTAGACCACATGCGTTCACGGACGATCAAGTCAACCCAAATAATAATAATAAACCAAATTTCAAACTTTACGTTGCACACATTATTTTTTGAGGAATAAATAGCATAGCTATTCAGGACTGACAATTTCAAATAATCTTAGGCCACGTACAACTATGGACGACCAAGTTAACTCAAGTTATAAGCAATTAAAAGACATTTAGCAACAAGGTGACTTTAAACATTTTATAGATTTCTGTATATAACTAAACTACTTATTTAAGAAAACAATGTATTAATTATTTTTTCTAAGCTATTGATTATTGAATACAATTTGATAATAATTTCATTATTCTATTCGAAAAATTACGGAACATGCAACCGTTAAATATAAAATTGGGCATATTTGTGCGTTTCATAAGTTTTTTAATTGCTCATAACTTGAGTTTACTTGGTCGCCCATGATCGCACCTGGTTTTAATTTTAATCTAGGTTTAATTAAACTTTAATTCTAAGTTTAATCGAAGTTGTCAGTCCTGAATATGTATGCAATTTATACATAAAAAAAACTGGTCAAGTGCAAGTTGAACTTGCACAATTAGTGTTCCGTACGTTGATTGTTTTTAAAATAAAAATTTTTGTTAGGGTGGTATAAAATGATCAGTGACTTCACAAAACACACCCCAAATGAGTTTTCAACAAAGTTTGTTTTCAATCTTTACTGAAAACTGGTGACATTGAAATTTTTTTTTTTTTTATATACCAAATAAATTATTAAAGGTAATGCACTCGTGATAATTTTCGTTCAATCTATACCCCGTGCAGAATATTCCAGAATTTTTTCAAAATTTTTTGATCAGTACTTTTCGAGATAAGGTAGGGGACAGCGATTTTTTAAAAGTAATACGAAGAAAAGTGTGCGCAAGTATTACATTATATATATATACATATATATATATATATATATATATATATATATATATATATATATATATATATGTATATATATATATATATATATATATATATATATATATATATATATATATATATATATATTTTACTCGTGTTTTCACAAGCTTTCATTTGACACCACACTCGATGACCTAGTAAAAAAAATTTTTTTTCACTTCCGATTTCACCCCTCAAAACGAACCCCTTAAGTCAAAATTTATGTTACGGTGGTATAAAAGGATCAGTGACTTCACAAAACACATCCCAAATGAGTTTTCAATAAAGTTTGTTTCCAATCTTTACTGAAATCTGATGACCTTGAAATTTTTGTTTTTTTTTTATATATACCATATAAATTATTAAAGGTAATGCACTCGTGATAATTTTCGTTCAATCTACACCCCGTGGAGAATATTCCAGAATTTTTTCGAAATTTTTTGATAAGTACTTTTCGAGATAAGGCCCGGGACAGGGATTTTTGGCGAATTTTTAAAAATAATACAAAGAAAAGTGCGCGCAAGTATAATATTATATATATATTTTTTACTCGTGTTTTCACAAGCTTTCATTTGACACCACACTCGATGACCTAGTAAAAAAATTTTTTTTTCACTTTCGACTTCACCCCCCAAAGCTAACCCCTTAAGTCAAAATTTAATTCTCAAAACTACATCACTCTGATGAGGCCATCAATTCCTATATTATTAGCAAATTTCACCTTTCTATGTCAAATAGTTTCGGAGAAAAAAATCGGGTGTGACAGACAGACAGACAGACAGACAGACAGACAGACACCGAAGTGATCTTATAAGTGTTCCGTACGGAACACTAAAAATAAGGTGCGCAACATAAAATAATCAATAAATACGAAATTTGACCCATTTGTGCATTTTATTCGTCTTTAGTCGTTCTTAACCTGAGTTTACCTAGTCGCCCATGGTTGCACCTAAGAATGTTCGAAATTTATGTCACAAAAATTAAAGTGTGCAACGTAAAGTAACCACAAATATAAAATTTGGCCTATTTGTGCATTTCATACGTCTTTAAACTGCTCGTAACTAATGTTTACGTGATCGAACATGATCTTATATGGTCTAAGATTATTCAAAATTGTTAGTCCTGAATATCTATGCAATTTATACGTCAAAAAAATAAGGTGCACAACAAAAAGTAACCATTAAATACAAAATTTGGTCTATTTTTGTAATCAGTTTTTAGTAAAAATCGGAAAAAAACTTTGTCGAAAACTCATTTGGGGTGTATTCTGTAAAGTCATTGATTATTATATACCTCCGTAACAAAAATTTTTATTTTAAATGTAATCAACGTACAGGATACTAACTGCGCAAGTCCGACTTGCACTTGACCGGTTATTTTTTTTATTTCAATTGTTTTGAGGGGATATTTGTAACCAAAATAGAATTTTACCAAAAAAGCCCAAGTTCTAGTAAAATAGTAGGCAAAATTTCAAAAATGTTGAATTTAACAAAAAAGTAGTAATTTTTTCTTTACCTATACACCCATTATATATACTAGGTTCCCCATATGTATGGAATAATGATTCCATAGCATTTATTAATCAGTGTATCAAAAAAATGTTTAAATAAAAGTTATAGGGTGTCATACGGCGCACATGCTGACGTTGACAATAAAATGTTTTAAACTGTCAATTCGACGAAATTCCGCCATCTTAAATTTTTTTAAATGGAAAGCTCTATATATTATTTTATTTTTGAGTCCTACTAAAAATTCCAGATTTATTTGTCTAATATACCATATATCTAAATTGAACTGTTTCGGAATTTTTGATAAGCTGAGGAGATCAAATTAAAAAAAAAATTTGAAGCGGGCTTGTGTCAATTAACGCGTCAAAAAATAATTTATTGACGAAAACGTTTATTGCTGCATTTTGTGAAACTGTAATTTGAGCGTAATATCATAATGGTACATTTAACAGAAACTGAAAGAATCACTTTGTTAATGATGGTTGGTTACGCATAACAGGAGGTGTGTGATCTTTTTAACGAAAAATCTCCGAATCGAGAATCTATTACCCAATCCGTAGTTAGCAAAACATTAAAACGATTTAGACGATCATGTTAAGGATCGTTCCAAATCTGGACCTCCAAAAGATAAAACAAGCGATGATAAAAAATTAGATGTTTTATTGGAAATTACAGAAAATCCCCATACAGCCACTCGTCAGTTTTGCCTATACTACAACATAAATTAACACTGTATGATGACTGTATGGATGCAAGAAAAATTGCATCCATACAAACCCATTCTATTGCAAGAATTACCTGAAGATGACTAAGATAGACGCGTTTGAATTTTGCGAGGTCATGCTGGAACGTATCAATAATGATCCTAACCTAATTCATAATATTGTTTTTTCTGACGAGGCCACATTTTGTCTTAACGGAAGAGTTAATAGGGATAACTGCCGGTACTGGTGTACTGAGAATCCCCACTGAATAAACGACATTCATTCTCAAAGATCACAAAAGACAAATGTGTGGGCAGGGATTTATGGACGTCATATCATTGGTTTCTTTTTTATCGATGGAAATCTTACAGGGCAGCTGTATTAACAGTTACTCCAAGAGTAAGTTATTCCAACTTATGCAGGTCTTTTTCCAGATGAAAATAATTTGGATATCCCTAACAAGAATCTGTGGTATCAACAGGACAGAGAACCTCCTCACTATGAAATCAATGTTCGTATATGTTTGGATGCGATTTTTCCTAATCGATGGATACACAAGCGCCGTAGAATGGCCTGCAAGGAGTCCCGAACTTACGCGACTCGATTTTTTTTATGGGGTCATTTGAAAACCAAAGTTTACCGAAGTCGACATGACACTGTAGAAGATTTACAACAAAGAATTCAATATGAAGTAGCACAGATCACCCGGATTATCTGCAAAACTCTGTTTAGGCTGTTTATGACAGATTGGGCCATTCATTCTCTGTTAACGGTAGACAGTTTGAGCAATTGTTATCTTAAAAATAAACCTAGAGTATTTATTAATATTTTTTTTGTCTTTTTAGTGTTCCGTACGGAACATTTATAAGATCACTTCGGTGTCTGTCTGTCTGTCTGTCTGTCACACCCGATTTTCTCCGAAACTATTTGAAATAGAAAGGTGAAATTTGGTAATAATATAGGAATTGATGGCCTCATCAGAGCCATGTAGTTTTGAGAATTAAATTTTGACTTAAGGGGTTAGTTTTGGAGGGTGAAGTCAGAAGTGAAAAAAAAATTTTTTTACTAGGTCATCGAGTATGGTGTCAAATGAAAGCTTGTGAAAACACGAGTGCGTGCACTTTTCTTTGTATAATTTTTAAAAATTCGCGAAAAATCGCTGTCCCGGGCCTTATCTCGAAAAGTACTTATCAAAAAATTTCGAAAAAATTCTGGAATATTCTCTACGGGGTGTAGATTGAACGAAAATTATCACGAGTGCATTACCTTTAATAATTTATATGGTATATAAAAAAAACAAAAATTTCAAGGTCATCAGATTTCAGTAAAGATTAGAAACAAACTTTGTTGAAAACTCATTTGGGGTGTGTTTTGTGAAGTCACTGATCATTTTATACCACCGTAACATAAATTTTGACTTAAGGGGTTCGTTTTGAGGGGTGAAATCGGAAGTGAAAAAAAATTTTTTTACTAGGTCATCGAGTGTGGTGTCAAATAAAAGCTTGTGAAAACACGAGTAAAAAATATATATATAATGTAATACTTGCGCACACTTTCCTTCGTATTACTTTTAAAAAATCGCTGTCCTTATCTCGAAAAGTACTGATCAAAAAATTTTGAAAAAAATTTTGGACTATTCTCCACGGGGTATAGATTGAACGAAAGTTATCACGAGTGCATTACCTTTAATAATTTATTTGGTATATAAAAAAAAAAACAAAATTTCAAGGTCACCAGTTTTCAGTAAAGATTGGAAACAAACTTTGTTGAAAACTCATTTGGGGTGTGTTTTGTGAAGTCACTGATCATTTTATACCACCCTAACAAAAATTTTTATTTTAAAAACAATCAACGTACGGAACACTAATCGTGCAAGTTCAACTTGCACTTGACCGGTTTTTTTTATTTTAAATTTCAAATGATAATAATTCCAAAACAGTTCAATTTAGTCATATAGTATGCTAGACAAATAATATCTAGAATAGTCAAAAATAAAACAAGAAACATAGCTTTCAATTTAAAAAAAAATCAAGACTGCATAATTTCTTCGAACTGACAGTTCCAAACATGTTATTGTTAACGTCAGCACATACACCGTATAACACCCTATAACTTTTATTTAAACATTTTTTTTATACACTGGTTAATAAATGCTGTGGAATCATTATTTCATACATATGGGGGGCAACCTGTGTATATATATATATATATATATATATATATATATATATATATATATATATATATATATATATATATATATATATAACATATAACTGCGTTAGCTTCGAGCGACAGCAGCGGCAAGATCACTTGAGAATGCCAAATGAGATTTTGGCGAGACGTCATGCAAATTCATTGTTAGACGAAGGGTTAAAACCCGGAATTTCAATGTATATATGTATATGTACTCGTATACATTTATAAATATATGTTGTCTAATTTTATGCAAAATGCCGAATTGTACATATTTTAGGTTCAATCCCGATATGGAAAGCTGGGCCCTTCGATAAAGTAGCGGCTAGTACCGCTGTTGACTCTCTCTCCTAATCTATAAAAACCTTTCGTCTAAAGTTACAGAATAAAATAATATCTACCACTTTAATAAATTGTTTTTTTTTCCTTTCTCGCATTACAACGTAAATTGTAACTCATCATGACATCAATTTGATACAGTAATTCAATTGTTATTTAGGGTTAAGAAATAGTTCAATTGGACATGCTCATCGCGAGCCAATCGAATTATATGGAGTTTTAGTTCTTCTATTATTTAAATTTTATTATTGCCCAAGTGAAGAAACAAGAAAAAGGATTGGTTGGATTTTATTGAGATTGTGTTCTAGCGGTGAATTAATTGACCAGATATTTAAATAGACTTGTTTTGTTACATAGGTAAAGGTACAATATCAGGCAAAAAAGTAAAAATACGAGATGCTGACGACTTGTTGCAAGGTTTCTCAACTTTATTCTCAACCAAACCTCCAACATTTAAATTCTCGCATGCGATTTAATTGTGGTCCCTTCCCAACGGTATATTTAGTGCCCTAATAAAATAAATTCACATATATTTTTCTTTGTTGTTAATAAAGGGTGATTCATTTAGAGGTACTTTTTGTGATGGGGATTTAATTGCAGATTGCGCATGCGTCGTGTCAACTGAAGTGGCATTCCTGTTTAGTAGTGTTTGACAATTCATAATGGAAAGACTTAGCCCGCACAGCGTCTACAAATTGTTCAACTTTATTACGAAAATGGGCGTTCTACGAGGAATGTGTATCGGGCGCTTAGAGCAGCTTATGGTCCACATAATCGGGCCTACCGAACGCACAATTCGCTCTACCATCAATAAGTTTGAGACCCAATTTTCATTATTGGATAATGCTCGACCGAATAGACCACATCCAGCACGTAGTGAAGAAAATATAGGGGCGGTAGCGGAGAGTGTACACGAAGACCGTGTTCTCAACAGCTTGGCCTGTCATATTCAACAACTTGGCGTATTTTACGTAAGGATCTTTCTTTAAAAGCATACAAAATTCAACTAGTGCAACAACTGAAGCCGACCGACCTTCCGAATCGTTTCCGTTTTAGTCGTTGGCTCTTGACAAGCTTGCAGAAGATCCACTGTTTTCGAGTAAAATTTTGTTCACCGATGAGGCCCATTTTTGGCTTAATGGGTTCGTGAATAAACAAAATGCCCGTATTTGGGGTGATGAACAACCTGAAGAGGTTCAAGAGCTGCCATTAAATCCAGAAAAAACAACTGTTTGGTGTGGTTTATGGGCCGGTGGAATAATCGGTCCATATTTCTTCAAAACAGAGGCCGGCCGGAATGTTACTGTGAATGGTGACCATTATCGCGCCATAATAACAGACTATTTAATGCCAGAAATTGAAGCCCGTGGTCTCGACGAAATTTGGTTCCAACAAGATGGCGCCACTTGCCATACAGCCCGTGAAACCATGGCTTTACTGCGAGAGCAATTTGGCGAACAGATCATTTCACGCTTTGGACCAGTGAATTGGCCTGCTAGAACATGTGACATCACACCTCTTGACTTTTTCCTTTGGGGCTATGTAAAGTCCAAAGTCTACATGGATAAGCCAGCTACAATTGAGGCATTGGAGCCCAATATTACTCGAGTCATTGGCCAAATACCACTCGAAATACTCACACGCGTCATTGAAAAATTGGAACTTCAGAATGGACGTTGTTAACCGTAGTCGCGGACAACATTTGAAAGAAATTATCTTTAAGAAATAATTGTAAAGAATGGTTCTTTTATATGATAATAAAGATTATAAAATAAAATTGTTTTTATTCGTTTTTTTTTTATAAAAAAAAAGTGCGCTTGTGGGTATAAATGTAAGCTGAGTTTCGTCGTCATTGCATTTTCAGTCCGACATCTCTCCTATGACTTAATCACTCGATAGCACAGAAATTAGAATATGCATTGTAAAAACTAGAATTTTCAGAATAGAAACAAGAAATAACAATACATTTTTGAATGGGTTTGGTAATTGGTAATCTGTTATCGACTGTACGTCAATTAGGTGCGTATTTGATTATCGGGAATCGGTTTGGACCGTAAATAAAACTTTTTTCTTCTTTAGCACTCAATATTTCGTTATCGTTTTATAACTTCTTCAGGAGTAACTACAATATTAATACACGAATTAGATATAATATAAACATTGTTATTTTTCGTCTCGGTATTAAAATGTTGAAATATAAAACAAATACATATGAGCAAACGAATAAATAAATAAAACAAAGCACGATTTACTAGCTTAAATACATTAAACAATTTTCAGACAACACTAGACCTAGAAAGTTCTACGTGTCAACCATAACTTTTCTACGCCATCCACTCATAAACTCTGCGCTGGTAAGTGATTGCATCCACCAAAATAACCCAAAAAAGAATCGCCGAGCATAAGACCGAAAAGAAGTTTTCATTTGTCTTTTGAAATTTTAACCACGGAAGCAAAAATTAGCCAACCAAATGCATTCGAAAACCGAAGAGCGGCTACGTGTCAAATGTATGAACTCAACATTAACGAAGATCCTTCAACAAGTTGTTTATTACAATCGTTATTAATTAAACCGGTAACAGCGTTAAACTGATTAAAACCTGTCAATTTATTAAAGGCATCTACAAATTAAGTATCGAGATACAGGTAACCATATTATATATATATATATATATATATATATATATATATATATATATATATATATATATATATATATATTGTATATACATATATATATACATATATATATATATATATATATATATATATATAATATATATATTATATATATATATATATGTATATATATATATATATATATATATATATATATATATATATATATATATATATTGTATATATATATATATATATATATATATATATATATATATATATATATATATATATATATATATATATATATTGTATATACATATATATATATATATTGTATATACATATATATATATATATATATATATATATATATATTGTATATACGTATATATATATATATATATATATATATATATATATATATATATATATATATATATATATATATATATATATATATATTGTATATACATATATATATATGTATATACAATATATATATATATATATATATATATATATATATATATATATATATATATATATATATATATTGTATATACATATATGTATATATATATATATATATATATATATATATATATATATATATATATATATATATATATTATGCCATATGTCTAAATTGAACTGTTTTGGAATATGGATATTTGAAATTAAGGAGATCAAACTAAAAAAAAAAATTAAGGTGGCTTGTGTCAAACATTTACTGTCAGGTAACGATTTAAACGCGTCAAAAAATGATTTATTGACGAAAAACGTTTATGGCAGCATTTTGTGAAACTGCAATTTGAGCGTAATATCATAATACATTTAGCAGAAACTGAAAGAATCACTTTGTTAATGATGGTTGATAACGAAGACCGTAGGAGAACACAATAGGAGGTGTGTGATTTTTTAACGCAGAATATCCGAATAACCTATTGCCGTAGTTAGTAAAACATTAAAACGATTTAGACAATCAGGTCATGTTAAGGATCATTCTAAATCTGGAAAATTACAGAAAATCCCTGTACAGTCACTCGTCAACTTTGCCAAAACCATAACGTATGTGATAATAGGTTCTCGATTCGGATATTCTGCCTTAAAAAGATCACACATCTCCTGTTGTGTTCTCCTACTGTCTCCGTAACCAACCATCATTAACAAAGTGAATCTTTCAGTTTCTGTTAAATGTACCATTATAATGTTATGCACAAACTGCAGTTTCGCAAAATGCAGCAATAAACGTTTTTGTCAATAAATCATTTTTTGACGTGTTAAGTCGTTACCTGACAGTAAATGTTTGACACAAGCCAGCTTAATTTTTTTTTTTAGTGTTCCGTATGGAACACTTATAAGATCACTTCGGTGTCTGTCCGTCTGTCTGTCCGTCTGTCACACCCGATTTTCTCCGAAACTATTTGTCTTAGAAACTTGAAATTTGGTAATAATATAGGAATTGATGGCCTCATCAGAGCCATGTAGTTTTGAAAGTTAAATTTGGACTTAAGGGGTTTAGTTTTGGGGGGTGAAATCGGAAGTGAAAAAAAAAAATTTTACTCGGTAATCGAGTGTGGTGTCAAATGAAAGCTTGTGAAAACACGAGTAAAATATATATATATATATATATATATATATATATATATATATATATATATATATAATGTAATACTTGCTCGCACTTTTCTTTGTAATATTTTAAAAAATCGCTGTCCACCCGCCTTATCTCGAAAAGTACTTATCAAAAAATTTTGAAAAAATTCTGGAATATTCTCCATGGGGTGTAGATTGAACGAAAATTATCACGAGTACATTACTTGTAATAATTTATCTGGTATATAAAAAAAAAACAGAAATTTCAAGGTCATCATTTTTCAATAAAGATTGGAAATAAACTTTGTTGAAAACTCATTTGGGGTGTGTTTTATGAAGTCATTGATCATTTTATACTTCCGTTACAAGATTTTTTATTTTAAAAGCAATCAACGTACGGAACACTAATTGCGCAAGTTCAACTTGCACTTGACCGGTTATTTTTTTAATTTGATCTCCTTTCAAATATTAATAATTCCAAAATAGTTCAATTTAAACATATGGTATGTTAGACAAATAAAATCTAGAATTTTTAGTAGGACCCAAAAATGAAATAATCTACAGGGCTTTTCGTTTTAAAGAAATCAAGATGGCGTAATTTCTTCTAACTGACAGTTCAAAACATTTTATTGTCAACGTTAGCATGTGCGCCGTATAACACCCTATAACTTTTATTTAAACATTTTTTTGATACATTGATTAATAAATGTTCTGGAATCATTGCTCCATACATATGGGGCACGCTGTATATATACGAGGTCAAATAACCACTAGATGGCGCTATTGAGATGTGATATTACCATTACTGTAAATTTGACATTGTTATTGTTAAAACAATGGCGCCTCAGAAATTAGCCAAGTAGTTTGTTTACGTAAGCGTTTAAAAAAAAACAGTTTTGTGAACAAACGGAAATTTCACGTGAAGGTTTTCATTGGATGATTTTTTACGATTTTAGTAACGACCTAACTCAACAATGCCTCAAATCGCTTCGTTCAACTTTTGGTAATGAATCACTCTCAGAAAAGACTGTTTACAATTGGTTGGCAAAGTTTCGTCATGGACGTGCTTCTGTCAGCGATGAATTTCGTGAAGGTAGACCAACATCTGTTGTTGTTCCAACAAGCATCGATGTTGTGCGCAACTTGATTGAAGAAGAGCGGCATGCGACTGGCCGTGAGATAGAGGCATCCTTAGGCATATCGAAGACTGCAGTAGATCTGTGAAAAAGATCTGTTCCCGATGGATTCCGCATTATTTGACCGAAATTCAAAAACAGGCTCTTGTCAGTTAGTGTAAGGAAATGCTCAAAAAGTTCGACCGAGGACAGACTCACTCCGTATACAACATCATAACAGGAAACGAAACTGGAATATATTCGTACGAGCCGGAAACTAAGCAACTAATCAACTGTTTGGGTGATCCAACATGAACAGAATCCAAGAAAAGTGGTTCGTTCGCGAAGAACTTCCAAGAAAATGATCGCTTGTTTCTTTGGTTATACTGGACATGTTGCGACTATTACTTTAGCGAATCGAAGAATGGTTGAATGGTATACAACAATTTGTTTGCCAGTCATCGATGAAATCAGGAAAAACAACCGAAAACGGCGCATCATTCTTCATCATGACAATGCCCACTCTCACACATCACGGCAAACAATTGATTATTTGACGGAAAAAAAACATGGAATTAATGTCTCATTACCTGATTTATGTCCTAATGACTTTTTTGTTCCCGAATTTTTTTAAAAAAAAGCGGGAACAGCAATTTTCATCACCTCAAAAAGCTGTTGAATCCTTCCAAAACCATGTTTTTTAGGTACCAACTTTAGAGTGAAAAAAATATTTTGAAAATTGGTTCGAGTGCATGCAAAAGTATATATTTGTTAAAGGCGAATATTTTGAGAAAACAATAAAACAATTTGTACCAAAACTCTTTTTGATGTATCTTGGGTTTTGGTTCATCAAATGAAAATCTTGGAGTTCTTTTGAATTTTTTTTTAACATTATTTTGACGTTTCGCCTAGTTTTGGGCATTTTCAAAAAACAGTTTGTCATGTCTCGAAAACAAGTGACCGTGATTAATGTATTTCAGTCGATGGTTAGTGTTAAGACTTAACACTAACCATAAATATATATATATATATATATATATATATATATATATATATATATATATATATATATATATATATATATATATATATATATATATATATATATATATATATATATATATATATATATATATATATATATATATATATATATATATATATATATATATATATATATATGTATATATATATATATATATATATATATATATATATATATATATATGTATATATATATATACATATATATACATATATATATATATATATATACATATATATATATATATATATATATATATATATATATATATATATATATATATATATATATATATATATATATATATGTATATATAAATATATATATAAATATATATATATATATATATATATATATATATATATATATATATATATATATATATATATAAATATATATATAAATATATATATATATATATATATATATATATATATATATATATATATATAAATATATATATATATATATATATATATATATATATATATATATATATATAATAAAATATAAAGAGAGAGAAAACAAAAGTTGCCGTATCTAACAAAATCCTAAGTTATGAAACTAGTTGGGGGACTCGGCAAAAACGGGCATCAACAGATGTTCATACTATATTCATTTAGTCAATATTTCGGTCCTAGGTTGGGACCTTCATCAGGGCACAAACTGAAAAAGAGATAACGAAGCAACCAATAAAGAAAATTAGGCATAAAGACTTGGTGTTATGTAGTCAAGTTTTTAATTATTAATTTTAATTATTAATTTCTAATTTGCAATTTTTTGATTTCAATCCTACAATTATTAATATGAAACTATTGTAATTTAACAGTATTATTATTCTAAACAATCACACATTATTATTATCATTATGAAGAAATGTCAACAAAAAGTGACTCACTTGTAGCATGAAATTTAATCTACCAAGAATGACCATCAATAACAATCGCCATAGTAAAAACCAACACTGAAATAAAACAACCACAATTCACTAACATATTAACATAAAAACATGGCATTTACAGCAGGGATGCCATTGATAACGTTGGATGCTGAAATTCAAAACTAATTAACCACCTGCCATCATAAAGAAAAATGAAAATTGACTCCTTTGCCTTCAGTGCAGAAATTAATAATTTCTTATTACCTGAGAATCATGTCATCATTTCTCTTGATGTAGTCAGTCTCTTTACCAACATTTCATGGCAGTTAGCCAAACATATTATTGATTCTGAATGGACACTAATCTCGCCCAACACAAAATTAGACAAATCCTTCTTCCTCTCTGTCATTGAGTTTTTCTTTCAATCCACCTTTTTCAAGTACAAAGAAAATTTCTACCGACAAACCTTTGGTTGCCCTATGGGCAGTAATTTAAGCCCCACTCTCGCAGCAATAGTCATGTCCTATCTTTTGAAAAATTGCATCGAAAAGTTATCTTTCAGACCTCCTTTTCTCTTTCAATATGTTGATGATCTTATTCTGTCCATACCAGAAAATGGTAAAGAAGAAATCCTTCATGTCTTCAATTCTTTTGATGAACACCTACAGTTTACCATGGAAGAAGAGTCAAACAATTCTGTTCCCTTCCTGGACACAAGAGTCATCAGATGTCCTGATGGTGTGATCAAACTGGACTGGTATAGAAAGCCAACTTCATCAGGCAGATATATACATGCCAATTCTGGTCATGATTGGAAGGTTAAAATAAATGTCATAAGAGGCCTATATCGAAGAGTTAGAAATATAGCTCACCCAGATTATCTTCCTCAAGCACAAACACTACTTACCAATCTCTTTATGGAAAATGGGTACAATAAGAAGTTCCTGCTCAAGACCAAGGACGAAGTCGACAAGCTCTTCCTCTCTAATGACATTTTACCAGAACCTCCTCCTGTACGCTTATCCCCTCCTCCCCTTCTACCCCAGCTACCCCCTGCTAGCCATACGGAAATAAGTCCTTCCTTGCTCTCTTTGCCATTTATACCTGGTCTTACTTCAAAACTGGTTCATATTTTGCGCGTCATTCCCAATGTTAAGATTGCCAAGTACTATTTCTATAAAAATAAGCGTATTTTCAGCAAATTGAAATCTTCTCTACCTATTCTTTCTATGTCAGATGTAGTCTATTCCGTTTCCTGTCTTGATTGTCCTGCTGTATATATTGGCCAGACATCACAATGTCTCAACCGTCGCATCGCATTACATAAAAGCGACACCAGATGCCATCCACAAAGATGTGCACTGGCAACTCACTCTGTTGATAATGGATATTCCTTTAATTTCAGAGAACCAAAAATCCTTCATATCCAAAAAAACCTTCTTAAAAGAGAATTCCTTGAGATGTGCTATATCAACGAGAATCCCCAAAATATTAATAAAAGAACTGATCTTGACGGCCTGAGCAGCATATACAGCTTTCTTCTCTCTTGTGATCGTCATCCTTTGCATAATATCTCTGGGTCGTCATACTCCTCATAATAACTTTCGTTTTGGTATTTGAAAGCTCTGTCCTTCTGCATGCTGCCCTCCGGGGTACCATCTTGTTTAAGTACATGTTTTTCTTGGTTTCCCTTCAATTTCTTTATAATTACATTCCTATTGAAGTAACATTAATAATAATAATAATTATAATAATAAATTGAATAATATGTTCCCAATCAATGAAAAATCCTTTCCAATTACCGCCTCCTTTTTTCCTTGCTCTACTCCCCCCAGATGAAGTAAAATTTGTTTCCTTTATATGTCACTCAATGGTCATAACAGCGAAAATTTGCCTTCCCATTGGATATCCTTTTCCTTTATACCAAAATTTTATTATATGACGTAGCACTTAATTTCGTACTAAAACCGGTCCTTTCCTGGTCGTTCGATCATTCCTTTTATTCTTTTTGAGTGATCCCTTACATCTGTCAGGTGGTCGTCCTTTGTCAGCGCCCTGTCAAAGTTGTCACTTTTCATTTTTCTTTAAGATGGCAGGTGGTTAATTAGTTTTGAATTTCAGCATCCAACGTTACCAATGGCATCCCTGCTGTAAATGCCATGTTTTTTATGTTAATATGTTAGTGAATTGTGGTTGTTTTATTTCAGTGTTGGTTTTTACTATGGCGATTGTTATTGATGGTCATTCTTGGTAGATTAAATTTCATGCTACAAGTGAGTCACTTTTTGTTGACATTTCTTCATAATGATAATAATAATTTGTGATTGTTTAGAATAATAATACTGTTAAATTACAATAGTTTCATATTAATAATTGTAGGATTGAAATCAAAAAATTGCAAATTAGAAATTAATAATTAAAATTAATAATTAAAAACTTGACTACATAACACCAAGTCTTTATGCCTAATTTTCTTTATTGGTTGCTTCGTTATCTCTTTTTCAGTTTGTGCCCTGATGAAGGTCCCAACCTAGGACCGAAATATTGGCTAAATGAATATAGTATGAACATCTGTTGATGCCCGTTTTTGCCGAGTCCCCCAACTAGTTTCATAACTATATATATATATATATATATATATATATATATATATATATATATAATATATATATATATATATATATATATATATAAATATATATAAATATACATATATATATATATATATATATATATATATATATATATATATATATATATATATATATATATACATATACATATACATATAACATTTAATGCTACTTTTTCATTTTATAATGAAGTGGTTATCACGTAACTAATTTCTATAAAATATTTAGGAATTAAAAGACGGAATTGCAATGTTGTTGAAAAAACAAAATGCCCAGAATGCAAACCTTGTAGGCAATTAGAATGTAGCCGCGACTGGCTAACGAATTAATGCTCATCTGTAAACTAATAGACAGGCAGCTCTTTTTCATTAAATTAAATAAAAGTAAAACACGTATATTAAAAAATTTATAACCTGCTCTTTAATCTTTGTTGCATTCCTTTCAAAAGAAAAAATACATATATTTATATATATAGTCATTGCCTAATATTTTTTATCTCTTTTAATAATGGGTGGTCTATAATATTTTAAATCAACAACATAGTAACATCAATATCACTTATGTAGGAGTTTAAGTTACTTTTCCTGTGTTTTCTAAACTCCTATAAAAAACATGTAACTTATGGTGCATTAACTTTAATCCGACAGTGTCAATCAAAACAATTTTTTTAATTAAAATGTTATGTCAAAACATTTCTTTATCTGTTGAAATGTTACGGCTCATTTAAAATTTCTTTTGGGTTCACATTCGAAAGTAGCTTATTTAGCGTCAAATTCTGATCCGATCGTGAAACTTAGAAAATGGATGATATAAAAACAATATAACGAGGAAGATCGAAGATCGTTCAATCTTATTTCGATCGAAGGAAAACTCCACGATATACAAGTTATAAATGTTTTCAGTCAATCGAAATTTTAAAGTTTTCTTCAGATCAAAGTGTGGCGGTCCATTAATTTCATGATTTTATACACACAATTTGCACGGCACAATCGGGCTGGAGTTACAATGACAAATGATAACTAGAACCGGGTATAGGTAACTTTTAATTAGAAAAGATCCTAGATCAGTCCTAGGGGCCAGGGATTAGTGACTGAGTCTAAAGCCTGCAATAAGTAAAAAAACAACTCTGAAGAGATTTTTTGAAAAGGCTGCTATTTTCCGACTAGAGTACCTCATGAAAAATTTTCCCGATACGTTTGTTGTTGACCCATTTTCATTGTAATAAAAGAAAATGAGTGACACAACAGTGTTCTTATTCTCCTTCTTTTTTAGAGAGAAAATGTTATAACTGCTAACTATATCATTCTTGTTTTTTCTTTATGGACATACCATGCATGCTGCCAGGAAATCCCTAAAGCTGTACAGGAGCAACGCTTGTGCAGAAAAAAACTGATTCACGTTGATCTTATATTGCGGTAGATTGTATTCAGCGGAAAATATAATATTTTGCAAATCATTCTAAAGGGTTCAGGTTTCGCTCTATAAAGGATTGGTTCACAAGGGTTTTTCGAAGAGTGATAAGCTGAACCCCGTATAGATGGGAAGTATTAGTGCGACATGTATTCTTAGCATGCGGGCTACATCCATAGAACACTTTCCATGAAATTGCTTGTGAAATATGCTCAAGTGTCAACCATTCCTTTCACCCCAATAGGAGTATCGGTGACACTATGCAGTTGCTGCCTCAACATTTATTCAAGCATCTCGATCTTGCGCGACCTGACTTGACTCGTGCATACCCATACCAAGGAGTGATCTTACTTGGTCGGACCATCTTGTTGGAGACCGTCCCCTTGATCTTCTACCTTCTACCTTCCCCGTTACTACAATCTTTTCCATGACAACCACTTTCCTCATAATATGACCAAAATATTTCAGGTACTGTCTATTAATTCTGTACGAAAGTCGGTCATTTATATTAAGCTGTTCAAGAATAGATACATTAGTAGGGTGTTCGGTATATGATACTCTGAGGATTCTCCGATATACCCACATCTCAAACGCATCGATTCGTCTCTTGTCAGCTTGTTTAATGATCCATGTTTCCGATGTGTAAGTTGTTTTGGAGAATATAAGGCTGGGTGGCAATCTTAACTATGTGTTTTTTGTGACAGCATCTTTCCAGACCGTAGTGAGTTTGATCGCCGTATTCTTACTTCCGCTTCACAGTCACCATTGTTAGTTATGAGGGATCCCAATAAGTTAAAATAGTCTACAACAGTGAAACCAGCAATTTCATTTATGTGTGACAGATCTTCATTACAACTAACAATCATTGCTTTGATTTTCATTCCATTAATTGTCAATCCTTAGTTTTTGCTAGTGATTCCAGGAGCTCCATAATTGATTCTAGGTCTTATATTGCATATCTAAGGCTACTTAGCTTTTTTCCACCGATTTTTACACCCCCACTCCAGCCACCCAAAACAGACCTCATTATATGTTCACTATATATCTTAAAAAGTAAGATTGACAGAATACACCCCTGTCTGACGCCGGCTTCTACGTTAAAGGGATCGGAAAAAGAATTATTCAGTTCAACTCTGCCATTTGTGTTCTCATACAGGGATTGGATAAGGTTTACAAGATGTATAGATGTTCCTATGCTGACTAGAATCGAGTTTGTTCCATTATATGCAGTCGAAGGCTTTAGAGTAGTCTATAAAACAGATATAGGTTGTTATTTGAAATTCGCTGACTTTTTTTATTATCTGGCGTATGTTGAGAATTTGTTCTCTACTCCTTCTCTCTGGAATGAAGCCTGTTTGTTTGGTAGATATTTGCGGCAGAAGAAAAGTTTTGAGTCTTTCATTTAGTATCCAGAGAAACATCTTAGCAGCGTGTGACATCAGAGCAATTGTTCTATAGTTGCTACAATCCAAATGGAATCCTTTCTTATGCAAGGGTATAAATGCAACTTCGCACCAATCTTTCGGCCATTTTCCAGTCTCCCATCCTACATTACACAGTTGATGTAGCATAGTCACGGCTGTTTCTTCCATCATTTTTATTATTTTCCGCAGTTATCTCATCAGTACCTGCTACTTTTCTATTCCTTAACCTTTGAATAGCCTTTCTGACTTCAGATTTAAGAATACATGGCTCTTGTTATCTGCATCTTCGTTGTCGACGATTTAGTCGTCCACGAGTTGAGGCACAAAAAGTTCTTTACATTAATCCTTCCAAATGTCAATGATTCCAAGCATGTCGCTGACTGTTCTACCTTCCTTATCTCTGATAGAATTCTGAATAGAATTCAACAAATGTGCTATATTTTTAAGAGCAACATGAGAGTAATATTATATCATTGGTAGAATTTGAGCTTTATACAGAATTAACAGTTGTTGTGGAGTGTAAAGCTTTCTAGTTTGAAATAATTTTCCCAGCTTATGAGAAGCTCTCTTTGCTATACTTGCAACATGTTCATTCCAAGACATATTTGCTCCCAAATTAACGCTTAGCGAATTGAGTGACGATGCCGGAGGAATGGAGTGTCCTGACATAACTATGTCGGGTTCCGAAACGTTAACTGTTTTAGAAAAAACTTCCTCCTGAGTTTTTGTAACGTTAAATTCTACCTGGTTACTGTCACCCAAGATAGAATTTCTTTAAAATCTTTGTTAAGTTGAACAACTTTCTATTAGCTGGAGATATTTACGTAAGTAGCCGATGTTCGAGCGTTCAAACTGATTGAACAGATAAGCGTACTGTCATCCGCACAACTGTAAATTGGATTCCTGGTAATTTCCAGCAGATTCTTAAGGTAAAAAAGAAAGAGATAAGGAGATAGTATGAAGCCTTGTGGCACACCGGCCTTGATAGTGAAGGTATTAGAAAGAAATCCGTCGACTATCACTGATAAAGAACGCTCTCTGGGGAAACACTAGAGCCATAAAAACTTTTCAGATATACCATAAGAGCGTAGTTTAGCCAACAATTTGTTATGTCCTACACAGTCGAATGCCTTCGATATGTCAAGTGCAACCGTACAAGATTCTCCAAAATCTTCCATTACGTTAGAAGATCTCCTGTTGATCTTTGCTTACGAAAGCTATATTGACTGTCGCCAATAAGAAGATGCTGATTGATAGCCTTTTCCATAAGTTTCGATATTATTGAAAGCAGTGTGGCGGTAGTGCATTTCCAGCAGAAAGGAAATATTCCCTTTTTGTAGGATAAGTTCAAATATCCTGTAACATAGGTTGTACAGACTGAGGGGTTACATACACCTCGAATTTTCAGAAATTCGATTTTCTTCTTTTTACAGATTTTTATTCTTTATACTAATAAGAAATACTCAAAATTTGTTTTCAAGAAAATTTCACTCTATTACATAGTTATAGTGTTAAATGTGACCTGGCATCGGATTGGGACCGCTACCTGTCTGAATGTACAGGGTAAGCCAACGCTAGAGTAAAGTTCATTATCTCATTTGTTTCGGGAATGACGAAAAAATGTTAAATACAATAGTTTTAGGGAATGTTAAGGTGCACAGTTTAAAATTATAGTATACAGTATACAGGGTACTTCAAAAAAGTGTGGCCGATATAACATATGTGTTTTTTTAAATGGAACATCCTATTTTCTAATTTATTTTTAAATTCTGCGTAAAATTTTATAACTTTTTTATTAATAATGTTATATACCTAAACCTAGTAGTTTTTCTAATATTTCAATTTTTTTTTTAAAAATACTAGTTTTCAGTTTTGTAAAAAATTGTCAGTAGCGCCATTGTTTCTGAAGGTGGAATACTCATAATTGGTACGAACATTCTATAGAGATGAAAAAAAAAGATATATGTAAAGAAATTTGAGTTAGATGCTACAGGGTGTTCAAAATAAATTTTTGCATTTCAACTATTTTAAATTGAAAAATCTTAAATTTTTAAACAGCACCCCCTGTATATTATTATTTTTTCTGATAAATTTTACAAACCCTCCAACTTTTATTAAGTATACCTATTTCTAATAGTTTTCGATTTATTTTGCATTTTTCAATTTTTACCCTTGTTTTTAATACACTTACACTATTGCGAAAACAAACAGTTAATAATAATTGTAATATAGTTTAACCTTCCTTAGCATAAAGGGCGTTATTGTCCTGCACGCATCCTGTATCCTATTTTCCATAACTAATGGTGTTGTAGGGGGATTCATATAAACACGATCTTTAATGTAGCCTCACAAAAAGAAGTCTAAAGGTGTTAAGTCACATGATCGAGGGGGCACCGAATGAATCCATCCCTACCGATCCATTTTTGTGAGTAATGATCGTTTAAAAGTTTCCAAACTTCCCGGGGGTAATGAGCAGGAGCTCTGTCTTGTTGAATTCATGTTTGTTCCCTTTCAAAATTATCGACTTCTTCAAGAGGCTTAGGTAATTCGTTTTGCAAAAAATTTAGATATCTGGGTCCATTAAGCGGTTCGCGGAAAAAATATGGACCAATAATTCGAAAATTTAATATTCCACACCATACATTAAGCGACCAGTGGTTTCAGCTTTGAACTTGCCGGACCCAAAATGGATTAACTGTTGAATAATAATGCATGTTATGGGTGTTAACTGCTCCATTAGTGCGAAAAGTAGCTTCATCAGAAAACATTATTTTGGATAAAAAATTTGGATCGGCCTCTATTGCTCCATTCATGGTGGTACAAAAGTTTATTCGTAGTTCAAAATCACGCTCTTAAAGCTCTTGGTGTAGTTCCATATGAAAGGGATGATACTTGTATTTTGTCGTGGTGCGATTAACCGTAGATTGGGATGTGTCAGATAAATCAGTAGTTGACGGCTGCTGACCTGGGGATTATCTTCAACATGAAGTAAAATCTCCATTTCTTTTTCCTCATTGGTATCATTCTGGTTTTCTACTTTCCGTTTCGTATACTCAACGCTAACACTACCATCAAACCGTTCCGTTAAGCACTGAAAAGATTTTCTAGATGGTATACGTCTATTAGGGTACTTCGCTCCGTAAAGCCTTACTGCCAAAACACAATTTTTTCCCGCCTCGCCCAGTATATAAACCATATCAATTAATTCATATTTAGGAAAATCCATAACTATTACCTTTATACGTCACTTACTACAACAAATTAAACTATTTTTACTTGCTTAATAGACATGTCAAAATTTGACAGTGCCTACATTTTTGTTTTGTCTTGGCAACTATGATGTTATAGCGTAAGTGTATTAAAAACAAGGGTAAGCGTATTAGAAATAGGTATATGACATACTTAATAAAAGTTGGAGGGTTTTGTAAAATCTATCAGAAAAAGTAATAATATACAGGGTGTGCCATTTAAAAAACTTGAGATTTTTCAATTTAAAATAGTCGAAATGCATAAATTTATTTTGAACATCCTGTAGCATCTAACTCGAATACCTTTACATATATCTTTTTTTCATCTCTATGGAACGCTCCGCTCGTACCAATTATGAGTAGATTTTTTCTTTTTGAAAAAAAAAAACCCTTCAACAATTTTTAACTACTACAATATTTTACAAAATTAATTTTTATTTTTGCAGATTGGATTATTTTTTGTGAAGTTATCCTGCAGGCAAGGAAGCGTCCATTTAACCCGATAAAAAATTCTTATAATTTAAACTACAATAAAAATATATAATCCCCATTCCTCTGTATTATTCACTCAATAACCTTTAAAATATATATTTTTTTATTTAAATATACATACTTCTTGCAGCGCCCTGGTGCATTTAACCCTTTAGGGTCCGATCAATTTCATGGTAAATTTCCTGTCCCGGTCTAAGATAACTCATCCGCTCTTTATTTCAGTGTTACGAAGATCTACGATTAGCTTCTGTGTTAAACTAGGTAAAAAAGACTCATTAAATGCTTTAAAAGGTATTGGGTAACGAATGCTTATCTGGTACGAGTAATTTAAGCGATTTCACAGTGATCGCGAATCGCGTGAGGACGACGAAAACTTAAGGGGTCCATAAACTTGTCATAACTGAAACAATCATGTTATGCTAGATTTCAATAAAGCAAATACAAGATCATCCATAAAACTAAAGACAAATTGAGAATTTTAAAATCAAATGTGTATAATATTTTGACTAAGAATTTGAACCCTTCTAAATTAAGTTCGCAATTTCGCAACCATCTTATCATTCACTCACTGTGGGACAATTTTTGAGTAAAATCGAGTTTATGACTTAAATAATTAGTCGTATCTACTTGATTTATCATTCTGTGAGTTCTATCTCGGCTCCAGATTTCATTTGCCAATTAGAAGAAGACAATTATGATTGGCCTGTATTTTGTTTCCGGGAACATCCATATTTAATGACAGTTATTTTTTTTATATGGACTATTGTGTATACGAGGCTGGTTTGAAAAGTCCGTGCAAAAATAAAAACTACTTATGTGTTTGGGGTAAACCTTTTTTATTTTTCGACATAGTCTCCTTTTAGGCTTATACACTTCGTCCAACGATGTTCTAGTTTGTTGATCCCTTCCGAATAATAGGATCTTTCGAAGTCTGCAAAATATCCATTAGTGTCTGCAATCACCTCCTCGTTTGAATAAAATCTTTGTCCCGCCAGCCATTTCTTCAAATTGGGGAACAAATAGTAGTCCGAGGGAGCCAAGTCTGGAGAACAGGGGGGATGTGAAACGAGTTGGAATCCTATTTCCATTAATTTTGTTACCACAACTGCTGAGGTGTGTGCTTGTGCGTTGTCGTGATGGAAAAGGACTTTCTTGTGGGCCAATCGCGGGCGTTTTTCTTGCAGCTCGGTTTTCAAACGGTCCAGTAACGATGAATAATATTCACCTGTAATAGTTTTACCCTTTTCCAGATAGTCGATGAGGATTATCCCTTGCGAATCCCAAAAGATAGTCGCTATAACCTTTCCGGCCGAAGGAACGGTCTTCGCCTTTTTTGGTGCTTGGTAACCCATTGTTTAGATTGTTGTTTGGTCTCAGGAGTATAGTAATGTATCCATGTTTCATCCACAGTGACGAAACGACGCTTAAAGTCCTCCGGATTCTTCTGGAACAGCTGCAAACCATCCTTGCAACACTTCACACGATTCCGTTTTTGGTCAAGCGTGAGCAATCGCGGCACCCATCTTGCGGATAGCTTTCTCATGTCCAAATGTTTATGCAAAATATTATGTACCCGTTCAGTCGAGATGGCCACAGCACTAGCAATCTCACGCACCTTAACTCTTCTGTCATCCATCACCATATCATGGATTTGATCAATGATTTCTGGAGTCGTAACCTCCACGGGCCGTCCAGAACGTTCAGCGTCACTTGTGCCCATATGGCCAGTCCCGAAAATTTTGAAACCACTTATAAACTGTTCTAATCGAAGGTGCAGAGTCACCATAATGTTTATCAAGCTTCTCTTTAGTCTCCTGAGGCGTTTTGCCTTTCATAAAGTAATGTTTAATCACCACACGAAATTCTTTTTCGTCCATTTCTTGAAAATCACTCGACTTCCTTGATTCACACGAATGACAAACACAAAGAAATAGACCAATATGGCTGAAACTTGGTGTGCGTTCATTCAAGAGATGCTACTAACTAAACATGACCTCGATACGCGCCGGTGGTGCCATCTCTCGGACTTTGCACGGACTTTTCAAACCAGCCTCGTAAGGTTCCATTGAATGACGTATTGTATTGTTAACCTCTTGACGTTTCTCATTTTTATCCCTTGTAGTGAGAATTATTATTGTTACTCAGACCACTTATTATTGAGTACTTGTTAAAGTTTGTTGGGAAATGGAGAATGCGCAACAAAATATTTCATGTGCGACCGCCCCATCAGCAAAATCTTAAATCTACCCCTGTCTAGAATATACTATGAAAAATCTTTCGAGATTAATACATATCAGTAGAAACACACCATTTCTAATAAAAAATATATTCCAGTAATTCATTAAATATGAAAATTAGTTCCAAATTTTTGTAAAGCTCTTGATCCCTTTCTCGCAAGACAGATTAAAACACTCATTTTTACAGACTTTTAGACTATTCTGTTTGAAAATGGTGAAATACATGGTTTTCCACAGCAGCAGTTCTACTCTGACGAAGCTTACAAAATTCTAATACATTCTCCGTGGAAATTATATGAAATACATAATTTTTATAAAGTTCTAAATGATTTTTATTTACCTTAAGAATCAAGATCAAGAATGTATAAATATAGTTTCATAATAAATTCTTATCTCTAGAAACAGAAAAGCAGTGTACATGTGTAAAATCACTAACGCAACTGTCCGACTCTGGCAGGTTTCCAAAATCGCTGAGGAATAAAGTTTGACGTTATTGTCCCAAAAATACATTAGTGGGTACATACTAAAAAGGAAACTACATATAACAAACCTATAAGATCTAAATAAAATAAAGACAATTTCCACCTATTTAATCTATAGCGTTGTAATGCAGTGAAAGTACATATACATAATAAATACTGAGTGTTGTTTTTAAGTGTGGCTTATCAGACGAGCCGAGCTGTAACAGAAGAAGTTAGTAATAGTAACCGCGCCTACTCATATTTAGTATAGATATTTATTGTGCCGATTGAATAAAAACAAAACCTTTTATTTAAAGCATTTTCTATGTTTGTTTTTTAATTTAAATGTTGATTTCATAACTCCCTAAATATGCATTTATTGCGACAGATCTGCTTAAAGAGAGACAACAACATAGAACAGTTGTTAATTAAATCCAAATTCTAAATTCGAATCAGAGAACCTGCAAAATGTAAGCAGTCATTTAAAGGTGTAGAACAAGTATGTTTTCAAAATTAAACAATCCTTGATCAAATATAGCAACTCTTTTCATTTTATTCCCTTTAAAATCCCAATAGTTAATCAGAAATCTTTGCAAAAGTTTCCACGTATAGTAAATCCCAAGATATAAGATCCTGCCTTTTTGCTTTTTCAATGAGGCAATAAACGCCCCTTTTAAGGTTATGTGCATAGTTGCCAGGTATTACGATAAACGTATTTTTATTTTACCTGCTTTGTATACCGCCCTCACTTGCACCTGCAATCATATTGGATCTATTTTTACCTATATATTTACTACCTGGCAACCCGGTTTTTAGCCCTTTAAGTATTTCATAATATAGGCCTAATGACCACAGGTCCCCATTAAGATTCGAAAGATACTTTTTATTATTTTTATTTTTAGTTTTACTTACAACTTACAACATAACGGTTCTATTTTAATTATGTGGCGTCCGTCGGAAAATTGCAATAGTGGCTATCGCAAGAGAAAACATTTATCACTTGACGCTAAACAAATAGTGAAAAATGTTTGCGACAGTTTGGTAAAAAGAAATTAGAATAAATAAAGTGCTTTGCAAGAAACCAGTGAACTAACAAAAACCCCAATTTCTACGATTAAGGGTATTGTAGGAAAACCATCACTTAGGAACAGGAAAAAACGGAAAGATTTTCAAATGCATCACGTAGAAGATTGTGAAAAAGGCGTCATCAGGAAAAAAATATATTCTATATATGAAGAGCAGTTGGTGCCGATACTAGACAATATGAAATTAAGACTGGTGCAGGACGGGACCAATATACATTGTGACCGATCAACCCTTCACAGAATTCTCTTAAGAATGGGATTCACGTTCCAAAAAATCAACAAACGGCAAGTAGTGATGGTGTTACAAACAATACGAATGTTTGACCAATAATTTACCTTGACGACACATGGTTCGATACCCATGACACTGTGCAAAAAGGGTGGGTTGACAGCAGTACAAAATGTCAGACTAACGCACCTTCAAATAAAGGTAAATGAATAACCATTTTGTATGCTGGATCTGAAAAGAGCTGGGTTTCAAATTGTCTACTATTATCTGCAAAATCTGCAAGATTCTAGTTTGGACTATCACGAAGACACGACCGCAGAACTTTTTGAAAATTGGTTTCAAAATTCCCTTTTACCAAATGTTCCCGAACAGATTGTCATAGTTATGGACAATACAAGTTACCATAGTCGCCTACTAAATTAGGTTCCTAATGCAGTCAACACCAAATCGGAAATACAGGAATATATGTTAGAAAATGACATTTATTTTGACTTTAGTTATAAAAAAAGTGATCTTTTGGAAGTTTTGAAAGACTATAAACTGAAAAAGAAATAAGTATGTGATAGTATTGCTGAGAAAATGGGACACATTGTTTTGCGGCTTCCTCCATATTATTGTGTGTTTAATCCAATTGAATATATTTGGCATCAAGTTACTTTAAGCGTGTCAGTGGTTGAATTAGTAAAAAAAGTTGTAAATGATATACCTTGTGAAAGCTGGAAGAATTCCATTCAGCATGTTGTTAAAGTTGAAGATTCATATATTTATGTAAATAATATAGATCCACTGGTAATTACCTCAGTTGATGACAGTGATAGTGAAACTGTATTAGGCTTAAGTTAAAATATATTTTTATTTATACAATATGTCCCCTCTTGTAAACCCCATTCATTCAAACTGTATATTTGTACTTCTTATCCATTTGTTTTTACATGCATCTGTAAATCACCATCTCCAAAAACAATTATAATTTTATTTATTTACATCCAGTCCATCTTTGCAACCTATCATAAACAAAAGTCAAAATTTTTATATTGTCCACTTAAAACGGCAAAAATCAAGATCTTATATTTTCAGACAGGCTATACGAAGAGTTCAATAAATATTCCATCTGTAACCTTAATAAGAAAGCAAGAACCCACCGAATAATTAAAATTTCCAAAAAAATCTACCTTAAAATATACATTTTTCATTAAAAAAAAAAAAATTGTTGAAAAGATATCAAGAACGCTTCGGTTCCAGATGGGATTATTGACCAATGATTCAAATAGCTTCCCAAAAACAAACACAACATTGTTCTTTTTTTTTTAAAATGTCCAGTGCTATTCTTATTCTGGGCTATTTTCCACTCTTGTAGGAAAAATCCAAGATTCTCTAAATTCCTGGAAGCATGGACGACTAAACCGATATACCAAGGTGGACTGAAAAATCGTGTAAAAAACAGGGTAAAAAACATATTTTTGGTAAAACAAAAATTTATTTTTTAATATAATTTCTATAGAATTCGAAACATTTGATCCAACTAGATTCCAATTTTTTTATTCACGCAGAGAAAAAAGTTGTTTCGAACTGTGCATAGTACTCGTTTACAGCACAGATAACCTCTTCATTTGACAATTTTTGAGGTGAAGAAACCAAAATAAGTTCCTTGTGGCCAAATCGGGGGAATGAGGTGTATAGAGAACTATTTCGGAGCTCAGCTAGTGCGCTCTTGCCATTAGAACGGCCGTTGTGTGAGCAGCCGCATTATCCAGGTGAGGGAGTACTTTCATACGCGCTAATCTTGGTAGCTTTTGCCTCAACTCACTATTCTATTCAACAGGTCCAAAACGCTGTGTAATAAGAGCCAGTCACTGTTTTACCTTTTTCCAAATAGTCAATCATGATGATACCCTGTGAGTCCCAAAAACTGGTCTCATCACTCTTTCTACAGATTTTCTTTTGGTGCACTTTCACCTTTGCCAACTCACTTTTGACTGCCGTTTTGTCTCCTGGGTGTAATGGTGGATTCATATTTTGTCTACAGTCACAAAATGACGCCAGCAGTCCTTTGGATTAGGCTGCAACTTTTCCAAACATGATTTTGGTTAGGAATTAACAAACGTGGCACCCATCACGCATTCAACTTTTTTATTTTTGCAATTTTAGGCATGAGACCTCTACCGTCTCAGCAATCTCACGAGGCCTAATGCGACGATCTTTCGTCACGATATCATGACTTTTATGGACTATTTTATTAGAAGAAGCCTCCATTGGGCATCCTAATTTGCAGCATCTTATTTTTTAAATAAAAATGCTTTATCGCTACACTATACTCAGCTTTATCTATTTCTACGAAACGTGTAATACCGATCACTCACAACAGCTGCCAACAAGCAACTACGCTTTGCATCTGTTTGAAACTTTGAACACAACCGTTACAAGAATGCCTCTTAATAAAATTTTCCGCCATTTCGTAGAAATTGAACTTATCAATATAACCTTATATAACACATGGGCTGAAAAGTCCCGGGCCTAACAAAGAAAACACGGTTTTTTTGGTTCAAAATTAGCTTTATTCATCAACGTAATCTCCATCAAGAGCAACGCAATCATTCCAGCGCCGCTCTAACATTTCAATACCACTTTTGTAGAACGATTTATCTTTTGCCTCAAAATAGGCCTCAGTTTGAGCGATAACCTCTTCATTCGTGCGAAATTTCTTACCGGCGAGCATTTTTTTTCAGGTCTGCGAACAGCCAGTAGTCGCTGGGAGCCAAATCTGGCGAATACGGTGGATGTGGGAGCAATTCGAAGTTCAATTCATGTAGTTTTGCCATTGTTTTGATTGACTTGTGACACGGTGCGTTGTCTTGATGAAACAAAATTTTTTTCTTTGCCATATGCGGTCGTTTCTTTGCAATTTCGGCCTTCAAACGCTCCAATAACGCTATATAATATTCACTGTTGATGGTATTTCCTTTCTCAAGATAGTCGATGAATATTACACCACGCACATCCCAAAATACCGAGGCCATAACCTTTCCAGCCGATTGTTGTGCTTTCGGGCGCTTTGGACGAGGTTCACCAGTTGCTGTCCACTCAGATGACGATCGTTTTGATTCCGGAGTGAAGTGATGGATCCATGTTTCATCCATTGTCACATATCGACGCAAAAATTCCGGTTTGTTACGTTTAAACATGGCCAAACACTGCTCAGAATCATCAACACGTTCTTGTTTTTGATCAACAGTGAGCAAACGCGGCACCCACTTGGAACAGAGCTTTCTCATAGTCAAATGCTCATGCAATATAAAGCCAACACGTTCTTTTGATATCTTTACGATGTCAGCTAACTCACGCAACTTCACTTTTCGATCATTCAAAACGATTTTATGGATTTTTTTGATGTTTTCTGGTGTTACCGCCTCATTTGGACGTCCACTGCGTTCTGCATCATCGGTGTCTCTACGACCACGTTTGAAGTCAGCAAACCAACGTTTTATTGTTGTTTCTGATGGAGCGGAGTCCCCATAACACTTTTCAAGCCATTGCTTCGCTTGAACGGTATTTTTTCCCATCAAGAAGCAGTGTAAAATTAAAACACGAAATTGTTTTTGATCCATTGTTTTGAAAATAACAAAAGTAGCGTCACTCTTAGCACAATAACTCACAAACTAATGAATAGAATATTATGAAATTTTAACAGCTGTCTTTTGAAGGTTAGTATTAACTGAAAAAAAGGTGACTGCAATAAAACTAGCGCCATCTATGTGTTAGGCCCGGGACTTTTCAGCCCATGTGTTAACTATTACTCAAATAACCATTGATTTAAACACCCTTAGTAGGAAAAAGACTTCACACGCATCTATTTAAATTACCACATTTTCTGATAAATTCCATATACCATTGAAATACTGAGTTTCCTTTGTTATTTCGTCCAAGGAAACCTTTATCTCCTCTTTGCGGCTATCATTTTAGATCAAAACTATTTTGAATTTAATGAAAAATTTTTCGCTATCAATAACGGAGTAATAATAGGAAATCCTCTTAGCCCTTTACGTGCCGAGATATTCATGGATCACCTAGAAGAACTAACTTAGTATATATCACCACTACACCAAACACTTTATTTTTGCACTCTACGCGTGTTTCGCTAACCATGTTAGCTTCATCAAGAGCGATGATTGAGTCAATCATCGCTCCTGATGAAGCTAACATGGTCAGCGAAACGCACGTCGAGCGCAAAAATAAAGTGTTTGGTGTAGTGGTGATATATACTAAGTAGTGTCAAAGATTCCACATTCCCAACTTAGAAGAACTAATACACATCCATTTATTAGCAAATTTCTGTATTGGTATAGATACGTAGACGACAGCTTGTTTTATAGGCACAGATTGCATTCACATCTCAAATAGAACAAAATAATTCAATTAATTTTTTAAACCTAACAATCACGAAATTTTAAAATAGATTTGAATTCTCTATATATCATAAACCATAAAATGGTCGCTTTTAACAGTCAAATTCATAGACTACTCAATGCTCCAATGAATGACTTGAATTTTCCAAAATTAAATATCATTAAACAAATGACAAAAAATAATGGATATGGCAACAGGATAATAGACAGATTATTACATAAAAAACAATGGAAAAAAGCTATTAAGTTGGCTTATCCTTTATTAGTTAACAAAAACATTAAATTTAACACAATAACTTACAGTGGCATTACTCAGTATATATCACCACTACACCAAACACTTTATTTTTGCTCTCGACGCGCGATTCGCTAACCATGTTAGCTTCATCAGCTATCAGATTATCAGTCAATCATCGCTCCTAATGAAGCTAACATGGTTAGCGAAACGCACGTCGAGTGCAAAAATAAAGTGTTTGGTGTAGTGGTGATATATACTGAGTAGTGTCATTGTGCCAAAGATTTCACATTCCCAACTTAGTTACAGTGGCATACCCAGCTACAAACTCCCGAAACATTTAGAAAATATTGGATTAAAGGTAGCCTTTAAAACAAACAATTCTTTGGGTACAATAATAAAAAACATCAAAACTAAAAAAACATAATAAATCTGGGGTTTATAAATTAAAATGTGGCTTCTGTCCCAAAGGTTACATAGGTCAAACGGGTAGAACATTCAAACAAAGAATAAAAGAACATAAAAAAGCATTTGAGAATAAGACTAAAGTTTTACATTTATATTCTGAAAATCATAGTTTCGATGACAACTTCGTTATATTACATATTTTAACAAAAATAAAAAGTTGAATTTGCTTGAGTCGTTGGAAATTAAAACATTAAAGGATTCCGAGGTGTTGCTAAATAATCAACTAGATTTATAAAACACATCTTTGTTAAATTTTAAGTTCAGGTAATTATCTTCCTATTGTACCAAGTTTAATTCCTTCAAAAATTTTACATAATTTTGTTAATGCTCAATTTATTTATAACACTTTTAGAAAATTCCGTATAGTAGAAGTTCAACTACCGTTTGAGGAAGGTACTGTGTACCGAAACATGTCACGGCTGATTTAAGTTGTATTATTTTATTTATTTCACTTTGATAAATAAAATATAGTGAAATCTGAACAATAGTTCATCTTTTAATTGCCTTTATCTCCCATTATTTCGTTACCTAAAACTCACAAGTTACAAGGTATTAGGTATGAAATAAATTGAAAACCTGAGTTATATCATTTTATATCGCAATTGTTCTCGTTACATTGTTAAATCGTTAAAAACTTAAGTCAAATGAAGTTACAATTTGTTCGTGTCTTCCCTGCCTCCGCAAGTCTGCAATACCATCATATAACAGCAACAGGCAATGAACATAAAGAAATTTTGCAACCGCGAGTTCGCGTTTTTGTAATTGGTTCTACGCGATGCAATGGAACACCGCCGATCATGTCTCGATACTTTTTCTAGACCAGGCAAAACAATGAAGTATGCACCACGCCAGCTATTGTGACTAACCTATAAATAGCGCCGTCCACAATGCATTATTTATCTGCAGATTCGATTGTAGTCGATAGAAAAATTCCCCAACAATAGATGACGAATAATTGGAGCGGGCGGAAGAATTGGGAGGATCAACCTACGACTGAGATATGGTACTTGGATGGAAATATAAAGTAAAAATGAAAAATTTGTTAGTAACACGAAATACACAATATATTGGTTTGCTCTCAGCAGTTTTTTTTTGTGAGATTGTAAATTCTAGCAAAATAATTAATTTTAGTAAATACAAGGTGTCCCATAAAAAAGATTGATTTTAAAATATTTATGGTAAAAAAAATGTTAAAAAAAAACTTTATTATATATCAAACTACAATCCGTGGAAAATTATTTCTTAAAAATATTATAATCTAAATCTAAACCTTACGTTCCCGGCATTCTTATAAGCGAGTGATGAAATTGATCACTCCTCAACAGTTTGTTTCTGTGATCACTTGCCGAATATCTTCTTTTAGCAGTTCGAGGTCGATTATGTAAGCTTTAGTCTTAAGATACCTTCTTCTTACGACGTCGTCTCCTCACGCAGGTTAGCGATCCTTATAGCTAAACGAACTTTAGAAACTGCTGATCGAAAAAGATCACTTAAAGCACATCCAAACCACCTTCTCATGTCCTTCAGCCAAAAATTCTGTGGTATTTCCATCGATCCTTTGCCCTTTATTTTGCCTTCAATAATTAGACGTAGCAATTTGTTACTTTAGGCCTCACATTATACGTCCGAAGTATTGAGTTTTTCTTGTTTTTATGGTTGTTACTAATTTCTTTATTTTATTCATTTTTTTCAGCACTTCTGTGGTTTTTATTTTTTGTACCCAGGTGATGCGAAATAAATGTATATATAAAAAGATTCCAGTCATCTCCCTGAGTCAGGGTCAAGCATTCACATCCACACAATAGCAGGGAAAATACATACGCTCTCACCATTCTCATTCGAAGTTCGAGACTAAGACTTGTGCGATGGAAAAATTAATTGATATTCATGTATGTTACTTGGGCCTGTTCCATTCGGGAATATATTTCCTTTCTTGGGTCCCACTTGTCATTTATTATATTAAATAGTCAACTCGTTCAACGAGCATTATTACGGTAGTGTTTCAATCTATTTAATTATTTTGTCGATTGCAGACCAGAGGACTAGAAATAAAGCAGAGTGTAGTGTTAGAATTAAGACAATAAGTAAAAAATTTGGAGGTTTATGAGAATATGTCTGTGAAATTGTATGAAGCTAACAAAGCGACAAGCGACGACCTTGATCGTTTTACTGATTACGGTGATAGGAAATATAAACAACAGTTTTTTTTTTCTTACGAGGAACACGCGTGAAGTTTTTATAACAGAAAGAACAATGGATAGCGATGATTATACCTCAGGAGACTCGAGAAAAGGAAGAGTCGAAGAAAAACAAGAGCCAATGGGATTATTCAAGAAGAGTAAAAAAGCTGATAAGAACACAACAGAAAGAGAGAAACGAAAGAGTAGGTAAGATAGACAATTTGATAGAAATGATCAGAGAGCTAATGTCAGATATAAAGGATATAAAACAAGATCAGAAGAGATACCAACAAGAGTTGAAGGAACTAAGAAAAGAGAGTGGAAAAGAGGAAAATAAGATAATTAGAGAGAACATGAGCAGTATGGATTTGAAGACGAATAAACTGGACAAAGACAACGTAAGGAATAATATTGTAATATCGGAAACGAAATTTGAAGTGAATAGCCAACGAGATCTGAAAATGGATGTAGAACATTTTATGGAGAGGAGTATGGCCACGAAAGTACGGCTTAAAGATGTGATAAAAATAAGAGCGACTATATACAAAACAGAACTTGGAAACACGGGAGATAAAGAAGCTGTAACGAAAAATAAAAACACACTGAGAAACCTAAGAGAGAGAGTTTACATAAGCAACGATTTAACAAAAGGTGAACGGGAAATTCGAAAGAAATTTAAACATACAGCAGAGAATGAGAGAAAGAATGGAAAAATGTTGAAAATAAGATATCAAAAAATCGTAATCGAAGGAAGAGAATATAAATGGGACATTGAGGAAGAAAAACTGAAAGAACCAACAAAGAATACTACGACCATCAAGTCAAAAAATTGAGAAAAAGAAGAGAGATAGGTAAATTGACTACGACGCGGGTAAAGATAAAGGATACGGAAGAGAAGACTAGTAAAATAAATACAAATAAGAAGATAATCAAAGAAACAGATAGAAAGAAAGAAATGGGAAATAATTATCGAGTTATTAGATTGAAAACACGGAATAATAGGGGTATAAACGGAAAAGATGATGAACTGACAGAAGAACAACAAATGCACTATATAGGAATCACTGAAACAGTAAGGAAAGGAAATGGATGCAAAAAATTAGAAGGAAAAGCATACAAAAATTAACATAGAGACTTAATACCGGAACAAGATGCAGAACTCACATAAACAGAATAAACTAATACAAAAAAAGCAATCGGCAATTTAAACAGGATGAAAGGATATAGAAGGAAATATGGAAAAGACAGATATAGAATAACTCAACTCCACGGGCCTTACACTACTAACAAAAGGAGTAGAAAGGCATAAGGATTAAGTAAGTAAGTATATATATATATATATATATATATATATATATATATATATATATATATATATATATATATAAATATACGTATATATATATATATATATATATATATATATATATATATATATATATATATATATATATATATATATATATACATATATACATATACATATATATATATATATATATATATATATATATATATATATATATATATATGTATATAGTACCTTCTGGTCTTCTATTGTTTTTGTCATTGATATACTACATATACTGCCATTTTAAAAGTTGAAAATCCATAATTTATTTTACCATGAATTTATCGCTTATATATGTTCGCCTATAAATCAAACTTGTATCAAACTGACGGTGTGCAAAGCTTCTTCAGATTTAGTTAAGTTATCTGATTATTCAGTACCTAAAGCACTAATAGCAATAAGGTAACTTATTCCTGTAGTGACGTATCATCGGATAAAAGTCATAAGGAACAAGTCGGCTAAAATTGCAATGCAGCAAGGAGTATCTTAACGTTTGATCGTCGGTAACGGTAAGCAATGGTACTATTTGTAGGCTCTGCTTGAATATTGATCTTTCTTCCTCATCTTTATCTTCATTCGTGATTCGAATATGTGGTGCTTTACGACCTTTTCAGAGTTCTTGGAATCAATAAATCATGTTATTTTGCATTATTATCTATTTTATAAAAAACAAAATGTTAGTTGTAAAGCCGGCCAAGTGCAAGTCGGACTTGCACAATTAGTGTTCCGTGCGTTGATTACTTTTAAAATATTTTTTTTTGTTACGGAGGTATTAAATGATCAATGACTTTACAAAACACACCCCAAATGAATTTTCAACAAAGTTTGCTTCCGATCTTCGTTGAAAAATGATGACCTTGAAATTTTTGTTTGTTTTTTTTATATACAGGATAAACTATTAAAGGTAATGCACTCATCATAATTTTCGTTCAATCTACACCCTGTGGAGAATTTTCAGAATTTTTTCAAAATTTGTCGATCAGTATTTTTCGAGATAAGAGGGGAGGCATGATACAAAGAAAAGTGTACGCAAGTATTACATTACATATATTTTTGAACTTGTGTTTTCACAAGCTTTCATTTGACACCCCACTCGATGACCGATTTTTTTTCACTTCAGATTTTACCCCCCAAAACTAAATCTTTAAGTCAAAATTTAACTTTCAAAACTACACGGCTCTGATGGCGCTATCAATTCCTATATTAGTGCCAAACTTCGACTTTCTGTGTAAAATAGTTTCGGAGAAAATCGGACAGACAGATGGACAGACACCGAAGTGATCTTATAAGTATTCCGTACGGAACACTAAAAATCCCCGATGTCTTTTCTCTGGTCATTTCTTTTATCATTAAGTACCAAACATTTAAATTACCGAATTGTAATTCCTAGATTAACTTTACCGCAAGAGTGTTAAATTCGGCATATATTTAAGAACTACGAATTTACCAGAGAAATACTTGAAAGAACATTTTACCGATTTTTTTCTTTGATAATAATAATAAATCATAAGAACGCAACTGTATTATTTGCAACCTCAGCTCGAAAATTGTAGTACCCTGCGTATGGTTTTGCATTGAAAAATTGTTTTGACTAGGAAGGCCTGAATTATTAAAAGTTTTGTGGTTCAATACGATTCAAGTAGGATTATTTTTCCAAATTATCACTTGGTTATAATTTTTTTGCAGTTTTTATATTATTTTATGGATTTTACATACAAAAGTATCCAAAATAATTCGATAAATATGATGTGAAATTAAAATTTAAAAAAAAAAATCATTTTGTATTAATTGAAATTTTTAGAACAAATTTAAAGATATAAACTGGCAGTATCTCCAAAAATACATGACTTCGAGAAGTACTAATAGACGTTGTAGCCTGTAGTTGATTTCTAAGATTACAAAATCTTTAAAAATAAGCTATTATATTTGTATTTTCGTCTTACTGATTCTATATATGACTTCTGCATTTATTGTTCATGTAAAACGGTACGGTATATTTTTTCTCCAAAATTTATCCACGAGAGATATTAGATCTGTTAGATGTTAATTTGATAGCAATTATGTCTGCTTATGATCTTGTTGGGTGATTAGCCCGGAAAGTTTCTTAAAAGACCGACATATTATTTTGTATGAGAGAACTGTGTTCCCCGCAACGTCGTTGAATGATTTACACAAATTAGTCTAATGCGGGACCCAGAACTCACCAGAAACCTTGAAAAAGGGGATGTGACATTAATTTTTAGTATTCCGTACGGAACACTTATAAGATCACTTCTGTGTCTGTCTGTCTGTCTATCTGTCTGTCTGTCTGTCATACCCGATTTCCTTCGAAACTATTTGACATAGAAAGTTGAAATTTGGTACTAATATAGGAATTGATGGCCTCATCAGAGCCGTGTAGTTTTGAAAGTTAAATTTTGACTTAAGGGGTTAGTTTTGAGGGGTAAAATCAGAAGTGAAAAAAAATTTTTTTTACTAGGTCATCGAGTGTGGTATCAATGAAAGCTTGTGAAAACACAAGTAATATATATATATATATATATATATATATATATATATATATATATATATATAATGTAATACTTGCGCACACTTTTCTTTGTATTATTTTTAAAAAATCGCAAAAAATCGCTGTCCCCCTACCTTATCTCGAAAAGTACTGATCAAAAAATTTTGAAAAAAAAAATTCTGGAATATTCTCCACGGGATATAGATTGAACGAAAATTATCACGAGTACATTACCTTTGATAATTTATCTGGTATATAAAAAAAACAAAAATTTCAAGGTCATCAGTTTTCAGTAAAGATTGGAAACAAACTTTGTTGAAAACTCATTTGAGGTGTGTTTTGTGAATTTACTGATCATTTTATACCACCGTAACAATTTTTTTTATTTTAAAAGCAATTAACGTACGAAACACTAATTGTGCAAGTTCAACTTGCACTTGACCGGTTATTTTCTCTGGAACGTACTCAACTAACATGGAATAGAAGCTTTCCCGAATTCAGTTAGATAAAAAATCACGGGAATTGAATTTAAGTCTAGTAGATATTGAATTGATTTTCTAATTTCTCCCACACACACCTTGTATGAAGAGAAAATTCAATTTATTAGAGAATTGTATCTTTTGGTGGTCTCAAGCATTCCCCAGTTTTTTTACAAATGTTGAAAATTACTCAAATGTTAAATATTTTAAGTAATTTGGATATTTTGTCTGCAATAACATCTATAAAACTGTACTGTTTACTCATATATATATATATATATATATATATATATATATATATATATATATATATATATATATATATATATATATATATATATATATATAAATACTAATAAATAGCACCCATCAATAATAACACTTGAAACTAACTTAAAGAAGTCACAAACTCCTGATGTAAAATTACTGCCTAGATTAACATATAGAAATAATGTATTAATTACGTACTCATATCTAAAAAATACTTTATTTTACCATTACCAATTTGCGATATTTCACGAATAAAACATATATATATATATATATATATATATATATATATATATATATATATATATATATATATATGCATATATATATATATATATATATATATATATATATATATACATATATATATATATATATATATATATATATATATATATATATATATATATATATATATATATATATGTATATATATATATATATATATATATATATATATATATATATATATATATATATATATATATATATATATATATATATATATATATATATATATATTTATATATATAAAAATATATATATATATATATATATATATATATATATATTTATATATATAAAAATATATATATATATATATATATATATATATACGAGGAGGCATGTTTTTTAAGTAAGTACCGTTTTGGAATTAAAAAAAGACGTGCAAAGATATCGCTATAATTTTATTTTTACATGAAAGCCTGTACCTTAATCTACTTTTCTACATAATTTCCGTGAATATTGAGGCACTTGTCATAACGTGGCACCAGTTTTTGAATACCCTCCTCATAAAATTCTGCCGCCTGACTTGTTAACCACTGTATCACAAATGTTTTGACTTCGTTATCGTCTTGAAGACGCTGACCACCCAGGTGCTTCTTCAAGTGCAGGAACAAATGGTAGTCGCTGGGCGCCAGATCAGGGCTGTATGGAGGATGATCTAGAGTTTCCCATTTAAAAGATTTGATGAGATCTTTGGTCCGATTAGCCACATGTGGACGGGCATTGTCATGCAGCAAAACGATACCCTTACTCAACTTGCCACGTCTTTTGTTCTGGATTGCACGACGCAGATTGTTCAATGTCTCACAATAAGACGCTGCATTGATTGTCTCATTACGAGGCAGAAACTCCACTAGCAATACTCCTTTTCTGTCCCAAAAAACTGTGCACATGATTTTGCGGGCAGAAATTGTTTGCTTAAACTTCACTTTTTTGGGTGATGATGAATGTCGCCATTCCATGGATTGTTGTTTCGATTCTGGTGTGACGTAGGCCACCCATGTTTCGTCACCAGTAACAATTTGGTCTAAAAAATGTTCACCTTCATTGTGGTACCGCTCAAGGAAAGTCAATGCACTGCCTAAACGTTGGGTTTTGTGCAAATCCGTCAACATTTTTGGAACCCAACGTGAACACAATTTCCGGTAATTCAAGTTCTCGGTCACAATGCGATACAAAACACTACGAGAATATTGAGGAAAGCAGTCGCACAATGATGAAATTGTAAAGCGTCTGTTTTCTCTCACCTTTTCGTCCACTTTCTGCACCAAATCTTCATTAACGACCGAAGGACGCCCACTCCGTTCTTCATCATGCACATTTGTGCGGCCATCTTTAAATGCTCTCACCCATTTCCTTACCATTCCATCACTCATAATGTTTTGTCCGTAAACTTCACAGATCTCACGATGAATATCGATCGGTTTTACGCCTTTAGCACTAAGAAATCGTATAACAGCCCGTACTTCACAATCGGCGGGACTCACGATTGTCGGAGGCATCTTAAACACTCAGTAAACAACGTATACAATGAAGAATTAGACTGTAATGGCGTCAGTGCGTAGACATGAGATGTAGGTTACCAGCGCGCATGCGCGGAACGCCGACCATATCGCTGCGGCGGCGGAATCGCAAAACGGTACTTACTTAAAAAACATGCCTCGTATATATATATATATATGGTATATGTATATGGTATATGTATATATATATACAGTGTCATAGATAAAGTTTGCACCATATGGGAAAAATTTTATTATATGAGTTTTTGAAAATTTAACTTCGAAATGTGTTAGTGCATGTTTTATGTTTAGGAATACACCCAAATTAGATGCCACTTGCCTTGCGTGTCAAATTTGACATTTAAATTTTAAAATGTGAAAAAATCGTATTTTTATAAGAAAAAATGATTGTGTTGCAGTTTTACATTTATGTACCAATATTCGAAAAGATTTGATGAAAATTACTTTTTCAATTATTTTCCCCTAAAATGACAATTAACTATTTTTCCACATAAATTAACTAATGTACTTATTTATTAGTTGATGTTTCACTAAATGTTAAGAAAAAAAAATAATAAGGCCTTAATATTAAGCTGAAAAACGAGTTCTGTAAAAAGTCTTAGTTTACCAATATAATCTTGGTGCAAAGCTGCATAATTTGTATGACAGCTCAACTTCTAAGGGCTAATATAATAAATATTAATGTTATGTAATAATTTTGAGCAAATTTGTAGTTTTTTAAGTTTCTTAATTCCTTCTTCAATGCACAAAATAGTTCTTTTATAAAATATATGGCGAACATTCGTGAGAAGCTCTTTCTTAATTTTGTATACGGGTTTTGGGGATAGTTTATTCTAAATGTTTTTTGACATATTTTCAAAAGGTCAAAAACAAGATTTTTAAAAAGTGTTACAACGTTTTGCAACGCAATATTGGTGGAAAGAGTATACATTCATGTTTTGCTATTAAGTCAAACAAAATTATAATATGATAAGCTTTCACGTATCTTTGTCGCAGTTGCCATGGATTTCGTATTTTGTTCCTTTGTCTCATAAAACATCAAACTGACATTAGTTTGTTCACTCTTATTAATGCAATAATAACAGTTTTCTAAATTTTCTCCTTTAATAAAAATGCCAATTAAATTGACTAAGCAAAATAAAATAGAAATAGTTTTGATCGTGGGTGATAACTACAAAACGCAAAGGGAAGCTGCTGTCATTTTTAACCAACGACATCCGGAAAAAGTTAAAACGCATACAACAGTAGGAAGAATTCTTACCAACTTTAAAAATACTGGATGTGTGGAGAATAATTTTAAACGTCAACATGAACATTGGGTTACTAATGAGGATGCTGAGTTTGCAGTTATGCAGAGTGCTATTGAAATGTCTAGACCTTCAATTGCCAAAATATAGCACAATGTAGGTTTATCTTATAATTCAGTTCAAAGAGTGCTTAAGAAAAATAGGTTTAATCCTTATAAACCAAAGTTGGTTCACATTCTCAAAGAACAAGATTATGATTATACATTTTTCTTTCTGGCTGCAAAGTAAAATGGAAGAAGACCCGTCATTTACAAAGTATATTTTGTTCAATGATGAATGTATTTTTAATTCTAATGGTGTTGTCTCGTCGCAAAATTGTAGATGGTGGGCTGATAGCAATCCAAATTTTACAGTAGGTACAAGAGATCAATATTCCTTTAAAACTAACGTTTGGTGAGGTATTTTTAATAACAGAATTATTGGCCCGTTTTTTTAGAGAAAATCTTACAGCCGCGAGGTACTTACAGTTTCTATACAACGAACTTTCCAATGAACTGGAAGATTTTAGTTTAGAGGAAAGAATGAAAATGTATTTCCAACAAGATGGAGCACCTAGTCACAGAAATTAGAAATTGGCTGGACGACAACATTTCTGGGAAGTGGATTGGTAAGTTTTCCTATGAAGTACCTTGGCCGCCGCGGTCATCCGACTTTTTTTTTTGTGGGGGTATTTAAAAAATTTAGTTTATGCTCAGAGACCTTTTGAAAATATCGCACACTTAGGAGATACTATTCGCCAGTCTGTAAATGTAATCAAGCCGGAGTTCTATGCGAATGTTCGTCACGAAATTTATAACAGAACCATTATGTGTATTGAAAAGGAAGGAAGAAGCGTAGAAACTTAAGAATGTTTTTTTTATTTAATAAATAACATTAACTTTTTATAATAGTAATCCTTAAAAATTGACGTGTCATAAATATTAAGCAGCTTTGCACCTATATAGCATTGTTAAATTACAACTTTTTGAAAAAAAATAGATTTTCAGCCTAATTTTACGGCCTAATTAATTTTTTTTCATAACATTTAGTAAAACATTAACCACTAAAAAAGTATATAATATAATTTATAAGAAAAAACTTTCGATTATCATTTTCGGGGGATATAATTAAAAAAAAGTGAATTTTGTCAATTTTTTTTGAAAATTGGCATATAGACGTAAAAGTAAAATGCAATCTTTTTTTCTTTATACCTTTTTTCGATATTTTTTTAAAAAATCCGTTTTTTTCCAGTTTTAAATTTTTAATGTCAAATTTGACAGGCAAGGCTTGTGACGTCATAACCTCATTTGGGTGTAATCCTAAAAATAAAGCAAATTTATGTGGAGAAACAGTTGATTTTCATTTTAGGGGAAAATAATTGAAAAAGTCAATTTCATCAAATGTTTTCGAATATTGGTACATAAATGTAAAACTGCAATACAATCATTTTTTTCTTATAAAAATACGATTTTTTTTTACATTTTAAAATTTAAATGTCAAATTTGACAGGCAAGGCAAGTGACCTCATGACCTAATTTGGGTGTATTCCTAAACATAAAACATGCACTAACACATTTCGAAGTTAAATTTTCAAAAACTCTTATAATAAAAATTTTTCCCATGTGGTGCAAACTTTATGAATGTCATCTGTGCTTCTTAGAACATATATGGACTAATGAGTAGGTTGTCTTTGAGAAGGATTATTGTGTGCGTTACCATTCAAATATTGATTAATATGAATTAGTTTTCAGGACATCGAACCTCCAAAGTAACGGTACTTTTTATTTTTACTAATATATCAAGAATTTTTTCATTTAGTTTACACCGTATTTTTTTTTTATCAAGAGAATTTAGTTGTTACCGTGTGGCCAGACTAAAAATATATCGTCGATGTCTCTACCCCAAAATGTTGGTTTAGAGAAGCAATTTCCTCAACGGCTTTAATAAAATTGTCTGTAACTACAAGAAATAGTGAAGAACCCGCAGCTGCTCCTGGAGTTTGATGGTAAGATGTTTCTTGGAATGTGAAGCATGTAGACGATGGACATGTTTCTACTAAATCTGTTAAAGGTGAGTCAAGGTTACTAGGACTAAATATGTTCTATTTTATAGAAACTAAATAATTAATTGGAATATTAGTAGTATATACCTAAATGAGATCAGGTAATCCATCTGAATTTCGGCACTTTCTGCGAATTTATTATATTAAGAGAAACAAACAAAGGGAAGGGAAACAAACTATGAAATTAGAATAGTTTGCATTTTAATTCTTGCACATTAAAAAATAACTTTCCGGCCTACACATTCTTGCCAATTGAGCGTGTATAAAATAATTATCGGCCTGCCAATAAGCAGATGGTTAACCACACTTTGTAATAATTACTCGAAGAAGTGAACTGTTAAATTCCAGGCCGTTTGTAGGGATTCGTGTAAAAGAGGTCCTTGAAAGGTCCCAGCAGATTTCATCTCTATAATCAGAGAGCAAATCTGAAAGTAAAGGTGAAAAATTTAATATCGTTAACAATATTTAAAATATAACTAATGCACGCGGTGGATACCTCGTGGCTTTAGACCGTGCCTTATATTTATCTGGATTGAAGCTAAATTTTGAAATTTCTTTTGTATCAGGATCCTGTTATAATTAGAATACTTAAGATTTAATGTTAAAGAACAAACAGTGTATGATATGTCTTCTTCTTCTTCTGATGCTTAGCCATTCTTTTGTATCAGCATCCTGCCATAATAAGAATACTTAAAATTTAATGTTAAAGAACAAACAGTGTATGATATCGTCTTCTTCTTCTTCTGGTGCTTATCCATTCCGGATGTTGGATATCATCATGGCGATCCTGTTTTTTTAGCTGCTACTCTGAAGAGTGGGATCGACATTATTCCAAAGCATTTCCTTAAGTTTGCCAGCTTCTTCTGTCAGGGTCTCTTTTGCCAGCATCTTTTCTTTGGATGATGTTTTGTAATAACTGATGTTTTTCGTTTCTCATGATGTGACTCCAATTTTATTTTCTTGGTCATTATCATGAGTTCAGGTCCACATGATCTGTCCAGGGTATTCTTAGTATTCTCCTGTAAATTCGTATCTTAAATGCCCAAATTTTCTTCTCTGTGGCCTCCGACAGTGTCTACTCTTCTGAGCCACACAACAGGGTTTAGAAAATATAGCACCTGATTATTCTTATTTCCAGATGTAAACTCTGAAACAGATAAATGGCTTCATTTTGATAAATGGTATTCTAGCCTTCTCTATTGGACATTGAATTTCTAGCGAATGATCTCAATCTTCAATTATTGTACATCCTAAATAATTAAATTGTTTTACCCTTTCAGTAGAGTGATTTTTTACAAGTGTTCTGTTTTTGACGTTTAATTCGAGGCCATATTTAGTGCTTATCTTCTGCACTCTGGTGAGAAGCTCTTGCACTCCCTCATTGCTACTTTCCAAGAGAATCGAATGATCCACATATTGCACATTGCATAAATTGTCCGTGTGTACGAGGCTGGTTTGAAAAGTCCGTGCAAAAATAAAAACTACTTATGTGTTTGGGGTAAACCTTTTTTATTTTTCGACATAGTCTCCTTTTAGGCTTATACACTTCGTCCAACGATGTTCTAGTTTGTTGATCCCTTCCGAATAATAGGATTTGTCCAAGTCTGCAAAATATCCATTAGTGTCTGCAATCACCTCCTCGTTTGAATAAAATCTTTGTCCCGCCAGCCATTTCTTCAAATTGGGGAACAAATAGGAGTCCGAGGGAGCCAAGTCTGGAGAAAAGGGGGGATGTGAAACGAGTTGGAATCCTATTTCCATTAATTTTGCGACCACAACTGCTGAGGTGTCTGCTGGTGCGTTGTCGTGATGGAAAAGGACTTGTGGGCCAATCGCGGGCGTTTTTCTTGCAGCTCGGTTTTCAAACGGTCCAATAACGATGAATAATATTCACCTGTAATAGTTTTACCCTTTTTCAGATAGTCGATGAGGATTATCCCTTGCGAATCCCAAAAGACAGTCGCCATAACCTTTCCGGCCGAAGGAACGGTCTTCGCCTTTTTTGGTGCAGATTTCCCCTTGGTAACCCATTGTTTAGATTGTTGTTTGGTCTCAGGAGTATAGTAATGTATCCATGTTTCATCCACAGTGACGAAACGACGCTTAAAGTCCTCCGGATTCTTCTGGAACAGCTGCAAACCATCCTTGCAACACTTCACACGCTTCCGTTTTTGGTCAAGCGTGAGCAATCGCGGCACCCATCTTGCGGATAGCTTTCTCATGTCCAAATATTTATGCAAAATATTATGTACCCGTTCAGTCGAGATGCCCACAGCACTAGCAATCTCACGCACCTTAACTCTTCTGTCATCCATCACCATATCATGGATTTGATCAATGATTTCTGGAGTCGTAACCTCCACAGGCCGTCCAGAACGTTCAGCGTCACTTGTGCCCATATGGCCAGTCCGAAAATTTTGAAACCACTTATAAACTGTTCTAATCGAAGGTGCAGAGTCACCATAATGTTTATCAAGCTTCTCTTTAGTCTCCTGAGGCATTTTGCCCTTCATAAAGTAATGTTTAATCACCACACGAAATTCTTTTTCGTCCATTTCTTGAAAATCACTCGACTTCCTTGATTCACACGAATGCCAAACACAAAGAAATAGACCAATATGGCTGAAACTTGGTGTGCGTTCATTCAAGGGATGCTGCTAACTAAACATGACCTCGATACGCGCCGGTGGTGCCATCTCTCGGACTTTGCACGAACTTTTCAAACCAGCCTCGTATGCTATACACTGCTGCATTTGGAATGTTTATCAATAACTGCCAATTAATTATTCCCAAAAATAATTTAAATATCACGGTAAATTGAAAAAAAGCAAATCCATTACTCATTATGACAAAAATTAATTGAAATAAACACTGTTATATGCCGTTCCTTTGGAGTTGATAGCACACAACATGGGTTATAAACATTAAAATGTCATAAAACCATCCGTCCGAAATTTCTCTCCCAATTATTTTCGTTTTTTTTAGTTTTAATCACCTTTATTTTCTATCTCTATACAACAGTACGTCCTTTTTCTAAAAAAATATTTTATTACATGCCTTCTAAACTTTACAATAAGCTATATAAATCAATATTTCAAAGTTTATTTTAATGAGTAAATGATGAAACTAAAAATCTTATTTGTATGATAAAGGCCTAAACGAGTACAATTAACAATTCTTAAGACCTAGAAATCCACAGTATTATGCTTAATGATAATAGGTACAGTAAAATTATTTGGGATTTTAGCAGTTACTGGAATATAATTAACCAAAGTACTTATCGATAGGTAAGTGCCTAAGTGTGCAATAAAAATATTTTGTGTAAGTATAAAAATAAAGCAAAAACCTTTAATATGCTTAGCGATGGCTTCAACTCTCAGTTCTGCCCCGGTCAAACTTCGCGGAGTCTTGTAAATATGCATTTTCCCTGCGAGAAAAAACGTCTACGATGCCCTAGTGCATCAACAGCCAACAAGTCCGTGAAATTGTGGAAACCAACATGACGGGAGTCGGATCAACACCTATTTATAGATTTCTAAAAGAAAGAAAAGGCGGTCCTGGCAACGAACCTCAGAATCACAAAGGAAAAGGGCCCTTAGAGGTCGATGAAGACTTTAAACATGCAAGAAGAAGAAAAGTACACCATTATTTTATTAAGATAGAAATACCTACACTACAAAAAGTGCAAGAAATCAGAGAAGATTTTAAAAAAATGGAAATTATGGAAAATCCTTCATAACTTGAATTTTCGTTGGGAAAAACATTCATAGAAAATCTGTTCTTATCGATAAAACAGAAATAATTTGTTGGAGAAGAGAATATATATGAGCAATCAGAAAGTTTTGAGCCGAAAAAAGAAATATTTTTTATTTAGTTGAGACTTGGGTTAATGTGGGACACACAGTGAAAAAAAATTCTGGATTGACAAAAAACATTAAGAGTCGCGGGCTAATTATAGCACATACTGATAGTGAAAACGGATTTCTCGACGGCGGCTTGTTGGAATTCGAAGCAAAGTCAACTAAAAATTACCATGAGGTGATGACGGCTGACGCGTACTTCCAACATGATTGAATGTATACCAGCAGAATAAGTTATAGTATTAGACAATTCCCTATACCACTCTCGATTATTAGAACGACACCCGACAAATTCATGGAAGAAAACGAATATTCTTCAATGGATAAGAGACAAAAATCTCAAACATAAAACTGGTATGTTAAAAGTGGAGCTTCTCAAAATTGCGAAACAAAATAAGGCACAGTTCAAGAAATACGCAGTCGATGAGATGGCAAAGGAACGGAATATCACAGTGCTTAGATTACCTCCATATCATCGCGAATTGAATCCCATAGAACTAATTTGGGCACAAATGAAAAGTTTCGTTGCAAGGGAAAACACCACGTTCAAACTTTAAGACGTAAGGCAATTATTACTCGCCGGAATAGAGAAGATCAAAGAGGATAATTGAAAAAAATGCCATTCGATATGTTATAGAAGAAGAAAATAAAATGTGGAAACTTAACAAATACATCGAAGAAACTGTGGAAATAGAACCCGTAATTGTCAATTTAAGAGAAGTCGAGTCTTCAGATTTTGAAGATGATGATTGTTTTCGATTGTAATTAAAGTACTTATATATCGTGAATTGTGAATTTGTATATATACATAGATCTATAGATTAAAAAATTTTTGGTAATAAATCTTATATTTCTATAACTTTATTTTTAAACACTAAAAGAAGGTTACGCTCGGACTGCTATACTACCGATAAATTACATTTACATTTTATGACTGAACCCTTAAAAATACAGTAATACCCCGCTTAGCGCGACCCCGTTACGCGCGGTTTCACTATAACGCGAATTTCAAATTTCGCGCTCATGTAGTCATTAACTTCTCTATGGTCGCGGGGGGATCCCCGCTTTCTCTGAATATTCTCTTTGAAGAATTGGGAATTCCCTGTCCTTCGACTTTGTTCTATGGGGATTTCCTCGTTCGTTTCGTGTGTTCATTTGTTCCGTAATGTTAGTTCGGTCGGCTGGCAGTTTTGTTTTAATATTTATTGGAGATACATACATACATAATTTAACCCTACGTTAAAAATGCCGCCTGTAAAGAAAAAAGAGCGTAAAAAAGCGTCACTTTGGAATTGAAGATGAAAGTGTTAAGAAGAATGGAAAATGGAGGCAAAGCAACAATTGTTGGGAGAGATTTTGGACTCTCAGAATCGACTGTGAGAACGATTTATAAAAATCGGGAAAAAATTAAAATCTCCAGCGAAGGTTCAACACCTATAAGTGCAACAAAACTTTCTCGTTCGAGATCATCTATCTTAGAAAGAATGGAGAAATTACTGTCAGTCTGGATCGAAGATTTGAATAAGAAGAACACACCACTAAGTCAAGATCTCATATGCACAAAAGCAAAATCTTTGTATGAGATGCTGAAAACAAAAGAAGGAGAAGGGAGTGCCACTCCGACTTTTGCTGCCAGCAGAGGCTGGTTCCATCGGTTCAAGCAGCGTTCTAATCTTCACAATATCCACATAACAGGCGAGGCGGCCAGCGCGGACATTCAAGCTGCAGCTGAGTTTCCAGACAAGTTTCAAGACTTCGTTAGACGAGAGAAAATTCCTGCTTGTCTCATCTTCAATGTTGATGAGACCGCACTTTACTGGAAAAAAATGCCATCTCGAACATTCATTTCTAAGGAAGAACGTCAAGCCAGTGGTTTCAAAGCTGCGAAAGATCGACTAACACTTCTGCTGGGTGGTAATGCCACTGGTGATTTCAAACTGAAACCTTTACTAGTGTACCATTCAGAAACACCCCGTGCAATGCGAGGCACAGACAAGACAAGTCTACCAGTTGTGTGGCGATCAAACAGAAAGGCGTGGGTTACACGGGAAATTTTTCAAGAATGGTATTCTAATAGTTTTTGCCCATCAGTCAAATCATACTGTGACAGAAATGGGCTTGAACCTAAAGTTATATTACTCTTAGACAATGCCCCAGGACATCCAACCTCACTTGATACGCCCAGAGACTTAAAAGTGTACGTAAAGTTCCTTCCACCAAACACTACGTCAATATTACAACCTATGGACCAGGGAGCAATAGCAAACTTCAAAGCTTATTACCATCGCCGCACTTTTAGCCAACTAATTCATGAAACTGACGGGGAAGGAAGACAGTCTATGCGAGAGTGGTGGAAGTCATACAACATTATGAAGTCTATTCACAACATAGAAGAGGCTTGGAAGGAAGTTAAAATGAGTTGTATGAATGGGGTGTGGCGTAATCTTTGGCCAGATGTAGTGGAAGCACCTAGAAGAATTGTCCAGATGCAGAGACAAGTGCTTGAAGACATTGCTGCAATGATTGAGGGGTCTGAACTTGAAGATGTCACGGTAGAAGATCTCGTAGAACTTGTAGCAACGCACGACGATCCTATTAGCAATGAAGATCTGATCGAGTTACAGAATAATCCTATCTACGATGAGGAAGAACAAGTAGAAGAGAAAGTTTTATCTTCAGGGGAAATACAAAATGCACTTTCAAAAATTTATTCAGGTTTGGACATATTGCAGAGTATAGACAATAATGATGACCGTGTCTTGACCGTGTGTCAAACAATTAAAAACAGTGTTGGGTGTTATGAACGTATTTTACAAGAACGTAAACAAAACGTTACCCAAAAGACAATAGATGTATTTTTCCGTAAAAAATAAGAGTATGTATTGCATAAAGTGTTCTTAGAATTAAAGTGATTGATTAAAATGATTTGTATTTTTTTGTATTAAATTTTGACTATGTTTAATCATAAACCTCGATATACGCGAATTTCAGTTAACGCGATTTTTTTCGGAACGTATCCCTCGCGTAAAGCGGGGTATTACTGTAATTCAAAACAGGTCAGATTTTTGTTTTAGGAGCTCCCCAACATGTATATGCATGTACAATAAGAGAATTCTGCTATCAACTCCACTTGGATACAATGGAAAAATCTGTATTGAGGTGGAAAAATCAAAACACAGTAAAAAGAAAACATATTATAAACACCAGATCCGAAGAGACACCTGAAATAGAAGTTGATGAAATAAAATAGGGAGGTGAGAGTAAATTAGGGTTCAGGAGCAAACGGAATAATTTTCAAACTTACGAAATAAGGTAAAGAATCTGAAATAAAAAATTTTTAATATATTACGCAATATATACCTAAGGCCCAAAAGAGCCACCCGAAATTTTGACCTATCGACTAACCGTCAGCCTAGTTGTTTATTCTATCGGGCGAGTCGAAAAAATCTTTTTTTTGCTGCCCGCGTGCCCTGTAATGCCTAAATAAGGCCAAAAATGCTACATCCCTTAAACCCTTAAAAATAACTCAAAACAAGTAGTAAAATCCAGTAAAATGCATAAGAAATCTCTTTTTTTTTTTTGGCGCACCCCAACACGTATTTGCATCTACAATGAGAGAATTCTGCTATCAACTCTAAACAAATAAACTATAGTTCTAACTTTCCACTATATTTTGTATCTTAGGACAATTGTTTCTGTACACAGTACACAGTTAGATAAACGGTAACTAACAAATCAAATGTATAAACAAGTCATACGTACTTAAAGTATTACATAATTAAAGCCAAATTTATACCTAAAATTCCACTATGGTGCCTAAATGGATTACTCTAATAAATATCATAAATTAATTTAAATTTACGGTATGGTATCAATTAAAGTAATCCGTTTAGATACGATAGTGTTATTTTAAATATAAATTAGGGTTTAGATACGTAATCTTCTTCTTCCTGTCCCATGTATTCACATAAGTCAGGGTATCTGTACCATTTCTTCAGTTTTATTGAGGTTGTTATTTTATGCTAGTCGAAAAATGGACGCAGCATCCGGAACTCCACACCAATCCCTGATATTCTGAAACCACGAGTGCTGCTTTCTACCGGGTCCTCGCTGACCCTCCATTTTTCCCTGAAGAATAAATTTTGGAATCGAGTAGCAGTCTCCTCTTAGTATATGTCCCAAATAAGACACCTTTCTTTATTTTACGATGTTAAATCCATACCGGCCCTTTGAAACACTTCTTCATTGGTAAGGTGTTCGGTTCAAGAAATCGCCAAAGAGGATTTTTCAAAATTACAAGCCGAGCTTTTACTACATTTCTAACTAAATAAATCAAATGTTATAAAAATTTTTGTCAGAGGTTATTAGCAGTTTTATCAATGTAAATAACCGGCCAAGTGTAAGTCGGACTTGCGCAATTAGTGTTCCGTTGATTTAAAATAAAAACGTTTGTTACGGAGGTATAAAATGATCAATGACTTCACTAAACACACCCGAAATGAGGTTTCAACAAAGTTCGTTTCCGATTTCTGTCGAAAACTTGATGACCTTGAAATATCTGTTTTTTTATATACCAGATAAATTACACGGGTAAACGAAATTGTAACTTTGTCGTGCCACATGGACTTTTATGATATTTTTTACTTTAATAGGTGGTTGGCAGCAAAAACAAACATTAAAAAAAATTTGTTAGCCAAGAATTTTATTCTCTTAAGTAATTTAAAATATTTCAAAAAAACAATGACCTCCTAAACCAAAAACGTAAAAAAGTTTTATTATGAAGTTACGATCTAAGATTTTCTAGCAAATTTAGATTCTAGTTGGTCCCTTTTGATTGTCCAGCAGTAATCTGCCAACATATTTGGGTTCCATTTGCCCCGGTAACGTTTTTCCATCTTAGAAATATCCTGATGGAACCTTTCTCAGTGCTCATCGCTCACAGCCCCCAAATTCTGAGGAAAAAAATCCAGGTGTGAGTCTAAAAAATGAATCTTGAGTGACATGTTGCAACCCAATGCTTGATAAGCCAACAATAGCTCGCTAACCAACTCTGTAGCTCTCACTCTAATGGTTAACCAAAAAAATTTGCAACAACATTCTTAAAAGATTTCCATGCTGGTTTTTCTAAATCGTTCAATTTTTCTTCGAATACCGAATCTTTTATTAACTCCCTAATTTGAGATCGTACGAAAATACCCTCTTTTATCTTTGCATCACTTATTTTGGGAAATTTTTCTTTTAGATACAAAAAACCACTCCCATTGCAATCCATTGCCTTTACAAAATTTTTAATCAGGCCTAATTTGATATGCAATGGTGGAAGAAGTACTTCAGATGGCTCTACAAGGGTAAATACTTCACATTCTTTTGTTCAGGAATTAAGGATGCACGCATAGGCCATATTTTTTATGATAGTGGTTTGTTCTGTCTCGACTGTCCCATTCACATAAAAAGCAGCAAAATTTAGTATAACCCAGCTGAAGTCCGAGTAATAGGGCAACAACTTTTAAATCGCCACAGATTTTGAAAGAATATGTACTGTACTTGATTTTTTCAAGTAAGAACTTCATGTTTTCATAAGTTTTTTTTATATTAGCAGCATGAGCCAGAGGTACAGAAGGAAGTATATTTCCGTTATGCAGTAACACTGCGTTTAGACTTGTTCTAGAAGAGTCAATGAATAAACGCCACTGGGAGGGATCAAAATGAATTTCCAAAATCTTCATAATCCCATTTATAACAGTCCCCGTCTTGAGAAAAGTATAATCTGAAGTGTTGATCACGATTTCGAAAATAGCTGATTTTAGATTCATGATGTAGCAAATTCAATCCTTTTAATCGAGATCCTAATAGTTCTGACTGCTTTTTTGACAAATTGAAATCGCGAACCAAATCGTTTAGGTTGAGTTATCAAGTGTGGCTTGGTTAGAATTTCTTCAAACTCAGAGTCATCGTTCTCATCAACACATTGGCTTGAAGTGAAGGATTGTGTATCGTCAATCTCAACGGACGCAGATGCATCTGGTATAGGCAAATTTTCGCTATGAGGGACTGGTCTCATAGCTGAAGGTAAATTAGGGTAAATAACTGTGTGTTTTTTCTTGAAATTTATACTATTTTCGTCAGTAAGACAAAAATAGCAGTCCGAAATCTCTTGGTTCGGTGCAAATCATGGGTACAGCAAACGGCATATGACGGGACCCTTTTTTCCAATCGGTTAAATTCTTCACACACGTTATACAACAAATATGAGGGGCCCAGGATTTGTCTTGATGGGCCACAGCGAAACCAAAATACCGGTGATAACTCTCCAAGACTAGTTTTGTGAAATTTCGTCTTTGTTTTTTGAAAGTCAGTTCACCACAAACATAACAAAAAGAGTTAGGATCGTTACTACACTTTTTCGACATGTTAACGCAGTTAATAAATCACAATATTTTTATGAAATCACAAATAAATAGTTTTATGGCTATTTCTTCGCGAACGTTCCTTTGCTTTTATTGCCGTAGTACTAATTATAAGTATTACCATATCACAAGATAACTGAGGCTAATTGAAACAAAACAACTGCAGTTTAATAATGAGGGTAGTTTGCTAAAACAGTATTAGCTATCAAAGTTCGTGGGGCATGACTAGTGTTGACCAGTGTTATTAGAGGTAATGCACTCGTGATAATTTTCGTCCAATCTACACCACCTGGAGAATATTCCAGAATGTTTTCAAGACTTTAGGTTAGTACTTTTCGAGATAAGAAGGAGGAACAGCGATTTTTGGAATTTTTTTAAAAATAATAGAAATAAAAGTGTACGCAAGTATACACTATATATATAAAATTATATAAAAACATATTAATTTCCAATATATTTAAAGTCACTTGACAATTGTTTCACCATACAATGGCTTCTTCAGAAGTAAATAAAAAAGAAAAATATTTGGTGGTAATCTTGGTTATAAAGTGCTTAAAACTATCCTTAATTACCTAAAATTATGCTAATGCCTTAAAACAAATAATCAGTCTAAAGCCGCTAAAATTGCTCAACGAACTGGACTTAAGAGATGGGTACGTGAAAATATGAAAATACAATACAGTAAAAGGGATAACTACAACATATATCTCAAAGTAATACATAGAAATTGCTCATAGATCAACAAATATTGAATTTGATATATTCAATAGAAAAGTCAGAGGACAAGTAAATTCTATAATTACCAAAAAATTCAATACACAAAACAAAAAACTTCAAACCCTCAGAACAACCAACAAACAGAAAATCCCAACAATAGAGCCAGAAACCAAACACTTCACTGACCATACATTTCACAAGAGATTTGTTAATCTTACTAACTCAACATTCAAAGAAGAGGAATCAGGACTACTTGAAAAAGGCTTACAGTACAATTTTAAACCTAAGGATATCCAAAAATCAAGAGAAATCCTCGGAGTTGAACGTGAATTAGCTTTATCTAATGAATACCCACATTTTAAATACATGATAGCCAACAAGATTAAAAAAGAATTATTTGAACAACCACAACCAAGACAAGCTAGAGAACAGAAAACAGCATTATCGATCAAAACCAAAGTCAAAGAAAACAACATAATATTCACTAGAGCTAGAGAACAATATATATTTAAAACTCTTTCTTTTCTTAACAGAGACAAATTTCAAGTATTAAATAATGACCCAACAAAAGTCTACCAAAAACTAATAAAATCTACTTTAAAAGATCTCACAATTTTCACTGATTTTGAAAAAAGTACTTTAACAATAATGAACCCACAGGCTCCAAAATTATATTCCCTAATTAAATTACATAAAAAAGATTTCCCTATTAGACCAGTTGTATTGTTTGTTACGGCACCATCAATCAAATTATCACAAAAACTCATCCCTTTACTACGACAACATTTTAAACCGAAATATAGTATATCCAACACCTATGAACTGATTGATAAAATTCAAAATATTTACCGGAAAATTCTAGAATTATCTCATTTGATGTACAAAACTTATTTCCTAGTATCCCACCATATGAAGTCATAGAATTAGTAGATAAGCTCTAAATCAAGAATAAAGTAAATGAAAATATTAAACGGGATATTTTAGATTTACTTACGACGTGTTTGGATCAAAACTATTTTGAATTCAACGATAACTTTTATACATCTAAAGAAGGTCTAATAATGGGTAATCCTTTAAGCCCTTTACTAGCAGAAATTTTTATGGATCATTTAGAACTAAAAATTCATCAAAACGCGGTAAGCAAAAATATTGTTTACTGGTATAGATATGTTGACGATATCATTTCCTGTTTCACGGGAACAGATAGACAACTAACAATCCTCCTTAACTTCCTAAATAATTTGCATCCTAATATTAAATTTACCATAGAATTAGAAGCCAATAACTTCATAAATTTCTTGGACATATCTATATCAAAAGTGAACAATAAACACTCTCGATTTTTCACAAACCTTCACATACTGACACAGTCATACACAATAGTTCATTCCCCCTTATCTTTACAAAATGGCAGCTTTTAACTCTTCCATACATAGATTGTTAAATATCCCTATGACTAAAACTAATTTTAACAAAGAATTCAACATAATCAAACAAATAGCAATTAATAATGGATATGACCCCAACATTATAGATAATATATTGAATAAAAAATCCTTTACACAAGCAATCTCTCTAATTTATCCCACAATTAATGACAAAAAAAGAAAATTTAGTACACTCACATACACAGGGAAAATAACTAGAACAATTTCCAAACATTTAATAAAAAAGAACAATAAAATAGCATTCAAAACCAGTAATTCCTTAGGGAGTATAATTTTGAATAACAAAACCAAATCTAAGAAATCCTTAAAATCAGGAGTTTATTTATTAAACTGTGAATCTTGTACTAAAACCTACGTAGGACAAACTGGTAGATCTTTTGAAACTCGCATCAAAGAACATAAACATAGTTATTTAAAAAAATAAGAACAATTCACATTACGCAGCCCATATAATAAACGAATCCCATAATTTTAATGATACGTTAAACATCCTACGTGTAGAAAATAAATCTAAAAAATTAAATTTGCTTGAATGTCTTGAAATTAACAAACGGAAAAATTCCAATCAGTTATTAAACGAACAGGTAGACTTAAACCATTCACCCTTACTTAATCTTTATTAGTCCACAGTACCACAGATTTGCATTCTTAAAATAATTCTGCCTGTAAATAATATAATAAAATGATTAGCATAATCTTAGGTGATTAAGGATAGTCTTAAGCACTTTATAACCAAGATTACCACCAAATAATTTGATTGATTTTCTACATCAAATGGTTTCGGACGGAGAAAATTGAGTGTGACAGACGGATAGACAAACTAACAGAGAGACAGACACCGAAGTGATCTTATAAGTGTTCTATATGGAACACTAAAAACAACTCGCGAATTTTAAAAAAAAATTAGTCTCCTTAATATTCTAATATAGTACTCTTACAAAAAATCTTTAAAGTTTATAATTTGAATTCAACCAATCCCAAAATGAAGAATTTACAGAATGAAAAGTTAAGATGTGGGAATATAAAAGAGAAAAATCTTCGTAAATACATAAAATCACTAATTCATTTCGTGCTTTAATCTACTTTATTCTAAGGAAATCTTCAAGGGCGGTATAAGCACAAGACTCAGTCATGAGAACTATACAATTTCAATGGGGCCATTGCGAAAGATGTAAGAAATAAGAAATAGAGAACATGGCCGCACCTGCGCGGGCGAGCATCAAGCTGTGCGAAATAATGCAAAATTATTATAATGTGCACCCATTAGGATATTATTAGTTCGTATAAAATCTATCTTTCATTTTATATAGAGTGAAGAATGAAATTTTTATATTATGATAACAGTTCTGGAACATGGGGTTGATGTTATGATTAATCTTTCATTACGGAATATACATATATACAATAAAAACTGAATTAGAATCCACTTTAATGCTGAAATCATTTTATATCAATAAACAGACAAAAATAAGGATTCGAAAAAAGGCTGGTAATAGTTATAAACATATGAACTTTGTCATAAATGCAAAATAGAACAATATCAAATAACTCTCAACGAAAATTTAAACAACCGTTTAAGATCACCACATATGTTTATTGTATTATAACTGACAATTATTTCGACATACTGTGTCTTCTTCTGGATCAAGATGTAAAATAACTACAAAGCATATTACAAAATATATGTAATCTGATTATAAGGGCTAAATTAATTAACAATAATCACCATAATACCTAAAACTCTTCTTCTTCTTCTTCTTCCTACGTTAGAACCATGTCTTGTGTTCACTTCAAAGGTTTCCCAGAAACAATTGCGATGATGAAGACCAGCTCTCATACCATCTTATTGGTGGTCTTCCAAACGGTCGAGGTGTGTTTGATCGCTTCTCTTTTGCAACCTTAGCCAACCGGTCATTTGGCATTCTGTCCACATGGTCTCTCCATTCTCTTCTCCTATTCCTTGCCCATCTCACCACATCCTGTATTTCGCACATTTCCCTTATTTCTTCACATCTCTTCTGGTCAAATAAGGTATGTCCTGTTCGCATTTCTGTTGTTCTTAGGAGACGTTTTGTTATTGTGTTCTCCGCTCTGGTTTCTATCGCGTACGTCATGATCGGTCTTACGCATGCTTTGTATATTCTTACTTTGCTCCTGGTGCTCATATATTTGTTTCTCCAAATTATATCTCTTAAGTATCCTGATATTAATGATGCCTTTGTTGTTTGAGTTTTTACTTCCTCCTTAAGGTTCCTGGTACTTGTTATGTTTGCCCCTAGATATTTGAAGGACATCACTTGTTCTACACTCTGATCATAAATCGCGAGTTTGCATCTTTTCGGTTCTTTAGATATTGTAAGGGATTTTGTTTTCTTTACAGATATTTACATATTAAACACTTTCGCTGTTTGTTGGAACTTATGTAGGAGTTTCTGTAAGTTATCTTCATCTTCTGATATGATTACTGCATCATCGCCGTAGCATATTATTTTTATTTCTTTGTCTCCCAATCGATATCCTCTCCCAGTTTTCTTTACTTCGTTTAAAATTTCATCCATTATGATGTTAAATAAGATTGGGCTTAGGCTATCACCTTGTCTGATTCCGGTTGTCATAGATATTTTATTGCTTAATTTATTTACCACTCTTACATATGTGTGGTTGTTGATGTTCAACTCTTCGATAGTTTTTATTATATTCAGGTGGATTCCCCTTTTTTTGTAGTAGGGTTATAATATTAGTTAACCGTACCCTATCGAATGCGTGGGTAAGATCAATGAAACACATAAAGGCTATCTTATTAAACTCTATGGCTTTTTCGGTAATTTGGCGAATCATAAATATGGCGTCTATCGTAGACCTGTTCTTTCTGAACCCTTGCTGTTCTTCACAGATTCCGGTTAACATTATTTTTTTCTGCTAAAATTTTAGTGAACAAATTTAGTACCTAAAACAAGTTCAATAAAGCAATTGAAGCGTAATATCATAATGTATATTAAACAGAAGCTGAAAGAGTCACTTTGTTAATGATGATTAGTTACAGAGACCGTAGGATAACACAACAGGAGGTGTGCGATCTTTTTAACGCAGAATATCCGTATCGAGAACCTATTATCCAATCCATAGTCAGCAAAACATTAAAACGATTTAGACAATCGGGTCATGTTAAGGATCATTCTAAATCTGGACCTCCAAAAGTTAAAACAAATGATGATAAAAAGTTAGATGTTTTATTGGAAATTACAGAAAATCCCCATAACCCCAGCCACTCGTCAGTTTTGTCTAGACCACAACATAAGTAAAGGTTCGTTAAGTCGTATAATGAATGAAGAAAAATTGCATCCATACAAACCCATTCTATTACAAGAATTATCTGAAGATGACTACGATAGACGCGTTGAATTTTTCGAGGTCATGATGGAACGAATCAATAATGATCCTAACCTAATTCATAATATTGTTTTTTCTGACGAGGCCACATTTTAACTTAACGGAAGAGTTAACAGTCGTAACTGTCGGTACTGGTCTATTGAGAATCCCCACTGGAAAATTGACAGTCATTCTCAAAGACCACAAAAGATAAACGTGTCGGCAGGGATTTGTGGACGTCATATCAGTGGTCTCTTTTTTATCGATGGAAATCTTACAGGACAGCGATATTTATAGTTACTCCAAGAACGACTGCCCATAACTGGAAAATATCATCATCCCATTGATCACTGAGTAATAAACCTGAGGATTTTTTCTGGTTAATTTCTACCTGCTCTAAACAATTCAGTAATTTCCCTTTTTTTTCACTGTGCAAAATTTTGAAATCTTCATTGAAGGTATGATTTTCATCCGTTAAATTTTTAAAGTCCGTTTGTTTGAAGTTGATAGCAAACGACATGGATTATAAACATTAAAATCTCATAAACCATAAGCGTCCGAAATTTCTTTACCAATTATTTGCATTTTTAGTTTAAATCGCCTTTATTTTCTGTCTCTCTACAACACTGCGACCTTTTTCTAAAAAATATTTTATTACATACCTTCTAAACTTTAAAATAAGCTGTATAAATCAGTGCATTTCAAAGTTTATTTTAATGAGTAAGTGATGAAACTAAAAATCTTATTTGTATGATAAAGGCCTGAACCAGTACAATTAACAATTCTTAAGAACTAGAAATCTATAGTGTTATAAAGCCTAATGATACCAGGTACAATAAAATTATTTGGAATTTTAGCAGTTATTGGAATATAATTAACCAAAGTACTTATCGGTATGTAGGTGCCTAGTACCTACATAAGTATGTAATAAAAATATTCTGTGTAAGTAAAAAATAAAGCAAAAACCTCTAATCAGAACAGCGATGGCTTCACCTTTCAGCCTTGCCCCGGTCAAACTTCGCAGAGTCTGTAGATCTGCATTTTCACTGCCAAAAAAACAATGATACTTAACGTCCACGATGCCCTAGTGCATCAGCAGCTAACAAACCAAGTCCGTGAAATTGTGGAAACCTGTGCCAACATGACGGGAGTTGGATCAGCAACTATTTATAGATTTCTAAAAAAAAGAAAACGTGGTCCTTGCAACGAACATCAGAATCACAAAGGAAAGGAGCCCTTAGAGGTCGATGAAGACTTTAAAAACGCAATAAGAAAAAAAGACTAATTATAGCACATGAAAGCGGATTTCTCGACGGTGGTTTGTTGGAATTCGAATCAAAGTCAACTAAAGATTAGCATCAGGAGATGATGGCCGATGTTTTTGAGGAGTACTTCCAACAAATGATTAAATATATTCCAGCAGAATCAGTTATAGTACTAGACAATGTCCCATACCATTATCGATTATTAGAACGACTCCCGACAATTTCATGGAAGAAAGTGGATATTCTTCATTGGATAAGAGGGGAAAATCTCAAACATAAAGATGGTATGTTAAAAGTGGAACTTCTCAAAATTGCGAAACAAAATAAGGCACAGTTCAAGAAATAAGCAGTCGATGAGATGACAAAGGAACGGAATATCACAGTACTCAGATTACCTCCATGTCATTGCGAATTGAATCCCATATAGCTAATTTGGGCACAAATGAAAGGTTTCGTTGCACGTTCAAACTTCAAGACGTAAGGCAATTATTACTCGCCGGAATAGAGAGGATCAAAGACATGTTATAGAAGAAGAAAATAAAATGTGTGTGTATGTGTATAAAGTACTTATATAGTATATCGTGAATTGTGAATTTGTATATATACATAGATCTATAGATTAAAAAATGTTTGCTAATAAATCTTATATTTCTATAACTTTATTTTTAAGATAATTTTAAACACTAAAAGCAGGTTACGCTCGGACTGCTATGCTACCGATGAACCCTCATTTACATTTTATGACTCTTATTCTATAGCAGAGGTTTTTTGCCTAAAATAGGGTGGACCCTTAAAAATAATTTAAAACAGGTAGCAATATCCAGTAAAATGCATAAGAAATCTTTTTTTTTTTTTTGGGCGCACCGCAACATGTATTTGCATCTACAATGAGGGAATTCTGCTATCGACTCCAAAGAAACACTTTAGCGCATTGAGATATGATATATTTTTCATTCCATAACTTTGTTTATGTTTTTTTTTTTAAACAGGTCTGCCAGTTTATCCTATATAGGTTTTATTGCAAGTGCCACAGGATAATTCTTAAACTCCTGTTTTATTTTCTTTTTTTGTTTCACTTTTATTATTGGTTAATTTATCGGTATAAGTGAGTATATGAAACTTATCTTTCTTCTATAATATACGAGTATATAAAATGCAACGTCTCTCTGTCTGTCTGTCTGTCTGTCTGTCCGTTAGTGCGCTTATCACTGAAGAACCAGTTATCCGATTTACATACTTTTTTTTTTTAAAACATACATATGTTCTCTGACCAGGTTATAGGCTATATTGTATTACGATAGGTAGCATAATGAATGAGCAGTGACGATAATAGTGAATGAAGTCGGAAAAAAGGTTACCGTTAACGCGTTGCAATACACTGCCTTAACCTTTAAATATGGAACAATATTATGTAGCAGAGAATATCTACAATCTATAATCTATAATATATATAAAATGCAATTTCTCTCTGTCTGTTTGTCTGTCCATTAGTGCGTTTATCAGGCGAGAACCACTTATCCGACTTACGTGTCTTTTTTTAAATTCCTACATATATTCTTTGGCCAGGTTATATAATAGTAATAATAATCTATATCTATAATATATATAAAATGCAACGTCTGTCTGTCTGTCTGTCTGTCTGTCCGTTAGTGCGCTTATCCGCGAGAATCACTTATCCGATTTACATGATTTTTTAAATTCGTACATATGTTCTCTGACCAGGTTATAAATATATATTTTATTATATCTATAATATATATAAAATGCAAGGTATCTCTGTCTGTCTGTCCGTTAGTGCGCTTATCACTGGAGAACCACTTATCCGATTTACCCACTTTTTTTTTTAAATATACATATGTTTTCTGCCAAGTTATAGGTTATATTTTATTACGTTAAGGAATAAGCAGAGACGATAATAGTGAATCAAGTCGGAGAAAAGATGGCCGCTAGCGCGTTCTTTTGCAATACACTGCCCAAAGCATTAAATATGGAACAAGATCATGTAGCAAAGAATATAATATATATGAAATGCAACGTCTCTTTGTCTGTCTGTCTGTCGATAGTGCTCTTATCACTCGAGAACCACTTATCCGATTTACGTGTTTTTTTTTTAATTCATACAATTGTTCTCTGGCCAGGTTATCTATAATCTTCTATCTATAATATATATAAAATGCAACGTCTCTCTGTCTGCCTGTCTCTCTGCCTGTCTGTCTGTCTGTTCGTTAGTGCGCTTATCACTGGAGAACTACTTATCCGATGTACGTGCTTTTTTTTTAAATATACATATTTTCTCTGGCCAGGTTATAGGATATATTTTATTGCGTTAGGTAACATAAAGTATAAGCAGTGACGATAATAGTGAATCAAGTCGGAAAAAAGGTTACCGTTAGCGCGTTGCAAAACACTACCTTCACCTTTAAACATGAAATAATATCATGTTGCAAAGAATATAATATATATAAAATGCAACGTCTCTCTGTTTGTCCGTTAGTGCGTTTATCACTTGAGAACCGCTTATCCGATTTACGTGTTTTTATAAATTTATACATATGTTCTATATAATTCGATATAAGCCTAGATAATGGGAGATAAGGTGAGATAATGGGAGATAAGTATAAATAATGGGAGATAAGGAGAAATAATGGGAGATAAGCAGAGATAAGATAATGGAAGTTATGGTGAGATAATGGGAGATAAGAAGAAACAATGGGAGATAAGGAGAAATATTGCGAGATAAACCTAGATAATGGGAGATAAAGTGAGATAATGGGAGATAAGGAGAAATAATGGGAGATGAGCAGAGATAAGCTTAGACAATGGAAATTATGTAGAAATAATGGGAGATAAGAAGAAATAATGGAAGATAAGGGGAAATAATGGCAGATATTTTATTACGTTAGGTAACATAAGGAATAAGCAGTGACGATAGTAGTGAATCAAGACCACGCGAGCGGAGCCACGGGCACGGCTAGTTAGTATATATAATATCAAATATCTCTATGTTAACATTTTGCCGTAAATGTTTATGAATCCAGTATGTAACGTTGCTGATGACAGAATTACGGTGGTAAAGTAGGCTGTCAAAGCAAATATTCATAGACAGTAGCCAAAAAAACCAAAGCCACCGTTCGTCTAAAAAATCAAAGTTTTTTTTAAAATTATCTTCTTCTTCAATCAGCTGTTCCCTATTCTCTGCATATAAGCCTCCCCCTATTCCTCCAAAATTAGCGATCTTGGGCTGTTTGATACCAGGGATAGAGATCTGCTTACAGAGTTAATAAGAAATGTTAAGTTGGTAATAGAAGAAGTTCTAGAAAGACAAACAGTTAAATTGACCGAAACTTACTTACCTATCTCACAGTAGGTAAATTACTGTTTTTTACTTCCATTACTAATAGAAAGTACCGTATTAGTGAAAAAATCACCTTTCCGGATTTTTACTTTTCTTTACGTTTTGGGATTCTTAAATCGCAAAAACTTACTATCCCATTTCCATAAGTGGGTCGATCTAACTCTCGGTGTCATAATTGTCTAATGGGGGCCATACACGTACCGGCAAGCCTGTCAGTTATGCCTGAACAGTCCACCGAAGACCGGCCGCCGGAATGTGTGTGGGCACCGGCTTGCCTGTTAGAGACGACTTAACCGGTGGCCGTAGAACGAACAAAAATACGTTCGTCCAACCGGCCGACCTGAAGAGAGCGCAGGTAAGCCGGTTCGTGAGTAGGGTGGGGCCAAAGGGTACAGGCCGGCCTTCAGCCAGTTTCTATGTATGCTCTTGTTCTGTAGTGACCGTGCGCCTCTTCATCACTGGGAAACATTTTGAGTTGACTGTTTACCGGCCTGGGTTCAACTGCAGGTGTATGGGCTTTTCAGTCCAACAGGTCGCCGGTTTTCGGTGGACTGTCCAGGTATAACTGATAGGCTTGCCGGTACGTGTATGGCCCCTATAACAAAATAATATTAGAATATTTAAAATAGGAATGGAACCTATAGTTTTTGAACGAAATCACTTCAGGGGAAGGGGGTAAAAGCAGTGAGTGTTGATATGTTGTATAATTTTAATTATATTATGGAAATTTCTTTTCTCTTCACTTGAGGAAGTCAAATTTAATATGTAATTTAGAACTACATGTCTGCAAAGAAAGCATCACTTTACCGATTTTTTCGAATTGCATAGGAATTTTGCTTGTCGACACTTTTAAAAAAAAGCCCACAATTAATGGAGAGGTTTACGGCAGGACGATCCGAAACATGAGGCAAGCCATTAGAAAAAAACGTTCGAATTCGTGGAGAAACAAAACTCTATCGCATGAGACCTGCAGCTGTTATATGACAACAATGCTTGCACAGTTCCACCCATTACCGGAAGCTGTGGATTCACCGAAGTACAACATGTACCTTATAGCTCTGATTTAATGCCATGCCAAATATCTGAAGAAGGGTCTCCCTGTATCGTCGATTTTCTTGGATTTAATTAATCAACTCGAAAAACGTTGGATTCCAATTACTTATATGGGGTGAAAAGTCGCCAGACCTTCTGAATGACGGCAGCACAAACAAAAAACTCATATGATTTTTAGTTCGTGTTAACTCTCAGTATATTTGTGTAAAATTTTCATGATATTTCGTCTATTAGTTTGCCAGTTACAGTTCTTTGAGTGGCGCTACTTTCGATTTTTGCAAAAAGATTTGTGTGTTAATTAAACATTGCTTTTTCATGGGAAAAAATGCCGTCGAAAGCAACTATATGTTTATGGTTGCATGGACTTAAATGCAGTCGTACAAGTACCGATGATGCACCACTCAAAAAAACATAAAAAAAATCTACCATATTATTCTGAATGACCACAAAGTAAAAGTAAGAGAGATAATTGACATCGTGAAAATATTAACAGAACGCGTGAAGCAAAAACAGCAGCGTGTCGAAAATTCAGAACACTCCTTGACACTGTTTCGACGTAATTCAAAAGAGTTTTTTGCATCGATTCGTAACAATGGACGAAACATGACTCAATTACTATACTCCTGAGTTCAACAGGCAGTCCGTAAAGTAGCCAGAAGTGCATGCAAGCCAACCGAAGCGTCCAAAAATATCAGCTGGAAAGATTTTGGCAAGTATTTTTTTTTGGGATGTGTGTGGAATAATACTGATCTATCTTGAGAAGTGACGAACAATTACTGGAGACTATTACGTTTATTGGGCCGGTTGAATGGTAAAATTAAAAAAAAGGCCGCATTTGGCAAAGAAAAAACCATTGTTCCACGAAGATCATGCACAACTTCATAAAACCGATGATGAAATTGGATGAAAATTGCTTCCTCATCAGCCGTATTCACCCGTTCTGGCTCCCAGCGATTATTACCTCTTTCCAAATTTGAAAAGGTGGCTCCAGGGAAAAAGGTTTGGCTCAAATGAAGAAGTATGGGAAACTGAGGCTTATTTTAGAGCACTCGACAAAACGTACTATATAAATGGTATCCAAATGTTAGAACATCACTGGAATAAGTGTATTGCTCTTAAAGGAAACTATGTTGAAGAATAAAATCGATTCTTGGCAAAAACATTGTTTTTTCCTCATGTTGTATGTAGGAGAATAAATGATTTTTTTTTAATTCTGCGAGTGTTACTTCACAACTTGGTAGATTACACAGGCCAACGTTTTTCAAACTCTGAGACCAGACTACACTTTTTCGTAAGGTTTTGGTGTACGGTTTTGGTGCACTGAATTCAAGTCCGACCTCAGAACTGCTCCATCACATCAGGTTTTCGAGATATCCTCTAAAAATGCAAAAAATACGGTTTTTCTCAATATTCGGATTATATTACACCGCGAATTAATTTTTCTCCAAAAAACTCGTTACGACACCTGCAAGTACTACTCTTTCCCTTCAAAATGCATTTGAATTTTTCAGATATTTTATTTTTTCTCGGAGAAATGGTCCGTTGAAATTAATTAGTTTGGCGTTTTCGTTACAACCATAAAAATTAGTTTGCCTTTCTGTTGTGTTAAATCTTGTTTCTTTTAGGATTTGAGAATGTAATATCTTTTATCAATTTTCACTTGACGCTCAAAGTTTTTTTCAGGTTTATTTGCCTTTCTACTTGTTAGGGAATTAAGAGTGTAATGTTTTTTATCAGTGAAGTATTAAAGTACGAATTATTAACGAGAAAAAATTTTCGAACAAAAGTTGCGTATTTTTTTGCTAGAGAAACATCAAGCCGTCATAAAAATATAGGTTCCCATTTAAAAAATCAAAGTTGACTTTGAAATGACCTTTTTTTATGGGTCTAGCACACGTACTGCAGGGAGGTCCCTAAAGCGCTACAGGAGCGGCACGTGTGTGGAAAAGCGATTCACGTTGCTCTTGAATCGCTGTAAATTGTACTCGGTGGGAAACACAGTCCTGGGCAAATTATTCCAAAGAGATGATGTTCTCCATATAAATGACTACTTGAAAAGCGTTGTACGAGGAGTAACAAGCTGAACCTCACACGGATGTGAAGTATCCGCGCGACGGGTATTTCTAACATGCACCGCTCTGGGAGAAATTAAACGGGCCACATCCTCCGAACACTTTCCATTTAAATACTTGTAGAATAGGCTCAAGTCGCCAACCGTTTTTCGATGTTCCAGCGAATCAAGGCCGCCGGTCAGTTCCGGGTCTCCAATCAAACGAATAGCTCTTCTCTGAATAGAATACAACAAATGCAGTGTATGTTTGGGAGCGGAGCCCCAAACATGGGAGCAGTATTCCATAGTTGGTCGAATTTGAGCTTTGTAAAGAATTAACAGTTGTTGTGGAGTGTAAAGCTTTCTGGTTCGAAATGAAATTCCTAACTTTTGAGAGGCTGTCCTTGCTGTGCCTGCAACATACATATTTGCTCCCAAATTAACGCCCAACAAATTGAGTGAAGATGTTAGAGGAATGGAGTGCCCCGCCATAACTATGTCGGGTTCAACAACGTTAACTTTTTGTAGAAAAAACTGCCGCCTGGGTTTTTGTAGCGTTAAATTCCACTTAGTTACTGTCACCCCAAGATAAAATTTCTTCCAGGTCTTTGTTAAGTTGAACAAGTTCCCGCTGTCTGCGGACACTCGCCTGGACAGCCAATGTCCGAGCGTTCAAAGTGAATGAAGAGATAAGCGTACTGTCATCTGCAAAGCTGTAGATTGGATTCCCGATCTTTTCCAGCAGATCGTTAATGTAAATGAGAAAGACAGTAGGAGATAGTATGGAGCCTTGGGGCACACCGGCGTTAATAGTGAAGGTGTTAGAAAGAAATCCGTCGACCGCCACTCGTAAAGAACGCTCACTGAGGAAACATGAGAGCCACAAACAGAACTTTCCAGACATACCACAAGAACGTAGCTTACAGTCTATCGTGTCAAACACGGTCGAATGCCTTGGATATGTAAAGAGCAACCGCTCGAGATTCTCCAAAGTGTTTAATTGCGTTGTTCCAAACATGTGTTACATAAGTCAGAAGATCTCCTGTTGATCTATATTTTGGAAAGCCATATTGGTGATCGCTAATAATGTTGAATTCTGCAAGATATTTTAGAAGATGTTGATTGATAGCGTTTTCCATGACGTTCGATATTATTGAAAGCAGTGCGATTGGTCGGTAGTTATTTGGCAAGGTCTTCTTGCCTTTTTTAGGTATCGGCTGAGCTGTGGCACACTTCCAGCAGCAAGGAAATATTCCCTTTCTGTAGGATAGGTTGAAAAGTCTACAGAAAACTGGTGTCAGTTCCCTCGCACAGTTTTTGAAAACTATGGCAGGTATTCCGTCAGCGCCAGAAACTTTTTTGGTGTTTAGCTTCATTAAAATACGTTTTATAATATGCTGTCTAAAGACAATATCGGGCATCCTTGACTGCATTATGGGAATAGTAGGTGATATTTTTCCCTGGAAATCGGCAGTAGAATGTGAAGCAAAGAGTTCAGCCAATAAGTTCGCTTTTTCAACAGGTGTCGTTGCAATATAATTATCTTCTATTATTCAAAATGATCTTCCAAGGTCATCACAATTATACCATTTTATTGCCCCTTTAACTTTTTTCTGAAACCATTTTTACTAAAAGTTGACATAAAAAATTAAGAAGTCTAGTATATTCAAATGGGACACCATGCATGATAACAAATAAACAATGTTGATACTAGAAAGATTATTTCTCCGAGCCGAAATAAGATATGTCAAAAATTCAAGATGCATTTTGACGGGGAAGAGTAGTACTTTCATATTTCAGTGGAGAAAAATTAATTCGCATTGCAATATAATCCGAATATAGAGAAAAACCGTGTTTTTCGCATTTTTAAGTTGCGATATCTCGAAAATCTGATGTGATGGAGCCATTCTAAGGTCGGATTCGGATTAAGCATACTAAAAACCTTTAGGAAAGTATACTCTGATCTCAGGGTCTGGACTTTCATCCAATTTTGTCGGCCTCTTTTAAGAAAATGTATTCGTATCTTTTTATGAAAGTTTTTTATCTATATAATACTGGCATCCAACTTGTTATTTTTACAAACGTCAAAAGTAAAATGTTAAAGACTTAATTGAAATACCTCTAAAAATTTTACAGAAAGATGCCCTCCATTATATTCTAGAGCTGGTCGAGTATAACCTGCCCAAAGCGTAATATCTCTCGTATAAGAAATATACACATTATAGTTGTTTTGGAAAAAACATAAATATTTTTAAAAAGGTAACAACGAAAATAGGAAATAACTCTATTTAGCAAAGTCTATTCAGATGGTGAAGTAAGAACATGTCCACGATAATTCATTTTTGATAGATAGATAGATTCTAGCGACTCAACAAAAAATCGGTAAAGGTAACCTTCGTCTACAACGCATTTTAATAAAAGTATCAGTCGATTCCGAACTTTCATCGAGTCACTTATTTGTGCGGCGGTTCGAGGCAGTCTTTCTTTGTTCCCATCCAAAGAGCCCTAAAATGACACATTCCGCGGACGCTAAATAGATTAAAAAGTCTGTATCGTTTGTGAAGAAATGGGAAATCATTTTAACGAGACGAAAAATTTCGATGACTTGCCAAAACGTGGCTCGGTAGGCAAAGTCACTCCGAAAGTCGAAAAACGAATCGTGTCTTTGATTTAACGGGACCCGAAATTGACGCTTCCTCAAAGAGCGGCAAAATTAAGAAAAACGGGCATGAATATGTTCCATGAGACCATTCGACAATATCTTCGCGCTCATGATGTCAAATTCTGAAGCACGTTGAAGAAACCTGTGCGAAAATCACGTCGCGAAGCGGCTTGCTTGGGCCCTCACAATCGCCGGACGTCAACCCTATTAAAAACGTTTGGTTCTTTCTAAAAAGAAAGCTCAGACGAAAGACTCGGAGGACTTTGATTCAGTAGTAGAGCGAGATTCGAAAAATCATGGTCACGTTCTTACTTCCGACTGTAATTTTACACTATAAGAATAGCAAAGATTAAAAAGTTTTCACCCTGTAGTTGCACTAACTTTGACTCTGCATTAAATAATTCTATTTATAACATAATGGCGAGACAAAATGTTCGTGCATAAATTGATAGGTTCATTAATTGTAAGGCTGACGCTGAAAATTAATTTGTTCCTTTTAAATCCCGCTGGGAAAAATTTGAATTATTAATTTAAAATAGATGCTTGCAAAACTATTTAACGGATACTTTAATTATCTCCTTGCGATAAACAATATTTTTAAAAAATGCTAATAATAAATTTTTAAAGGTTATGTAAGACAAGACTGATTATTCTAAAAGGCATAAATATTTATTTAAAAAATGTGGTTTTTTCAGTTAATTAAGATATTTCAATTTGAGTTGGTTAACTCTTTCATGCAACATCAGGCCCACCACCGTAAATCGAACGCCCGGCAATAGTCAACTCGTTCAACGAGCATTATTACGGTAGTGTTTCGATCTATTTAATTATTTTGTCGATTGTAAACGAGAGGAACTAGAAATAAAACAGAGTGTAGTGTAGATTATGACAGTAAGTAAAAAATTTGGAGATTTATGAGAATAATTTTGTGAAATTGTATGAAGCCAACGAAACGATAAGCGACGATCTTGATCATTTTACTGTTTACGGTGATAAGAAATATAAACAACAATTTTTTTCTTTTTCTCCCTTGTTTGAAAATGGAATATACGAGGAACACGTAAAGTTTTTATAACAGAAAGAACAATGGATAGCGATGAATATACCTCAGGAGACTCGAAAAGAGGAAGAGTCGAAGAAAAAGAGAAGCCAATGGGATTATTGAAGAAGAGTAAAAAGCTAATAAGAACACCACAGAGACAGAAAAACGAAAGAGTAGATAAGATAGACACTTTGATAGAAATGATGAGAGAGCTAATGTCAGATATAAAGGATATGAAACAAGATCAGAAGAGATACCAACAAGAGTTGAAGGAACTAAGAAAGGAGAATGAAGTATTGAAAGAGAAAAATAAGATAATTAAAGAAAACATGAGAAGTATGGATTTGAAGATGAGTAGACTGGAAAAAGACAACTTAAGGAATAATATTGTAATATCGGGAATGAGTTTTGAAGCGAATAGCCAAACAGATCTGAAAATGGGTGTAGAACTTTTTATGGGGAGGAGTATGGACACAAAAGTACAGATTAAAGATGTGATAAAATGGGAGCGACTATATACAAGATAGAACTTGGAAACACGGGAGAAAGCTGTAATGAAAAATAAAAACAAATTGAGAAGTTTATATAAACAACGATTTAACAAAAGTTGAACGCGAAATTCAAAATAAATTTGAGAACGAGAGAAAGGGTGAAAATAGGATATTAAAAAATCGTAATCGAGAGAAGAGAATATAAATGGGACATTGAGGAAGAAAAACTGAAAGAACAAACACATAATACTACGACCATCAAGTCAAAAAACTGAGAAAAAGGAGAGAGCTAGGTAAATTGACGACGACCCTGGCAAACATAAAGGATACGGAAGGGAAGACTAGTAAAATGAATACAAATAAGAAGCTAATCAAAGAAATAGGTAGGAAGAAAGAAATGGAAAATAATTATCGAGTTTTTAGATTGAGAACACGTAATAATAGGGGTATAAATGGAAAAGAGGATAAACCAACAGAAGAACAACAAATACACTATGTAGGAATCACTCAAACAGAGAGGAAAGGAAATGGATGCAAAAAATTAGAAGAAAAAGCATACAAAAATCAACATAGAGACATAATATCGGAACAAGATACAGGACTCACACAAACAGAAGAAACTAATACAGAAGAAACAAAAGAGGCAATCGGCAATTTAAACAGGATGGAAGGATATAAAAGGAAATATGGAAAAGACAGATATAGAATAACTCAACTTCACGAGCCTTACACTCCTAACAAGGGGTAGAAACCCATAAGGATTAAGTAAGTTATGGGACCGGTGTATTATCGACTAATTGGCTAAAATCATGACATTTGTCATGATTCCAAAAAAGAACAGAACAACCAATTGTAGTGACCATCGAATAATTAGTCTCATAAGAAACGTTTTAAAAATATTTTTGAGAGTGATGCATGGCAGGATATAAAGGGTGTCACAGAATTCACACAAGAAGTAATTTTGATGGAAAACACAGGTTTTTAATTAAAAATTGTAATTTTTTTATTGATTCATAAAGTATATAGTATAGGGTTATGTATGGAATAACATATCGGGTCAATGGCCTCCACGGCTTTGCTGGCACATACACACTCTTTTGTCGAAATTTTCCATGACCGTTTTGCATAAATGTGGCTGAATTTCGTTAATACAGCGCTTAATTTCCTCTTTCAAGTCGTGGGTGATCGTGGCATAAACCTTAGACTTTAAAAAATCCCAAAGAAAAAGTCCAACGGCGTTAAATCGCATGAACTGGGCGGCCAATTCTGATCACCAAAATAGGATATTACACGACCATGAAATGACTTATGCAGTAATTGAATTGTTTCTCGGGCTGTATGGCATGTGGCACCGTCTTGTTGAAACCACATGTCGTCCACATCCATATTTTGCAATTTAGGCACAAAAACTGGATTATCATAACGCGATAACACTCACCATTAACTGTTATTGCCTGGCCAACCTAATTTTCGAAGAACAATGGTCTAATGATGCCTCCAGCCCAAAATCCGCACCAAACAATGACACGTTATGGATGCATTTGCTTCGCAACAGTCACGTGTGGATTGTCTGAACCCCAAATGCGACAATTTTGTCGATTAACGAAGCCATCAAGATGGAAATGAGCCTCATCGCTGAAAATGATTTTCTTCGAAAAATCAGTATCCACTTGTTCTTGTTCCATAATCCATTCAACGAACTCTCTTCGTTGTGCGTGGTCAGTAGACTTCAACTCTTGAATCAATTGAACTTTGTAAGCATGAAGATGCAAATTTTCAGCTCTCTACAGCCTGAGAATACACCGAATTGATGTTCCTGGAGTCTCAGCAACACTCTCACGAACTGCTTCAATGTTTTGTGTCGAACGACTTGTTGAAGGACGGTCAAAGCGTTTAAGATCACTAATTGATCCAGTGTCCCTGAATTTTTCAATTAATCTCTTCACAGTTGATGAGGTTAAATCACTATTCCGATCATATTTTGTACGAAAATTCCGAACTGTAGCTGCTAAACTTTCATTATTTTTAAAATATTGCTCAACAATGAAAACACGTTGTTGTTTCATGTAGCGCTCCATTTTTAATAACTCTGAACTGTCAGCTGTCACGTTGTGTTTTTTGCTTTTTTGACAACACTTTACCATACAAATGGCGCCAAATTCAAATCTTGCATAAATTTTATAATAAACTTGAAGAATGAATTGGAAACACTCAGTTTGATTTTCGAAACGGATTAGGGACTAGAGAAGCACTGCTTGGTATCCATGTGTTGATCTAGAGATATCCCGATGACACCCAAAATGTGTTCCTTTGTTCAATTGACTTTGAAAAAGCCTTTGACAAGATACGCCACGAAAAACTTCTAGAGATTTTTAAAAACGACCGGTATAAATGACAAAGGCATTCGAATCATCATCAATTTGTACTGGCAACAGACAGCTGAAGTACGGTTGGAGCATCAACGATCCGATGAAATTGGGGAGTGCGTCAAGGTTGTATTCTATCGCCCTTGTTATTCAACCTCTATTCGGAGGTAATATTCAATGAAGCACTCACTGGTACCACTGGGGAATCAACATCAACGGCATTAACATAAATGATATCAGATACGCCGATGATACATTAATTATCACTAATAACAGAAAAGATCTACAGAAACTTGTGGATAAAATAACTGACACTTATACAGACACAGTTTGGTTTAAGACTCAACGCAAATAAAACAAAATATATGATTTTAAGCAAATAATCTAATATTTAAGACATATTACAGAAAGTGGCACAAAGATAGAGAGAGTTGATAAATTGATGTATCTCGGTAGCAATATCAACGACCATTGGGACTCGACTGTGGAAGTTAAAATTGGAATAGACAAGGCCCGAGCCACATTTATGAAGAACAAAAAAATCTTAACTAATCACTACCTATCATTGAAACTACGGATGAAAATGGTAGGTCGCTATATCTTTCCGGTTCTCTTGTAGGACATGGAAGCGTGGACGGTAACTGAAGCAATGCTTAAACATCTGGAGGTACCATATTCGAGATGTGGGTGTATCGAAGACTGTTGAAAATCAGTTGTATGGACAGAATTAGTAACAATAGCGTTTTCACTCTCATTGACAAGGACTCGGAGCTGGTCACGACCAACAAGCGACGGAAATTAGAATTGGATTACATTATGAGACATCCAGAAAAATATAAAATCTTTCATCTAATTATAGAGGGAAATATTCCAGGCAGACGTGGTCCAGTCAGAAGGAGAACATCGTGGTTGAAAAATTTGAGGCAGTAGTACGGAAAGTCTACTGTTCAATTCTTTGGAGCGGCTGTCAATAAAACGATCATCATCAACATGGTAGCCAACATGAGAACCAACGATCGTTAAACAGTTATGGTACCCGAAGAAGAAGAAGAACTACCACTTTAAAACTAATAACAAAGATGACAAAAACAAATAACGATCACATTTCACCGGCAACGCAATACCTAGGGATTAGATTAGGGGGCCTTAACGAATTAACATTAAGGTGAATCAACAGGGTGAAAAATTGGGAAGCTCAAATTTTTAACAAAATTCATTATATCTTCAAGAATATCGCCTTAAAATGTCTAAATTCGTAAAAATAATGAAGTTACAGTGCATTTTTTATTGATGCTACGGAGGCATGGAACGCTTGCTCCGAATATTTGGCCCGGTGAAGGATTATCAACAGGCATGAGGGTGATTTTTTAAAAATTTATCTACCTAAAAATGAAGAAAATCCTGTACAGCATAGAAACTACCGTCCGCCCTAAAACACACACAGCGTTTCTTGAGTTATTTCATTCTATTTAAAAAAATTATTTTATTTGCGCCTCAAATAATAACGCTACAGCAGCTTTTGGGGTTTTCTAGAGATATTTAATCATAAAGAAGTCCTAAGGCGTTAAATCAGGGTTTTAGAATGGATGCTGTAGCTCGGTAAATCCGCATCTTTGGATAATGACTTAAATTGTCTTGTAAACAGTAAACTTTCTTCGACCTTTACTGAAAACTGATGACCTTGAAATTTGTGTATTTTTTATATACCATATAAATTATTAAAGGTAATGCACTTGCGATAATTTTCGTTCAATCTACACCTTATGGAGAAAATTCCAGAATTTTTTCACAATTTCTTGATCAGTACTTTTCGAGCGGTAGCGGGTAGACACTCTTTTACGATCCCAGTAGAAGACAGGTCTACTTCAGAGACGCGACCCTACCTCACCCGAAATCATGATTTTCTCTCACCTTCAGTTTTTGGAGGAAATCATGTTCTTTTTTCACCCTCCCCGCCCAAAAACACCTAAAATCTCTATCCCTACATCCCCGCCCATTCGCCAAACCGTTTGGCCAACGTGGCGAATTATGGCTAAAAACTGTTACTAAATATGACTAGTTATAAAACTTTTGGAAAGGCACCCCAGGGGGTGAAAAAGATCTGCCTCATGGATTTTGGAGGAGGCAAAAACTCGTTAAATTTACCACCAAACAACAAAAGAGCTGACAATCGCATATTCCAGCCACTTTATATAGCAACATATAATGTAAGAACTCAACAGATGAAAAGCTAATAGAATTAGAAAAGGAACGTAAAAACATTAAATGGGATATAATAGGTCTAAGCGAAGGCCGTAAAACTGGAGAGGACCAAATGATATTCAACTCCAGAAACTGTCTGTATTATGCAGGTAAAGAAACTTTGATTAGAAGAGTCGGCTTCTTGGTAAATAAGAATCATGTTAACCAAATTATTGAAATCAAGAATATTAGTCCGAGAGTCATATATCTGATAATCCAACTAAATCAAAAATACTCTCTAAAAATTGTCTAGGTCTATGCACCAACGAGCATCCACTCAGAGGCTGAAATAGAAACATATTACGAAGAAATTTCCACTGCTCTACAAGACGGAAAAACGCATTTTACGATGTTGATTGGTGACTTCAATGCCAAAATTAGAAGCAGAGAGGACGAAGAAGAAACTGCAATAGGTCATCGTGGGCTAGGAGATTGAAACGAAAGAGTAGGTTAAAGACTCAATTGAAAGACCGCTAAAAATTTTACAGAAAGTTGCCCTTCGTTATATTCTAGAGCTGGTCACAGCACAGAGCGTAATATCTCTCGTATAAGAAATACCCACATTATAGTTGTTTCAGAAACCACATAAATATGTTAAAAAGGTAACAATGAATATATGAAATAACTACCATATAATAATCAAGGATGAAAAAATAACTTTATCTAACCAAGCCTATACAGACGGTCAAGTAAGAGTATGTCCGCCATAATTCATTTTTGATAGATGCGATTCTAGCGACTCAACAAAAAATCGGTAAAGACAACCTTTGTCTACGACGCATTTTAGTAAAAGTATCAGTCGATTCCGAACTTTCGTCGAGTCACTTGTTTGCGCGTCGGTTCGAGGCAGTCTTTCTTTGTTCACATCCAAAAGGCCCTAAAATGACACATTCAGCGGCCGCTAAATAGAATGAAAATTCGGTATCGTTTATGAAGAAGTGGGTAATTCATTTTAACGAAACGAGAAATGTGGACCACTTGCCAAAACATGGTTCGGTAGGCAAAGTCACTCCGAAAGTCGAAAAATGAATTGTGTCTTTGTTTTCGCAGGACCCGAAATTGACGCTACGTCAAGGAGTGGCAAAATTAATAAAATCTTATTTGAATGTGTCCCATGGGACGATTGGACAATATCTTTGTGCTCATGATGTCAAATTTCGAAGCACGTTAAAGAAACCTTCGCTGAGCGAAAATCACGTCGTGAAGCGGCTCCCTTGGGCTCACGATAAGATACTAGAGTGGCCCTCACAAACACTAGACGCCAACCCTCCTGAAAACGTTTTGTCCCTTTTAAAGAAAAAGCTCACTCTGAGGACTTTGATTCAGTTGTCTCGCGACAAATTTGGAGATCACTGCCGCGCGAGTATGCAGAAAATTTCGTCGACAGCATGCCTCGAAGATGCTAGACGATTATTGATGCAGGAGCCGAGTCTACAACTTACTAAGATAACACTGCGTTACAAATTTTAAAAACAATTAAGTACCCACTTAAATTTTTCCTGTTTATTTATTCATACACACCACTTATTAAGAATACATAAGTACTTTTTGTCTATCACGTACTATTTTTTAGGTACGATAGTTAACAATTTTAAGTAAAATAATTAAGGAGTAAAGTACAGTGTACACGTAGCTTCATTAAATTTTCCAATAATTCGAATAAAACTGCTGAAAAAACTTATTAATACATTTGGACACAACTAAATATAAAATATATGGTAAAAAGTTTATATTGTACATTAAAAGTTAAAAATATTTAACTTTTTCTCTTATGTTGGGAAATATCTTCTCGTTTTAAAAGCCAGCAGTAATCTCCCAACATAGCTACGTCCCAACGACCTTGAAACCGTTCCTCAAGCCTTTTCACATCCTGATGAAATCGTTCCCCTTGTTCATCACTCACTGCTCCAAGATTTGATGGAAAAAAAGAGAAATGGGAATGGAGGAAATGAATTTTTAATGACATTCGGCAACCCATCTTTTTGTATGCTCTTAACAAATCGTTCACTAAGAGTTCTGCATTCTCTGCTCTATGATTTCCTAAAAAATCTTTTATCACGGCTTTTAATGATGCCTATGTGCATAGTTCTTCGTCATTTAGTGTTTGATCAAATTTGTTGTTTTTCATTAATAGGCGTCTTTGTGGACCAATAAAAATACCTTCTTTCAACTTTGCGTCACTTAATCTTGGAAAAATAGATTTTAAACATAAAAATCCTTCGCCATTTTTATTCATCGCTTTCACAAAATTCTTCAGTAAGCCGAGTTTTATGTGTAGAGGAGGTAAAATGACGTCTTCGGGGTTGATTAAAGGCAAGTACTTTACATTTGACTTCCCACAAACAAATTCCGTTCGTTTTGGCCAGTCTTTGATCAAATAGTGCTTATCAGTAGCTTTACTGTCCCACATGCAAAGAAAGCAGCAGTACTTAGTAAATCCACCTTGCAAACCAACTAACATAGCCATTACTTTGAGGTCAGCGCACACTTTCCACTTAAAATTTTTGTATTTAATTAAATCCAATATTGATTTCATATTTTCGTATGTCTCTTTTAAAACAGTTGAATAAGCCACTGGTATTGACGGATATTTATTACCATTATGAAGTAAAACTGCCTTCAGACTTGTTTTCGAACCATTAATAAAAAGACGCCATTCATTTGTATCATAGGGAATTTCTAACTCACCCATCAAAGATACAATGTCATTACAAAAACATATGTTTTCTGAACTAGAGTAAAGAGTTGCCATTTCTTTACTTCGTTTTCGTTGTACAGATATTTTTGTATCTGGTGCCAACAAATGCCATTCCTGTAGTCTTGATTCAAGTAATTCGGCTCGTCTAACAGACAAATTCAAGTCCCGTATCAAATCATTTAATTCCCGTTGTTGAATTAAATGCGGTTGGCATAGATCACTTGAAGAGGGTAAAAAGTCTGGACCTTGGTTGTCAACTTCCATGTCTTGTCCATCGTTATTTTCATCGCTTGGTATATCTAACTCTTCAGTTTGACTTTTCTTTGAGGAAGCAAAGGAGGAGTCATGTCTTCACTATTTGGTATTGGTTTTGATACAGAATTCACAGAAGGGTACTCGATATTATGCTTAAGTTTCTTGGAAAATCCTCGTACATCAGTCATGCAGAAGTAGCAATCGTTAAAATGATTACTAGGTTGGCGCCACACAGTCGGTACTGCAAATGGCATAGATGTTTTGTTTCCGTTCAACCGCTACAGGAGAGTAGCATAACATGATACACAAAACAGTTGCGGAATCCAGGGTTTATCTTGATGTACGGTACCTCCAAAACATAGAAAATACGCAGTACATACTTTTTCAAATATTTTTTTACCTTGAGACTTGAGAATGTACTGTCCACACACGTAACAAAACTTGTTTGGTGAAGTTTTGCACTGACGGCGACTACTTTTTTCAGTATTCATCTTTAAAACTGTACTATTACACTCTTAATCAGGTAATTTCAAAGAAATTAACAAGAAATGAACATATCCTCTCAATGGATTATCTAGCGATTACATTTATTAATATGAACAATATGAGGGTAGGTTAAGAAAAGGTTATCGGTGTGTACCTTAAAAACAAGACGTGATAGAAATAAAAAACATCCACTGCTTACATACTATAACTAATAGGAAACTATAATAGCAATCAGATTTTCGGGTACCAAAATCATGTCACGCAGTGTAATTCGCCGTTGTTAACACAGCAAGGAATACATTGATAGCAAAAAATTTTCTCGAAACACATTTTCTCAAGAATACGAGCGGTCACGTTCTTACTTGACAGACTGTATACACCAAAAACGTTATAACACTCGTCATTTTTATTCAAAATTCAATATGCATGTGGTCGACATTTATCTATTTTAAACAAATTAATGTCATATTCACAATTATTATTGTCTCAATCAAACTCCTTTCAAATTTTAACTAGATAATGATCGCAACCACACAATATATAGATATTTTTTTCGACCAAGCGTAATTCAATTAGTTACTTTTCTAAACCGTATCTCTGTTTCATCTCAAAGTCACAACAAGAACGCAAAGTTGAGAAATTTGACATTCTTTTGTAGGCCGAAATCTTGGCTACAAAATCGAAAAGATTTATTACGCATTTGTCGTCCGGTCTATTGAAACCACTAAAATTTATTCAATGGTGATAAAATAACGATAATTTAGGCGTCTAAATCAGTGGCGCAACAAGTCAAGTTCCTAAAAACGTCCAGGAAATAAACGAAATAAGACAGTTTACAAAGAATCGAGAAAATCGCGTCCCTATATTTACCCAGGAAATAGACAATATGCATTTGACATCTGTAGAATAGCTTCATATCTACGGAACGCCCAGTTAATATAACAGTCATATGGGATGTATCAAAACTGATTAAGGCGGACGTTTCCATTACTGCTTTTAACGCGTGGAAAAGTTTGCTAGCTGTCTCCTCTAGTCCCTGATTGAATTGAGTGACTAGTTTTCATAACACAGAGCTTTAAAGAATTTCCAACTGCATTTTCTTCATTAGAAACAACCTGAAAACACTGTTTTGTAAAAAAAAATAGACAAAAAATCTCAATTTATGTAACTAGGACTTTATAAAAGTTGTAACACAACGACACTATCTTTTTATGTATATGACATAACATAAATTACATATCTTACTCTTTACGCACATTTTGTGACCAAACGCTGCTAAGTTTTGGTGCGATTGGGGTCACTAAATCATCCCGAAATAGATGGATATATAGATTCACTCCTCAGTATATATCACCACTACACCAAACACTTTATTTTTGCACTCGACGCGCGTTTCGCTAACCATGTTAGCTTCATCAGGAGCGATGATTGACTTTTAGTCAATCATCGCTCCTGATGAAGCTAACATGGTTAGCGAAACGCGCGTCGAGTGCAAAAATAAAGTGTTTGGTGTAGTGGTGATATATACTGAGTAGTGTCATTGTGCCAAAGATTCCACATTCCCAACTTAGATATAGATTCACTGTTTGGAGACCCAGAGAAACAGGAAAAGGCGTGGGACGCCCACAGAAAAGATAGGTCGATAATATAAGAGTAGTAGCAAGCAAACAGTGGCTAAAGGTGGCAAAAGATTGGATGAGCACCTCCGTCCAGGAGTGGACAAACTAGAGTTGATAAGAAGAAAAGCGACCAAGCTTAAGTTAATTACAAATATTTTATTCCAGCTGACGCCATTTTGTCGCAATATCTTTTCAAAACGGTGAACGCTCAAACGACAGCTGTACATGTAAATACCCGTAGAGAGTAAAAAGTAATATAACTTGAAATCGTCCTGGTGATGACAGTAACCCCAGAAACCCAAGCAGCAATCTTATCACAAAATATTAACGCTGCTGGACTTGACATTGTTATACGGAAACGCTCCATTAACTATCTCGGGAACAACCAGGAGAGTATCTAAAAATCTTGGAATATTATGTTACATTACGATGGAGTTCTGTTCCCGTATTTGGGACTCCAATTCTAGAATATTCTCCATAAAGTGTAGATTGAGTGAAAATTATCAAAGTGCATTACGTTTGATAATTTTTCTGGTATAAAAAATAACTAATTGACTTGACAATATGGTAGAGGTTTTCTTAATATACTTTTCAGTATATACACTGGTGGCTCATGGATAGGTAAAGAGACAAAATAATTTTATTTTATTTGTTTATGATTAAGCAAATATTTAATTAGTAAACAATATTTATTTTACACTTATTAATTACTAGATTCCAGATTGAGCTAAATGGATTTAATGACTACTAGGTAGCTAAGATGCTATAACTATCATACATTATAATTATTGACTGAGAAAAAACGAGAAAATACATATTGGGTCTGATGATATATAAATGTCAGGAACTTTTTGTCTTATTCTGGTTCGTCTGATTAGCATGCTGAATCATAATCTGATTAGACATGTTTCTAATCTGTGCTCTTAATTCGTTTATTGAAAACTCATTTAGGGTGTATTTCGTGAAGTCTCTGATCATTTTATACATCCGTAACAAAAATTTCTAGTTTAAATGCAACCACGATACGGAATACTAATTGCGCAAGTCAAACTTGCAGTTGACTCGTTTTTTTAAGTATTTTCAAGGCTTCCAAAACAATCTAAATCATTTTGATAGTTTTTTTTAGAGTGTTCAACATTTCTACAACTGATCTTTTTATCCGCTTTTTCTATTGCTTTTCTCCGGCACTGACTTACCGATACAGTAACAATAAATTGCGACCATTCATTTTTCTGTCGGATTCATCAATCATACTTTCCCGGACTTATCTTCTGTTAATTCGACTTATTAGGGTTCGAAGTAGTCAAAACATTTGTAATGCCTTTGTTACGCATGTCTTTGTCTGCCTACCTACAAAACTGCCAAATTCATAATTGATTAAAGGATATTGATGGTTTTTTGTTGTTATTATTCTGGTACTGGTACTGTATGAGTATGGGTTTATCTATACATGACTGAAGGATATAAGATATTGTTATAAATAGTCACGATTTTTTACCAAGTAATAATTAAGTAACTGACCAGAAGAGTAACCTCTGGGCCACACTAATATTGACTTGTGGAATTTTATTTGAAAATTTTAGATCCATAAGTGTAGCTAATCAAATGTAGAAATGACTGATCTTAAAATTAATTAATTTTCTTCCCATAAGAGTCTGCATTTTATAAAAAACATATATAGTCTGTCAAATAAGAACGTGACCGCTCGTATTTTTGAAAAAAATATGCTTCGAGAACATTGTTTGGCATCACTGTATTCCTTGGTGTGATAACAACGGCACAATTACCTCGGTAAATTTTCTAATCGCCTCCTGTAACAATAATTGCCTGACATCTTCGAGGCATACTGTCGACGAGATTTTCTTTATTTTAATAATACTCACGTAGAGCCCCTCCTCAAATCACTATGAATGGAACTACAATGGGCCAGCAACATCAAGTACCTGGGCCTTCTATACGATAAACGAATCGTGTGGAAGGATCAAGTGCCAATGGTCGTGCGTAAGGCAAACCAGCTTCTTCGGAAGCTGTACCCGCTCTTGAATCATCGTAATAAATTGTCAACTAATAACAAGTTGCTAATTTATAAATTGATCATCAGGGCCGGACTTACATATGGCTACCAGGCCTTGTGCTAGATGTCTAAAGCTCATCGGGCCAAGGTCCAAACAGTGCAAAATAAAGCATTATAACAGGAGCTCCCTGGTTCGTCCGCAACAACCAGTTGCACAAAAGAGTTCACTCGTAACGCCCAGCTTCGCTTCCTTGAGAAAGCCGCCGCCCATTCTAACCCTGAGATAGCTAACACTTTCAGAGCCAACGTAAACGTCGGCAACCGATACTTACGACCCACAGACATTCTACCACTAGACTAACCTTAGACTCCTCAACCTTAGACTACCCTTGACTTAGCTTTTAAGGATAAGGCAGTAGTTTAGTTGAGCAACTCCTTCAGTAAAAAGTGCAAACATCACACACACCTAACACCATTGTAACACAACATTCCCCAGAACTGGGGATTTAGGTTAATTTTAGCTTTAAGTTAGGTTTAAGGTAGCATAGTTCAAATCATTAAAAAACTAAATCCAAATCAAAAAATCACTCCTAGAGATTAATAACTATGTATAAAGTATGTAAAATGAGTAAAGGGTTTTTGCAGCTCATAAGGAGTTTTAGTGGCAACCAACCCTTCAGGTTGGAGAGCCTCACATAACTGGAGCACTTTGGGGCACCCTTATGGTGACACAGACTGCTCCAGAATCCATAAGGCAGATTCTCCCTGTAAAAAAAAAATCTGTATACTACGGCAATGATCTCCAAATTTTTCGAAACTCGCGAAACAACTGAGTCAAAGTCCTCAGAATCTTTCCTCTGAGCTTTCTCTTTACAAGGGATCAATCGTTTTCAAAAGGTTTGGCGTCTGGCGATTGTGAGGGTCACTCGCATATCTCATCGCGGGCCTAAGCGAGCCGCTTCACGACGTGATTTTCGTCCAGGATGTACTATATATATATATATATATATATATATATATATATATATATATATATATATATATATATATATATATAGTATATCAAGCTAGTAGTAACTGAAATGATGTTGAGGAAGAAGATAGCAAACAACCGACTGGATAGATGGATATTAAAATAGCAGTAATTAGGAACGGAAAGTATAGGAGGCGATGGCGAACAAGATACAGAGGAAGGAAGAGGTGAGAATTATAAAAGAAGGAAACAGGACATATGCTTAAATAAAAAAAAAAAACAAGAAAAGGCTGAAGTACTGAAAGTCATATATAGAATATTGCAAACAATACTAATAATAATATTCTGGCGAGAAATATATTTTAAATTTACAAAAAACAATAACTTTTGGTTCGAGAATCTTTGGAAATTAAAGCGAAATCGTTTCAGATATTTATATGTTCATAACAGACTTACAGACCTACAATAAACCTTGCAGATAATTTTAGTTAGTAAAATTTACTAAGGTAAATAATAATAATAAGACAACAGAAAGTGTTGTGTCGGCGAGTAAGCCGACACCCACCAAGGCAGAAAAATCAAAGCAACGCATGAGTTTGCACCACAGAAATCAACGAACACGTCATGAGTTGTTATAACAAATTCAGAAAACCTGAGAAACAAATCACTCGGAAAAAAATTACTCGCCGCCTGGACCCACCGAAATCAATCCCCAACACAACCGACACAGATGAGAATACTTATGACACACCAATAACTTTATATAATATTCGCTACTGATAGTTTTTTTCCCTCTCAGCATAATCGATAAAAATTATTCCATGCGCATCCCAAAATACAGAAACCTTCCCAGCCGACTGTTGTGTCTTTGGTCGCTTCGGGCGGCTTTCACCGGCTGCTGTCCATTCAGCTGACTGTCGATTTGATTCCGGTGTGTAGTGGTGGATCCATGTTTCATCCATTGTCACATATCACATAAAAAAATCCTTTTTATTGCGCGTAAAGAAGTCCAAACAGCGCTCAGAATCATCAACACGTTGTTGTTTTTGATCACTGTAAGCAAAAAAAACGAGGTACCCATTTCGAACAGAGGTTTCTCATACACAAATGTTCATGCAAAATACGATCAACACGTTCTTTTGATATCTTTAGGGTGTCAGCTATCTAACGCAATTTCACATTACGGTCATCCAAAACAATTTTGTGGATTTTTTTTATGTTTTCCGGTGTAACCACCTTATTTGGGCGTCCAGAGCGTTCAGCACCATTTATATCTGTACGACCGTGTTTAAATTCAGCATACCAGTAAATGATGAGTGATTTTCCAGAGCAGAGTCACCGTAACACTTATCAAGTCATTGCTTTGCTTGAATGGTATTTTTTCCCATCAAAAAACAGTATTTAATCAACACACGAAAATCGATTTTATCGATTGTTTTGAAAATATCAAAAGTAGCGTCACTAAAATCACTGTAACTTGTAAACTAATCATCGAAATATCATGAAATTTTGACACGTATTGTTTGAAGGTTGGTACTTCCTAAAAATCATATGGGTTCTTTGGAAAGGGCGACATCTATGTGTCAGACCAAAAACTTTTCAGCTTACGTGTTATTTGGTTTAATAAAGTTTTTTTTCAAAATATAAAAACAATTGTCTCAATTTTGACTTTAAAAAGCTCAATACTTTGTCGACAACTTTATATATATAAATGTATATATATATATATATATATATATATATATATATATATATATATATATATATATATATATATATATATATATATAATATATATATATATATATATATATATATATATATATATATATATATATATAATTATATATATATATATATATAATTATATATATATATATATATATATATATATATATATATATATATATATATATATATATATATATATATATATATATATGTTTACGTATGTATTGACAGTGAATATTCAGAATACTAAACAGTCTTAAATGCTTGAAAGTCGGAATACCCAACTTCTCAGTATTCTATCCGAGAAATAGATTCAAAAGGATTGTATGTTTAGCTACCACTGTATCAAGAATGTCTTTTTTTTTATGAAGGTTAAACGATCACTCTGTACAAAAATAATGCTCCGCGACCAAAATAAAAATATCATTGAATGCAGAAAACGATTCTCTTGCTTCTGAAGCAATATTCTTCGAGAAATGTTTTAAATTGTCTACAATTTTTTAAAATAACAGTCGTGTAATATGGACATCTTCATGCATCCACCGCAGCGGGAAGTCCAATCGTGGAATTCATGTGGTCGATCGTGAGCGCATTCTTGTCCGTGACTTTTTTCTACTTCTTTATCTCTTCAGCCTTTGTAGTAATTAGACAAGCAACAGTAAAATAAAATAAAATATAAATGGAATATTTTAATATTAATAATATTTCATTAACCATTTTAATTTCAAGAAGTCAACGATGTTACTATGCATATGATAATAAAATTAACTGTGACAAGTTGAAGAAATGCACATGGAATGTTTATAATTAATTATAATGAATTGCAAAATTTTAAGCCAATATTAATTTTCTGAAAACTGATTTTATTTCCAAATTACAAAAGAGTGTATGGAAAATGAAAATGATCAATAAACTCTATGACATTAATAAGTAACTAATATCAGTATATTAAAAAGACCGTGTAGTTTATTTTGCTTTTATTATTATGATTGTGGATAATATCATTCATTATAATCATCATCAATACGGTCTTTCATGGCGTTCTTCGCCTTCCAGTTCCCAGTTTCCATCCTCATCGATCTTCTCAATCTCCGAGTCTTAGGTTTCTCTATGACATTGCCCTCTGAACACCTCCAAACCATGTTGCTCTTGGTGTTCCTCTTCTCCTCCTTTCGCTTGGTACCCACTTTAGAACCATCTTTGGTAGTCGGTGTTCTTCCATTATTTCCACATGTCCAACCATATAAGTTGCCGTTGTTCAATTTCCTCAATAACCGTGGTTTTTCCTTTCATTACAACCCTTATTCTTTCAGTTTTAACTCTATCCATTCTTGACACTCCAGCTCATCTTCACTAATAATCCATTGCTCGTGCCATTAGTCTCTGTTCCACTCGTCATTTGCTAAGTTTCACAACCGTATAACACGATGCTGCATTATAAATGAGTGCTTTCTCTGTGATGTTATATCCTTCGACCACAGAACAGAGTTTAGGTGCCTTATGACCGCCTTTCCTTTGTTTATTCTACTCTTCTTTTTCCATTCTACGGTCTTTACTTATGTTAGTTCCAGTATATATATATATATATATATATATATATATATATATATATATATATATATGTATATATATATATATATATATATATACATAATATAATATATATATATATATATATATATATATATATATATATATATATATATATATATATATATACATAATATATATATATATATATATATATATATATATATATATATATATATATATATATATATATATATATATATATATATATATATATATATATATAAAGCGTCTCTTTTGCGGTGCTATTTTATCCCTTATGTATATTTTAATTTTTGAGAATGGATTGAGTGGATATTAATACTGATAGAGCAAAAATTAGATGTAAACTAGCTCGTTTTTTACTGGTAGAGTACATGGAGATCGAAGCAATTTTTGTACGCCTTTTGAATATAGTCTCTATAGTTGTTTAAAATTTGGTTGTACAGTTTTTGGGCACCATTCATTTTAGAATAAAAAGAATCTAAATTCAGCTCAAAAAATGAAAAAATACTGAAGACTATTTAGTGGTTAATATAAAATTAAGTTGGGTACTGAAAGAAAGAGCAGGTAATTCAGTAAAAGGCTGCATTAACACAGTGAAAAGTATATTGACAAAATAAAAACCCTTGCAGACATTACACTCTTAAAATTACATTAATTAAATAAAAATCAGTTAGGCTAGGAATTACTAATCCTAAGTGTAAAAAAAAAACAAAAGACTTTAAGAAAACCCGATCTAAAAGTTTGTAAAATTAACTCCGAAGATTACACGTGTTGAGTAGTCGTTGGAAACACACTTGTAGACAGGAAGTGAGATATTTAAACTGGTGTACTACTAACCTACTGATTGGTTTCCCCTCGTGGGTTTTCCATAAGCTGCTTGACCTCTCCTGGTGAGATTCTCATCAAAAATAATGTCTCAGCTACTACTCCTATTCTTTTTTGGGTACCTAATCACTTTTTGATCCGAAATGCCTGAGGATGAACAGGATATTTTAAGAACGGAAGAAGGCCTTAAACTTGAAAGCTAGAAACGACACCCACTTGATGATAAAAAACCGTTACTCACTACTACATCACGGCGTGCTGGAGAAAAAAAACCTTTACGGCATACTGCCATATGGCCGTTTATATATCTTTTGCCCCTTCTTCTAAGTAAAGTCTTTAAAATGGCTCACGTCCGGGACGCAAAATCAACGCAAACTAAATAAGTTAGGTCAGCAACACGTTATACATGGCTGAGTTACACTGTTGAAAAATTTTAATCACTGCCTAATCAAATATAAAAATGTAATAAAAATAATTTATAGAAAAAAAAACAGTGTCGTAACATGATCTTAAAATCTAAGAAAAAATGAATGTTACTATATATATATATATATATATATATATATATATATATATATATATATATATATATATGTATATATGTATATATATATATATATATATATATATATATATTTGTATATATTATAACAGAGGTTTTCGCGGATGGTAGAATACAATACGTTAAAATTCCGGGTTTTAATCCGTTCGCCTAACAAAGAATTTGGACGACGTTTCGCCAAAATCTCATTTGGCATCTTCAAGTGCTCTTGCTGACGCTACTCGATACTATGATCTTGCTGCTTCTGCCGCTCGAAGCTAGTAGCGGGTAGTCACTTCATCACGATCCTGGTGCTGAACAGGACTACTTCAGGGACGCAATCCTGCTCACGCTAGCCTTTTTTTTTCTCCTAATTCCCATATCTGGGAGAAAATCAGTCCTAACCTTACTTCCGACCTCCTGCCCTCAATACCCCTCTCTCCAACTATATCTATCCTCCAACTCGCCTTTAGCCAGCACGGAGAATTATGGTTAAAACCCCCCTATAACATGGCGAATTTTAAAACACACGGTATTATATCCCAGTCCCACACCTCAATAGAGGTCTGCCCTAAGGATTTTGGGGAGGGCAAAAATTCGCTAATCCTATCTACAACATCGCAAAGTGGTTACCCTCTCTTCTATAAAGGAAATGAAGGAAATAAAATAAATGGATTCATAAGAATAAATCAATTAATTTAACACAGTATAATGTCATATCGGAACGAGTAATAATGATTGAAATGAGAATATCAAAAAGATAAAGTTGCAAAATAGTATGCCCTATGCCCCAACCACCAACCACGAAGAGGAGGAAATTGAGGAATTTTATAAAGAAATAAACACTGCTCTTAAATCTAGTTCACCACATTATACACTAATAATTGATGACCTGGATGCTAAAGCCGACGTAAAGTAGGAGGAAAATGAACATGGCGGAGGCAATTACGGATCAGGAATGAGAAATGCTAGAGAACAACTGTTAATAAACTACGTTAACGAAAATAATCTCCATATCATGAACACATATTTTAAGAAAAAAGAAGGAAGAAGATAGACATGGAAAAGCCCAAACGGAATAACAGGTGACGAGATCGATTATATAATATCTAACAAGAAATGCTGAACGAATTTAACACCAAGTCCAGAGAGATTGGTTTGAAGATGAACGTCGCTAAAACCATGTTCATGACAAATGACGACTGTGATAAAGAAGCAGAACTGAACATTGAAAACGTGAAAATGGCAAGAACGGATTCATACGATATCTTTGACAAAAAATAGTAATATCCAAGGAAAACTTGAAAGCGGATCTGTCAAGGAGAATATCATTGGCTTGGTCGGCATTTGGCGGATCATCTTCCTTTCCAATGTCCCAAATACACTAAAAGCGAACACATGAGAAAAGAAGAAGAGGACGCCCGCAAACCTGATGGTCCGATGACATTAAATGACTAGTGGACCTAGGAGAGGCTTATGTCCGATGAAGGACTGCATAGCTGATGATGATGATATATATGTATATATATATATATATATATATATATATATATATATATATATATATATATATATATATATATATATACATATATATATATATATATATATATATATATATATATATATATATATATATATGTATATATATATATATATATATATATATATATATATATATATATATATATATATATATATATATATATATATATCTATGTATATACATATATATCTATATCTATATATATATATATATATATATATATATATATATATATATATATATATATATGTATATACATATATCTATATATATATATATATATATATATATATATATATATATATATATATATATATATATACCATACTCTTCACGAGAATCAATGACCTCACCTGTATTGTATTTTGTTTTCTTGCAGTTAACTGTTAAACCCTAGTTTTTATGATCTTCAAACAGTGTTCTTGTCATAAATTTAATATCTTCCTTGTCCTGAGCAATAACCATCTAATTCTCGGCAAGATGTAGAGTGTACAACATTGTCTCGTCGGTGAGCTGTATTCTCATTTTTTCACATGCTCTTCGTCATCTCTCTAATGCCTCATTCAGATAAATTTTGAATAATGTAGGAGACAGACCGCAACCCTGTCTGACACCTTCTCTTACAGAAAAATTTTCGGAGAAAATGTTTCTCAACTTTATTCGGCAATGAAGCTGTTTTACTGCAGCGATTGCTGTACTGTATGGTAACATACGCTTTGATTAGGTCTGCAAACCGTAGATGGAGCTCTCTATTCGTTGATGTCTTTTTTTCGTTCAAGTGAATTACACTAAATATATTATCTATACACGATATACCAGCTCTAACAGCAAATTGTTCAATCTCGTGGGAACTTGGAATCATTCATTATAAACCCTTCCTATTATTACAGATAAATTTAATTATCACTCAATAACTATGCTGAAAATAGTCCGCACAAAAAACCGAAAGCTCATCGAAACTAGTATTAGACTTTTTGAATCATCAGCATGTACTGCAGAGACACCCTCTGGTTCACATGCTGATACTAAATCATTAATGAATACGAGGGTTGATTGAAAAGTCTTATAAAAAATTAGGCAATTAACATTTTTTTATAAAAACAAAAATTTGTCAACATAATCTCCAATTGGTCCAGCGAGATTTCAATCTTTTTATTATCTTAGAAAAAAAAATCGTTTCGATCTGTGCATAATACTGGTTTGCAACACAGATAACTTTTTCATTCGATGAAAATTTCTTCCCTACAAGCCAATTTAATTTTTGAATATAGAAAACAAAAAAAAAAACACTTTGTGCCAAATCTAGGGAATACAGTGTATGAAGAACTATTTCGAAGCCTAGCTCGTGTTCTTTCGCCATTACAACGGTCGATGTGTGAGCAGGCGCATTGTCTTGTAAAGAAGATTTTTTTTGTGCTCTTCTGCTTCAACTCACTATGCAAACGATCCAGTAATGTTGCATAATAAGAGCCAATAAGACCAAACCCGAAATGTCACAGCTACATCGAGCACTATTCCACTGCACCAGAATAATGACAGTGAGCGGTCCGGCTCAGATAACTTTGTCGGCGATGAGGACAGTCCATATTTGATAACTCAGTCTGAACTCAACGATCTTACAAGAGATTTGCAGTTCCCTAAGTCTAAAAGTGAATTACTTGCCTCAAGGTTGCAGCAGTGGAATTTACTTGATCCTGACACAAGAGTTAGTATGTATCACTCCAGGAGTAAGACCTATGCTGCATTTTTTTATAAAAGAAAATGAATTTTTTTACTGTCATGATGGTAATGGAGTGTTCGAAGAAATATAAAACAACCATATAACCGCCTTTTTATCGATTCCTCGAAGACAAGCCTCAAAGCTGTTCTTTTGAACAACGGAAATAAAAACCCTTCTATCCCAATCGGTCATGCAGTGAATTGTAAAGAAATCTATGAAACAATGTCCATATTAATTAAATTGATCAAATATGAATATCATAATTGGTATATCTGTGGTGACCTAAAAGTCATTGATATGCTTTTGGGTTTGCAAGGCGGCTACACAAAGTACTGTTGCTTCTTGTGCTTATAGGACTCAAGGGCAAAGAAGGATCATTATAAAAGAAATTTTGGCCTATTGGAACCGAATATGTTCCAGGTAAAATGAACATTAAAAATACATGCTTGGTTAACTCAAAAAAAAATTATATTACCACCGCTTCACTTTTAGTTAGGCTTAATGAAAAATTTTGTCAAAGCTTTGAATAAGAGAGGGCTAGCGTTTCTGTACTTATGCAGTGTATTCACGAATCTTTCTGAGGCTAAACTAAAAGAAGGAATATTTATAGGTCCTCAAGTCAGGAAAATTTTGGATGATAAAACATTTGAAAGCCATTTGAAGGACGTTGAAAAAGCCGCCTGGAATTCCTTCAAACTTGTCGTTCGAGATTTTTTAGAGACGATAACAATTATCAAGAGATCGTTGCAAATTTATTGCAGAATTACGAACTGATTGGTGTGAACATGTCCCTCAAAATTCATTTTTTGCATTCCCATCTGGATTTTATCCGAAAAACCTTGGAAGTATGAGTAATGAGCATGACGAGCGGTTTAATCCGAATCTAAAATTATTTGAGCAAAATTATCAAGGTTTTTGGGACCAGAACATGCTAGGAGACTACTGTTGGTCTATTGTAGGAGATACAATGCAAAAAAAGAGCTAAAACTTATAATTTTTAATTGTTTATTCGTACTTTAAATGTTTTTTTTTAATATTTGTTATTAAATATCTTAAACGTTTGACGGCCTGAATAGTTTCAAATATTTTTTCTAAGTTGAGGACATTTAAAATAAACAAAACATACACGTTTTATTGCATGAACAAAAACTTTTTAAACTAGTGTTTTTATATCCCACTGTGCGTCCTAGGGAAAAGAAAGGAAATAAATGCTAGTCTGTGCAAAGGTAAGATTTTTAAGAATAATAAAAATGTAAAAAATACTGACACCAAAAACTTTAGTTTCTTTTACAACAGTGTCTAATATTTCTGTAATTCTCCGTAATTTTATGATTAATACCAAAATATACAATATATTACATTGTAATTACCCTGAACGAATACTTCAAAAGCGTGAGTTTAAAATATTTCAAAGTATATTTATTGTTCCAAGATAACAATAAACATAAACAATTTGTTGATATTTTGTCATTGGTATTGTTGTTAAGAAGGATAGGCTGATCTTGCAAAATCAAGGTATGAAACGTCAAATAAAAAGTAGTGCAAGCGATTCAAGCGTGTTTTTAGGTTAAAATTAATTAAATTAGTTTTGTTCAATTTGCTTAAGGTTGTTGGAAACGAGATGATATAATTATTTCTGGTGAATTTGTAGGAGAAGCAAGGCCAGTGTATTTGGAAATTTACCGGTACATATTTTTTTGAGAGGGTTAGTCACAGAATTTTAAGGAGTAATTCCTATGATGGTTGATACGATTTTTTTAAAGTTGATTTCGTGTTAATTGTATTGTCATTTTATATGCAGGTTTTTTTATGATATCGTCAGAGCTCTGAAAATGACATTGTTTGATTCAGGCTATTATCGCTGTTCTAAGTATTTCTAAGCACAAAATTTTCCACAAGTTTGTAGCATCTTGCAGTTTTTACGATTTTTTTCTTCTGAAAAATGATTGAATGTACCAGGTGCGACTCGCCTTATTTTCAAGTAATATATTGATATAAATAGTTTCGATGAGCTCGGGCTTAATTCCAGATGATCTGAGAAGTTTGGTTGAGGCAAGAACTGAGGAAACCATGAGGTTTATTGAGGACTTGCTGCTCGTAGATCGACGAACGAAGATCCCAATTTTTAATATCGTGTACAAGGATTAAGAAACGGAGAGTTGCTGCACGATAAATCCCCAAATTCCTAACACCAGGACAGAAAATGGCTAGAAGAAAAATTTCTTAAGGATATACAATTTGTCATGTTAAATCGTGACCGCTCGTATTCTTGAGAAAAATGTGTTTCGAGAGCAGTTTTTGCCATCAATGTAATTTTTGGTGTGCTAACAACGGCGCAATTACCTTAGTAAGTTGCCCAATCGCCACCTGCATCAATAATCGACATCGTCAAGGCATGCTGTAGACGAGATTTTCTACATACTCTGCAAATTTTTCGAGTCTCGCGAGACAACTGAGTCAAAGTCCTCAAAGTCTTTTCCCTGAGTTTTCTTTTTACAAGGAACCAAACATTTTCAATAGAGTTGTCGTCCGGCGATTATGAGGGCCACTCTAGTATGTTATCGTGGGCCCAAACGAGCCGCTTCGCTACGTGATTTTCGCCCAGCAAGAATTTCTTCTCCGTACTTCGGAATTTGACATCATGAGCACGAAAATATTGTCGAATGGTCTCATGAGAGATATTCAAACCCGATTTTCTTAATTTTGACGCTGCGTCAATTTCGGGTCCCTTGAAAACAAAGACGTGATTCGTTTTTTTTTACTACTTTCGAAGTGACTTTGCCTACCGAGCCACGTTTTTGTAAGTCGTCGACATTTTTCGTCTCGACGAATTACCCACTTCTTCACAAACGATACCGACTTTTTAATATATGTAGCGGAATGTGACATTTTAGGCCCCTTTGGGTGGAAACAAGTAAAGACTTGAGGCAGACGCGCAAACAAGTGACTCATTTTGGATTTTACATGATTTTGATGAAAGTTCGGAATCGACTGATACTTTTACAAAAAGGCATCGTAGACAAAGGTTCCCTCTGAGTAAATTTTTGGTGGTACGCTTGAATCGCATCTACCAAAAATGAAATATCGCGGACACGTTCCTACTTGACAGACTTTTGCTTTGGAGAATGATGAGAATGATTTTTTGGAAATTATTACAAACAAAAAGACATGACGTTCTAATGACTTCATATAGCCCTCCACTTCCGGAGAAGGTAAACACTCATTTGTCTTCTTAAAAGTTGATGTCGATTAATTTTTAGGGCTACTTCATAAAAGGTGGATGGATAGCTGGCGTTCTGCCCATTGGACCTTGTAAATTAAATAGACCGATGGTCTATAATAAGAATGAAGAAGAAAAATATATGGAAAAATCGTCCACATTTATCGGAGAGGTTTAAAGAATGATGATTCAAAACCTGAACAGATCATTATAGAGAAACGTCTGTATTGATGAAGAATCAAAACTTTACTGTTGTACGATATATAAACAAAAACATATATGTTAATAATTCCATATTAAAATAACCGTCCAAAATGCAAGTCGGAATTGCGCAATTAATGTTCAGTACGTTGATTGCTTTTGAAATAAAAAATTTTGTTACGCAGATTTAAAATGATCAATGACATCACAAAACAAACCCCAAATAAGTTTCCAACAAATGTTTTTTCCGATCTTTGTTGAAATCTGATGACCTTGAAATTTCTGTTTTTTTTTTATATACCAGATAAATTATTAAAGATGATGATGAAGCATATTCTAGAATTTTTTCAAAATTTTTTGAGCGGTACTTTTCGAGATAACGGGGGGGACATCGATTTTTGGCAATTTTTTAAAAATAATACAAAGAAAAGTGTTCACAAGTACTACATTACATATATTTTTGAACTCGTGTTTTCACAATCTCTCATTTGACACCCCACTAACATTTTTTTTTACTTTCGATTTCGCCTCCCAAAATTAACCCCTTAAGGTAGTTCACTCGTGACAATCGGAGCCAAAAGTATAGTCCGATAATAGATACAAAAAGTTTAAAAAACTCAATGGCAGAGTATTTTATTTTTGTCCGAGACTGTATTCGATACATGGAAACTTCCATATGCAGACACACACTTTTAATGAAAACAAATGTGGCAACTTTGCCAATGAGTATACCGAATGTTTTGGAGAATGATGTTTATACGAGTTTAAGTTATTTATTATACTTAATAAAAAAAATATAATTTAAATAAAAAATGCCTTTTGTTTATAATCAGTTGAGACATAAAGACAAATTTGTAAAGGAAAGATCATCAATAAACCCCCTGGGAAACATGCAAAATCTTATATGGCAAGAAAAGATGAAATAAGAAAATAAAGAGCATTAAGAGCTAATTTGCCTGCAAAACTTTGTTGGTTAGAAATAAAGAGGCCACGAGAAAAATAAAGAAAAACATGAAGAGGTACAGTATCAATCAAATTGTGGACTGCAGATGGACGTTTATCATACTGGTGACATTGTTAATTTTCAAACATTAACTGATATATTGAATAATGTTTTAATTACATCCGAGGGCTGTGGCTTAATGTATTTCGACTTAGAGACATCGGGATTTTTAAGTACAGCTGATATATTTGCAAATAGCTTCGAAATATCGGGATAAAACAATCAATGTTTATATTAGGCCTACGCAACCGATTAATTACCACGCTTTCAAAGTTGCGGGCTTAGAACATATTAATGGCGACCTGTATTTATATGTTAAACCTATCAAAACAATCACTCTAAAGGACGTATTAATTTAATTAAATTTTTTTAATAGTGCATTCGTCTCATTTAATTCAAGGTATAATTAATTTTGCAATGATCGAGGATTTTAAAAATATTGCTGGTTTTTTGGACACAGTAAGTCTTTTTAAAAAACGCTTAAGCGTTAAAGTTCGGAAAATTAGCGAATGATTTATTGTAAACAGCACCATACAAAAAATTCCATGAGGCGATATATAACGTTAAAATCCTTGAGAATTTGACAAATGAGTTTTTGAGAGAGAAGATTTCATTGTTAAAGTGTTATTTCAGATCTATTGCATCTGAATGCATAACTTTGAAAGATCTAAAAAGTTTTTTTTATGATAAATTGGGTTCTACAGGAACAGTACAATTATTATCTAGTCAAAAAGACAATGGGAAACCACGTGTAACCAAAGATACGCAAGTAATAAATAAAGTAATTAATTAGTTTACAAATAGTTTATAGTACTTTATTGATTTATCACTAGTATCATTAATTATTTATTTAGTTTTACGGAGAAGATTTATAAAAACGTTTTTTTAGAATATCATCATCAATTGATATGTAACAGTGTTGATAAATAAATATAATATTAACTTAAAATATTGAAAAATTATTGAACCTACAAACATATTTTTATTAAATATAAATCTTTTAGATACTAAAGAAAAAAATAGTAAATATCAAGATACAAATTCAAATTTTTAATTAATACATTTAATATTTTTATTTGATGATTATAAATAAAGTTGATAAAAATATTGTGTTTATTCAATAAATTATTTGAACTATAAATGAATTTCTGTTTAAAAGGTAACCACTTTAAATGGTGTTTGAATGTTGGCGCGTAAAATATGACGACATACAGCGTTGTCAAATTGTGATATTTGTCCCCTTACTACGCAGTTATTCTTTTAAGTAAATATCAATTTTAAATATTTATATTTTTTTAACAAATCAATAAATAAAATTATTTTTATTTTAAAATTTTTTCTAATTTTTACTAAATATTATTTTTTTAAAAAAAATTCATAAGAAAAGTTCTTAAGATATACACGAAACTATGCCTTTTTTATAGTTCATTGGCCTATTGCATGTTAATTATGTACACTTTAATTATGAATATCTCGCTTCGTAATCAGTCAAATTTATTATTTTTTTTAATTAAATGAAAAACATTTAGATTAACATCATATTTCAATTTAATCAAATTTTAAGAGAAGTGGATTTACGAGTGAACTATCTTAAGACAAAATTTAACTTTCAATAGTGCACGGCTCTAATGGAGTCATCAATATATTAGTGCCAAATTTCAACTTTCTACGTCAAATAGTTTCGGAGAAAATCTGGTGTGACAGACAGATAGACGGACAGACGGACAGATGGACAGACACCGAAGTGATCTTATAAGTATTTCGTATAGAACAGTAAAAAGTTTTTTGAATTGCTGCTGTGATGCGTTCGGTGAATTTCAACTCTTTGTCAATTACTAATCGTAGAACTCTTACACTGGTTTCCACAACTATCGGATTACCCAAAATTTTCGGTTTGAGGTCATTGATTCAGTTTTAGGTTATGTAGCTCCGAAATTTAGCCTCTAGTTCCCTATTCATCACATACTTGGCGATATGGCGGTAATTTGCAAAAAAAAAAAAAAAAAACCAAAAGACAACTGAATGTCATGAGCATAAGTCTGGTACTGACAATTTCTTACAATCCTGAGCACATCCGTCGATATATGAGCAATTAATAAGAGTCCTAAAATTGAACCCTGAGGAACGCCCGATTTAATCAGAGATTTGTCCTTCCATCGACACCATGCGAATAACAGCGTGTTTGACGGGAACATTCGAGACTTCGTTCGCGCCGATATAAATGTTGCGCCTGCAGGAATAGGAGTCAGTCTGAATTGTAACTTGAAGGCGATACATCGATACAAAGTTTATTAATGCATAGTCCAAAATGAGTGCGGCGAAGAAAAGTAAAACTTATCATTTTAATAACGATTGGGAGGAAGAATTTTTCTTTTGTATGATAAAGGATAAGTGCATTTGTCTCATTTGCCATGCGTCAGTTGCAATACCTAAGCGTGGGAACTTAGAGAGGCATCATAAAACGGTTCATAAAAACTAAGAAAAGGATTTTCCGTCACAGAGTGAATTAAGGAAACGAAAAGTACGTGATTTGATAACTTGTTTGAAAAAAGAACAAACCATGTTCATAAGACCAGCCAAACAATCAAAAGCTGCACCGATCGCGTCATTTAAAATATCTCATATGTTGGCGAAACACAAGAAACCATTTGATGATGGATTGGTCGTGAAGGAAGCATTTATTGAAGCGGGTGAGACTTTATTTGGAGATTTTAAAAATAAAACAGAGATTATGTCTGCTATTAGAGAACTTCAGTTATCTCGTCCGACTGTCACAAGGCATGTTGAATTCATGAGTCAGGACATGGCAGATAAACTAAAACATGATATCATGGAATGTACAGTTCGACGAATCCACCGATATACAGTGCCCAGCTGTGTATTTTTATTCGAATGGTATTCAATGACATGTCGGCTAAGGAAGAGTTTTTGACAATGATTCCTCTGAAAGGAAAGACCCGTGGCGAAGATATATATGACGTTTTCTTCAATTTTGTAACAAACTATAAGCTACCAATATATAAACTAGTGTGCATTACAACCGATGGAGCACCAGCAATGACTGGAAACAAAAACGGTTTTGTGGCATTGTGTCGAGCTAATGATGATTTTCCTTCATTTTTCTCCTTCCATTGCATTATACATCAACAAGTTTTGTGTTCAAAAGTTCTAAACATGGAGGAGATTATGGGCATTGCAATAAAAATTGTGAATTATATCCGTGCGCGTAGCTTGCAACGACGGCTCTTTAAATTGCAGTTGGAAGATAGTGAGTCAGCTGAACACACTGAATTAGTTCTTCACACGGACGTCAGGTGGTTCAGTCGCGGAAAATTCCTAGAAAGGTTTCAAGAATTATTGCCCGAAATAACAGCTTTTCTGGACGAAAGAGGTGATGACACTCAGATGCTGAAAAACGGAAAATGGCTGACTGATTTGGCATTTTTGACAGACATCACAATGCATTTAAACACCATTAATTTGAAGCTTCGAGGTAAAGGAAAAACTATTATTGAGATGATTAGCGCAGTAAACGCATTCAAAAGTAAATTGCAACTTATGATAGATCAACTGAAAAGAAAGGATCTGAAAAATTTTCCGTCTTTGAAAGCAAAGATTCCTCAGTTGAATTATGATATTTATGAGGCAGAATTATCAAATATTTTGGGCCAATTCGAAATACGTTTTTATAATTTCAGTAAATTGGCAAATATCGCATCATTTATGAGTTATCCTTTTTCGTGTAAAAACATTGAGGAATTAGCTACTGAAATAGCAAGTCAGTTTAACATGGACTCATGTTCTGTTGAAAATGAGTTAGTGCAGATTATATCAGATATACATCTCAAAGCCACAGCATCTGATACAAAACTCTGGTGTTTTATATCTGAAGATAAATATCCTAATCTAAAGCAAATCGCCCTTCAACTGACGGCAATGTTTGGGTCAACTTACTTGTGCGAGTCTGCATTTTCTGAAATGAAGATAATTAAGTCAAAATATCGCAATCGACTAACTGACGAACATATGTCATCATGCTTGCGATTAGCACTCGGTAATTACGTACTATCTTATGAAAAGTATGCTGAGGACATGCAGTGCCACGCTTCAACATCCAAAGTCACTCTTTAGTTAAGTTTAGACACTAGAACTCGTTTGTTTTGTAAGAACCAATAAACTCGCAATTTTGGATAATTATGAGTTTTTCATTGACATTTTAGAGCAGACCTACACTTACCTGGACTAAAAAAATGCATATTGTGTAGAAAACTAATATCTATGCCACGATACACCCTACCTAGACGACAATCCTGCATCACACTTACTTGCAGCCTCTCAGAGTCGATCGATCGTAGTCTAACAATATTGAGGTAGATCGCCAGCAGTTCAAGTTTGAGCACCCCTGGCTTATAGTATTAACAGCCTTATAAAAATTGAGAACGCTATGTTAAAATCATGTATACATCTCTAGGAGCCGACCTTTGTCGCTTTTTCTTCACATTTACATCATGAGTGAGTTTCTTCCTTTTCTGGGTACTGACTCATCAATTTTTACCGATATTTAAGAAAACATTCCGAAAGCCACAAATACATTTTTAAAATAAAACAATGGTAAATAGTGTAAATTACAATCGTGAATATCTCACTAAAGGGTTTGGTTTAAATTGAATTTTATACATGCACAAAGAATGTCTTTTACTATTGTTGTTGCATTTTTTATTCCATGTTGCGAAATTGGAAGATTAAAGAATTTTTAAAGCTACCGCAACATGGGAATGTTACGTACTTAATAGGAGATCCTTTTCATTTTCTTTGTATTGTTTGATATTGTTATTTTACTTAGAATAGAATTAAGGTGCGTAGAGATTGCTAATTTATACTGTCTACGAAATTATTTATGTCTTTCTTTTGCAAGAGCGTAGTCTATTGACTTATTTTTTAAACAAAAATAAAACCAGTAATTAAATCAGTATTAAAATATTTCCATAATTAATATCTCTACGTTTGTAAGGGGATAAATTATATGTTAAAAGAAAGTCGAGAAATTTGCACATGCAAAATGACCAACAAAGATCCCATGAATGCTATATTCCATGCCTTTCCTCCTACCACTAAAGTTTCTGAGCCTATACTCTTCATCAGGTAGGCTTTAGGCAACGGTATCGATCGTGAAGATGCGAGTACCGTGGAGAGTCAAGTTGGAATGTCTCTCGCTGGCTTATAGCAATCATGGTACCTTAAATAAACGAGATACTACTCCTTGGGCAAGATACAAGCTCTTGTGCCATCTGTTTAGATTTTCGAACTTCGAAAAAATGCTCAACTATATAAACCTAACTTTGTTAGGAAGGATCAACTACGTTTCACTTCATTAATACATGTCAGAAATACAAATTTTGAAGCCAATAGTTTCTTCTAATTAAAATCACTTTCCCGGGTGTTCTTACTATCCAAGTGCTCATCTAGGAGATGTTTGAACTTATTGGATCTCGTCAGATAGGTGCAGACCAGGAAGTATTGAACGTTTTGCATCGGTGTCAGGGCAACATTGAGATATACACACAAAGTAGATAATATATTCAATGTTATAGAAGATACTTCTTAAAGTAGGGTAGTGGCCAGTTAATAATATGAATGTCAAATTTTTGACTAGGCCAATAAGATTAAAGAAAAACTCCATTTTTCCTTGTCAATGTTTTTATGATTTTATGTTTTTTGGACTTCGCCAGCCATGTGACAACGTAAGGCATGAACGGCTAATGGAAATTCTTCAAAAAGCTGATAATGATGGCAAATGTATTCGCATCATAGCAAATCTGTATTGGGGACAATCAGCTAACGTAAGAATAGATAAATCCTACTCTGACAAAGCTGAGATCAAAAAAGCCGTACGACAGGGTTGTATCTTATCTCCTCTCCTGTTTAACCTATACTCCGAGGAAATAATTAACAAAACACTAGAGGGAGTTATCAAAGGCATCAAAATAAATGGTGAGATAATTAACAACATAAGATACGCCGATGATACCATGTTGTTGGCCAGTAACATCGATGAACTTCAAGATCTTGTTGAAGGGGTACAAAGGGTTAGCGAAGAGTATGGTCTCCACCTAAATATATCTAAAACCAAATGGATGATAAGTAATTTTAAACAAGCAGCAAGATAGCTTCAGTTAAATAGCCAAATCATCAATCCTGTGGAATCTTATATATACTTGGAGGTATGTTAATGCAAAGTGAGACCAATCTGTTGAAATAAAGTCAAGAATCGCAAAAGCTCGAGCATCTTTTAATGGTATGAGAGAACTATTTACCTGTAATGATTTGTCACTCTGACTAAAAGTTAGTTTGACCAAATGCTTCGTATTCCCTGTTGAAGCTTTTGAGATATGGGTGTACTGCCGGATGCTGAAGATTTCGTAGACCGAACATATCACCAACTTAGAAATTCTGCGCCGACTTAGCAATGACAAAAATATTGCACTCACAATTAAAGGGCAAACGCTTGAATATCTTGGCAACGTTATAATACATAATAAATATCTTCTCTTACTAGTAATACATGGAAAGATAGATAGCAAATAAGGTCCAGACAGAAGAAGACATTCTGGGCTGTATAACTTAAGACAATTATTCGAACTTACGTCTATTCAGCTGTTTCAAAGCGCCGTCAATAAGGTCAGGATTGCCACGTTAACAGCCATCTTCCGAAACAGATAGGGCTTGAAGGAGAGAAGAATGTTTCCATTTATATCTTCAAGGCTCAAAGAACTATTCTTCAAGTTTGCGTCGTTTTAATATAAAATAAATAACAGACTCACGACTATTTTAAACTGAAAAATCACAAATTTTTTGATATTATTATTTTTTCTAATAGATTTTACGAAACCCTCCAACTTTTATTAAGTATGTCAAATACCTATTTCTAATAGTTTTTGATTTATTTTAAATTTTTCAATTTTTACCCTTGTTTTTAATACACTTACGCTATAACATTACCGTTAAGCAAGTAAAAATAGTTTAATTTGTTGTAGTAAGTGACGTATAAAGGTAATACTTATGGGTTTTCCTAAAAATAAATTAATTGATATGGTTTATATACTGGGCGAGGCGGGAAAAAATTGTCTTTTGGCAGTAAGGCCTTACGGAGCGAAGTACTCTAACAGACGTATACCATCTAGAAAATCTTATCAATGCCTAATGGAACGGTTTGATGATAGTGGTAGCGTTGAGTATACGAAACGGAAAGTAGTAAACCAGAATGCTAAGAATGAGGAAAAAGAAATGAAGATTTTACTTCATGTTGAAGATAATCCCCAGGTCAGCAGCCGTCCACTAGCTGACTTATCTGACACATCCCAATCTACGGCTAATCGCACCACGGGAAAATACAAGTATCCCTTTCATATGGAACTACATCAAGAACTTCAATACCATGATTTCGAACGGCGAGTAAACTTTTGTAGCTCCATGAATGGAACAATAGAGGCCGATCCAAATTTTTTATCCAAAATAATATTTTCTGATGAAGCTTCTTTTCGCAATAATGGAGCAGTTAACAGCCATAACATGCATTATTATTCAACAGTTAATCCATTTTGGGTCCGGGAAGTTCAAATCCAAAACTATTGGTCGCTTAATGTGTGGTGTGGAATATTAAATTTTCGAATTATTGGTCCATATTTTTTCCGCGAACCGCTTAACGAACCCAGATATCTAAATTTTTTGCAAAACGAATTACCCCAGCTTCTTGAAGGGGTTGATAACTTTGAAAGGAAACAAATGTGGATTCAACAAGGCGGATCTCCTGCTCCTTACCACCGGGAAGTTGGGGAATTTTTAAAACCATCGTTACCCACAAAAATGGATCGGTAGAGATGGATTCATTAAGTAGCCTCCTCAATCATGTGAATCCCCTTACAACACCAGTAGATATGGAAAATAGGATCCGGGATGCGTGCAGGACAATAACGCCCTTTATGCTAAGGAAAGTGAAGGAAAATATAGTAAAACGACTAAACATGTATATTCAAGTAGACGAGCATATTTTTGAATATTTATTACGTCATAATAATTAAGCATTAGATAAGTTAAACTATATTAAAATTATTATTAACTATTTGTTTATGTTTTCACAATAACGTAAGTGTATTAAAAACAAGGGAAGAATTCAAAATAAATCGAAAACTATTAGAAATAGGTATATGATATACTTAATAAAAATTGGAGGGTTTTGTAAAATCTATCAGAAAAAATAATAATATACAGGGTGTGCCATTTAAAAAAATTTGAGATTTTTCAATTCAAGATAGTCGAAATGCTTAAATTTATTTTGAACACCCTGTAGCATATAACTCAAATTTCTTTGCATTTATCTTTTTTTCATCGCTATAGAATGCTCGTACCAATTATGAGTATTCCACCTTCAAAAACAATGGCGTTACTAGCAATTTTTTACAAAACTGAAAACTAGTATTTTTTAAAAAAATTGAAATATTAGAAAAACTACTAGGTTTAGATATATAACAGTATTAATAAAAAAGTTATAAAATTTTACACACAAAATTTAAAAATAAATTAGAAAATAGAATGTCCCATTTAAAAAAACATATGCTATATCGGCCTCACTTTTTTGAAGTACCCTGTATACTCAAAAAATAATTTTAAATTGTGCACCATAACATTCCCTAAAACTATTGTGTTTAACATTTTTTCGTCATTTTCGAAACAAATGAGATAATGAACTGTACTCTATCGTTGACCCACCCTGTACAAACCGAAAAGATTTGTAATAATAGCACAAATGGATTTACGAAACTTAAATAGGCCGAGGCCGCCCTTCATTATCAAACTTATCAGGAAGGCCCGGTCTTAATTTGTATGCCTCAAGAGTTTAACCTTATTTTGTTCTGTTGCTTTGAGCTTAATCAGTACCAAAGCATTAAAAAGCGATAAATTAAATTTGACAGCCAAATACATTATAAGAATAACTGAAAGACCCAAATATATAAAATATTACCTCAAAGCAATTGGACAATAAAATTATCCTCGATTTCAGCCAATCAATTAGCAGTGTAACAACCAAATTGCCGAAATCGTAAAGCATGTATGGCTGCGAGAGGAGAATTATACGCAAAAAATGAAACCAACAATTACTGCAACACCTGATTTTAATCTGAAGGAATTCATCGATCGATCTGACTATCAATTGGGAATTTATCGATTTAGACAGTGGTGGCGATTAAAAATTAACGCAACAATCTGAAAATTAATTTATCTTTTTTTCTTATGTCAGTTTTAAAGTTTATCGAGTATTTGAATAGTAGGCTATGCATATTTTGTTGCGTTGTTCATGACAGAAATCAAAACAATTCGTTTAGATTTACAGTTTTAAAGAATTTTTTAGAAGATAAACAATTTTCTGTTATAATGCGATAGATTTTCTTTAAAAGTAAGCTTATAAATTGTTCCCTTTTTCAAAATTATACGTTTTTGTGGTAGACTGTTTTATTTTTCACCCCGAAGAATTAGATAAATGAATCGAACAAGGAATTTAACTGAACACGAGGTAGTGCGAGCCTCAGTTTTATTGGACGAGGGATATTGTTAGAGTTATGTTGCCAATTTGTTAGGCAAACATGGTTCCACAATAAGTCGTATGGTGAGACGCTTGAATGAAGTAGGAACTTATTCTAGAAGGCTAGGGCAAGGGCGAAAACGATGAACTAGCGACCTAGATGAAACGTTTTATAAGACAATATGCTTTAAGAAACAGGATTATCACTAGTTCTATAATAAGAACCGAACTCGAAGCTGTTCGCAATATCACAATTTCTTCTAAAACAGTTAGAAGAAGGTTAAATGAAGCTGGATTAAACAGTAGGAGACCAGCCACTGCGCCCTTGCTTACTAGAGAGAGAACAGAGTTGCCATGTTACGTTTTGCTCGAAATCACGAAAACTGGTCTGTGGATGATTGGAAACAAGTTTTCTTCACAGATGAAACTAGGGGTAGTCTAAAACATCCAAATGGTCGTGAGCGAGTATGGCGAAGACCAGGAGAGAGGTTTGCTCCGTACAATATCTCTGCAAGGATTCCATTCGGCGATGGCTCTGTTATGTTCTGGGGTGGCATCTGCTTTGATGCTCGCACAGAGTTAGTTCCTGTCCGTACGAGATCCATGAATGCTGACTACTATCTTGAGAATATTGTAATAGAACATGTGATGCCTTTCGGTCATTTTGTGTGGCCCAATTTTCTGTTTATGCAAGACACCGCTCGACCTCACGTGGCTAAGGAGGTATTCGATTATCTTAATCAAGTTGATATACCGATTATGCAATGGCCACCAAAAACCCGGATCTGAATCCGATAGAACATGTATGGGATCACCTTAAGAAAAATGTGAAACGTCATATACCTGCACCTAGAAACCTGAGGGAACTTGAAAATGCAGTTATCACAGAATGGGAGCAAATTCCTCCAGATTTTATCCAAAATGTAATTAGAAGCATACCTAGGCGCATAAACGCTGTCATCCGAAGTAGAGGAGGCAACACACGCTACTAGTGTCCCAGTTACACCATTAATTTTGCTACTAGTGTCCCAGTTTATTTTTTTCATTATTACATAGTTTCAACGATTTTGTTATTATGAAATTTTAATTCGAATCTTATAAAGAAATTTCGTAGCTAATTCACTTTTAAAGTATCCGAATAAGTTTTTTTCTAACTTTTAGTGTAACCAATGTTCATAAAAAATTATTAAAATTAATTCATTATAGAGATTTGTATGATTTAATATATTGTTGAGTTAATTTTACCCAGGAGTGTATATATACAGTCGACACTCTATATAGTGAAAGACCAAAATGTTGACCGAAATTTCACTATAGAAAGTTTTTCACTATATAGAGTTTCACTATAAACAGTGTCGACTGTAGATATATATATATATATATATATATATATATATATATATATATATATATATATATATATATAATGGTTGTGTTGAGTTAAAAGAAGAGAATTCCCGTATTTCTCGTGGTTTTAGATTTTCGGAAATAACAGAGGCGGAAAATGGAGAAGCAATTAAACAACAGCCTGTTCAAAGATATTTGAGACTATTATTATTATTATTATAGAATCTCAGACGAACAACATGGTTTCTTGCCACATCGATCAACTATCACTAACTTAGTGAATTTCACTCAATATGTTCAGGAGTCATTCAAAGATGGTGCCCAGGCCGATGTAATTTATACAGATTTAGAAAAAGCATTTGACAGGGTGGACTTTGGGGAAATAATAAAAGCTCTTAGTGAACTCTCTGTAGATAATAATATAATTTTATTGTCATTATTGAATTTGGGTAACAGATCCCTATTTGTTGAGATTAAAAGTTGCAAATCTAAAACATATACACCAACTTCGGGAGTAGCACAGGGTTCAAACTTTGGACCCCTTTTATTTTTACTAGTTATAAACAATATAGGTGGGAATCTTGGTTTCTCCAATGGTCTCATCTTTGCTGATGACTACAAGCTTTTTAGTGTAGTAAAAAATAAATTAGATGCACAGAAGTTACAACGGGATTTGGATGCAGTTGTGCTCTGGTGCAACGAGCATAATCTAAATATAAATACAAACAAATGTTCGTTGATGTCTTTTACACTTAAAAGGACTGTATAGCTTTGAATAGAATGGAGTTCCAACAAGACCTTGGTATCCATTGACTCGAAACTCAACTTTAATATACATATAGATAAGATAACTGCCAGTGCTATAAAAATTCTGGGTTTTATCATAAGGAATAACTAAATTTTTCAGTCGCTAGTCATTCCAAAACTCCAATATGCATACATTATATGGGATCCGCAATATATGAACAGAGTATGTAGATTAGAAAATGTACAGAGAACATTTTTAAATTATAAGACTTTTTCATTCTATCTTCAAAGAGGAACGCAACAAGGACTGTTGCGTGGAGTGTTTGGCTTACGTAGTGAAAAGAGCATAGTATTTATATTAAGAAACCACATTGATAATAAGCAATTTCTAGTGGGCAGAAACAACAACAGTACATCCACTGACATCTATAATATATATAAAATGCAACGTCTCTCTGTCTGTCTGTCTGTCTGTCTGTCCGTTAGTGCGCCTATCACTGAAGAACCACTTATCCGATTTTACGTACTTTTTTTTTTAAAAAACATACATATGTTCTCTGACCACGTTATAGGCTATATTTTATTACGATAGGTAGCATAAGGAATGAGCAGTGACGTAAAATAGTGAATGATGTCGGAAATAAGTTTGCCGCTAGCGCATGCCTTTGCAATACACAGCCTAAACCATTAAATATGGAACAATATTATGTAACAAAGAATACCTGTAATGTATAATCTATAATATATATAAAATGCAATGTCTGTCTGTCTGTCCATTAGTGCGTTTATCACGCGGGAACCACTTATCCGATTTACCTGTCTTTTTTTAAATTCATACATATATTCTTTGGCCAGGTTATATAATAATAATAATAATCTATATCTATAATATATATAAAAATGCAATGTGTGTCTGTCTGTCTGTCTGTCTGTCTGCCCGTTAATGCGCTTATCCCTCGAGAACCACTTATCCGATTTACGTGATTTTTTAAATTCATACATATGTTCTCTGACCAGGTTATAGGTATATATTTTATTATATCTATAATATATATAAAATGCAACGTATCTCTGTCTGTCTGCCTGTCCGTTAGTGCGCTTATCACTGGAGAACCACTTATCCTATTTTCGTACTTTTTTTTTTTTAACATACATATGTTCTCCGGCCAGGTTATAGGCTATATTTTATTACGATAGGTAGCATAAGGAATGAGCAGTGACAACAATAGTAAATAAAGTCGGACAAAGTTTGCCGCTAGCGCGTTCTCTTGCAATACACAGTCCAAACCATTAAATATAGAACAATATTATGTAGCAAAGAATATCTATAATATATATAAAATTCAATGTCTCTCTGTCCGTCTGTCTGTCTGTCTGTCTGTCCGTCCGTCCGTTAGTGTGCTTATCACTGGAGAACCACTTATCCGATTTACGTGCTTTTTTTTTCAAAAATACGTATGTTCTCTGGCCAGGCTATAGGATATATTTTATTAGGTGACATAAGGAATAAGCAGTGACGATAGTAGTGAATCAAGTCGGAGAAAAGTTTGCCGCTAGCGCATTCTCTTGCAATAAACTCCCTAAAGCATTAAATATGGAACAATATCATGTAGCAAAGAATACAATATATATAAAATGCAACGTCTCTCTGTCTGTCTGTCTGTCCGTTAGTGCACTTATCACTCGAGAACCACTTATCCGATTTATGTGTTTTTATAAATTTATACATATGTTCTATATAATTCGATATAAGCCTAGATAATGGGAGATAAGGTGAGATAATGGGAGATAAGGAGAAATAATGGGAGATAAGTCGAGATACGCCTCGATAATGGGACATAAGGTGAGATAATGGTAGATAAGGAGAGATAATGGGAGATAAGCAAAGATAAGTCTAGATAATGGGAGTTATGGCGAGATAATGGGAGATAAGGAGAAATAATGGGAGATAAGGAGAAATAATGGGAGATAAGTCGAGATAAGCCTAGATAACGGGAAATAAGGTGAGATAATAGGAGATAAGGAGAAATAATGGGAGATATTTTATTCCGTTGGGTAACATAAGGAATAAGCAGTGACGATAGTAGTGAATCAAGTCCACGCGAGCGGAGCCGCGGGCCCGGCTAGTGTTTTATATAACAGCACATAGAGGGAATGTCTATAACAATTCTCCACTTGTGAGGCTCTATGGTTGTTTCAATAAATATTGTGGAGAGATAGAAGTATTTGGTTTATCCCGAAAAGAATTTAAAAAGCAAATAAGAATAAACATCAGAGAATTGCATTAGATATAGGTAGTGTGTTACGGGTATTTTAAGTTTTTTCATGGTAGTGAAATTAATAATAAAGCAAAATAATTAAATTTTAGGTTAGATTAGTTAATTAAGTAAATTATTAGGGTAAGTAGTTAAGTAAGATATTAGTTTAGGATATGTATCTATTAATTACATGTAATGTTATCGATACATTAATAAATAAATAAATAAAATAAATAAATAAATGAGGAAGTAATTGGTCCAATTTCACCATCGATTTGATAAAGTTGTGCGCTGGTGCATTATCTTGCACTACACTTTTTTTTTCTCTACATGGGGTCTTTTTTTCTTGATTTCATAATTCAAACGGTCCATTAAACCAACGTTAGTCTATGTTGATTATTTGCCCCTCCTTAAGATGATCGATCAGTATCATACAATGCGCATCCCACAAAATATTTTTCAAAACCTTTCCAGTTAATGGTTGTGTTTTTGGACGCATTTTCGTACGCAAATATTCATGCAAGATATGCCTCACGTATTCTGCTGATATCTTCAAGATATCAGGTACATATCTCTTTCATTTTGCGCTCATTCCGAACAATTTGGACGTGCGGAACGTGGTACATCATTGGTGCTTATACGACCGTATTTAAGTTCACTAAACCATCGACATATAGTTGCTTTCGGAGTAACAGATGTGCCATAACATTTCTCAAGCCATTCTTGGGTTCTATTCCATCAAAAGGCAATGTTTAATCAACATACAAAATTCTTGTTGTTCCTTCATTTGCAAAAATCAAAAGTAGCGCCAGTCAAACATCTGTAATTCGCAACTAGCAGAGCAAATGCCATAAAAATTTTACACGAATCTTCTGAGAGTTGACACTAACTGAAACTCATATGATTTTTTTGTTTGTACTGCCATCTCTTGGAAAATCTCGGGACATTTCACCCCTTGTAAGTACGTTGTTTTGACTCTGTCGATTCGTTCATGTCGCTCACGTCCCTTTTCGCAACACGGGGAATACAAGATTAGTTTAAAATTCACTACCTTTATTACTCCAAATCGAGAAATGTGTTATGTATTACGAACATAAATGTTAGGTGTACCGTAACTTCATAATATTGTCATTGCTGACTTATATAATAATATACTATATAAAATCACAACATTACTACCAGAATATAGGCACTCCTTAGGGTAGCATTTTGGGGCCCCTCATATTCCTTTTGTTTGTGAACGACTTGTACAGAAGTTTTGGTAAAGTATTCTTATACACGGATGACACAACAATCGTGATTTTTGATCGTGAGTTAAAACATAAGTTGAGTTGTCGTCTTGATGTAGTACTAATAAATGATGTCGGGATAGTAAATGAAAAGAACTGTTGCACGAAAATAAAAAAAAACAGGTGAAACCTGTAACGTAATCTTACATTTGACTTTCTAGGTTACAACTTGTATTGATTTAATCTAGTAAATTTTCTGGGAATTGCTATTTAAAATTATTTATCTTGTATGTATGAAACTTGTATCCAATATTTGACGTACAATTAGTAAGTAAATTATTACATCTTAAATTCCTTGAAAAATCATATACGATGTGATCTGTGGCGTAGTCATAGGGGACATATAGCTTCCCGCTCTTATGCTTCTTAGAAACAAAACTTTTTTTCGATTGGTGGTTTTCATTTGTGAAAAATGTTTGCCCCATACACATCGCCAAATTGAGTGTTCCACTGTAGATAGGGTTTCTTTTTTGTGAAAAATATCTCCGGTCAACGATTTGTAGTTTGCTATGTCAGGGGAGGTCTAGGCTAGATTTCCATTGCAAACGGGTCTTCTTTTTATTAAGAAGTTTTACTCCCGATTGATTCTCGACCTCCTCTTTGCCAATTGCCTTCACCTTTAGTGTTTTCTTATTTTCTTTATAGAAACGTTCCTTGCATCCATACGCTCCCTGTCTCATAGCTAGATTATGCTACCGAACGTGATACACCATTAAATGTGGACTATATTTTGTATATTCTGTGCTCGAATATAATGATACTAATCGAGTTCGGGCTATTGCTATTGAAAGGGTTTTTGTTACTGAAACTATTAAAATTACTATTGGACTATCACCAATGGGATAGTCAGGTTCAATAGGCGGAGGGATGGACACAAAGAGCATTTTTGAAAAGAAAGCTTCTCGAAAAATTGATGCTGGCGGCGAGAAGATTTTTTATGAAAACGTAGCCTTTCATACAGTAGAACCATCAAAACTTATATCCACTTTAAAAATCAAGCACTGATGTGACAGATTTTTTAAATGAAAGAAGACTTTCATTCAATGGAACTGTAAAAATTTCAACTCAATTTTAAAATTAATTACTGAGTTTTAGACAATAAAGCTTTAAAAGCTTCCCCCAATAAAATATAACTATCACCGACTAGTTACAATAGTGTGGTCGTCAATATTAAAAACATGTTGTGAATTTTGATTTTAATAATTTTCTGTTCTTAATGCAATTTTTGTATTTATTTTTATTATTTTACTAGATAGTGTATTATAATTAGAGAAAAAACTGGCTGATTTTCAGAAGCCAATATTTCCGAAACTATTGACAGTTGCCATTGAGAACCTTACACAAAGATCGTCCAGGACAGACCTGTTTAAATATAATACCGCGAAGACTTAGGCTGTGTCCTACGTACGCGGCTAGTGCTAAAGAAACGAGTGACTAGGGATGCAAACATCGTACTGTAAAACATCGATGTATCGACGTATCGGGTGTCACAGCTCGCGAGCAGGAAGCCCGAGCGTGGCTCGCGAGCCGTGCTCGGTTGGTGTGGACGCTGCTAATGATTTTTGTCTAATTTTTTTTATTGTTAGCACAAAAGAGCAGGATATACTGTATAGTGTATATACTTTTTTTGTAAATGAAATTCATTTGCAATTATACAGTATTAATTTTTATTAATGATAATCAGATACAAAACTTTAATAATCAGAAAAAACTTACAAATACAAAACTATGATTTTTTTATTTAAAACCAAATTCAGAAACAATAATTTGGAAAGACGTTTTCCTATCAATCGATTTCTTTGTTGACTTATGGTCGCACTGGCTTTGAAGAATAGTAGTTCGCTCCGAACTGACGTTGCCAGAATAGGTAGGTATTTAACAGCGTATGTGTACAATCCCGGGAACATACTTTTAATGTTATCCCACAATTCGAGGGGATTCTGGGTTATGGGAGTAACAGTCGGCCCAAAGTACATTTGTACCTCAGTCTCTGTTGTTGAAGAAGATGTCTGTTTTGCCTTCATGTTACTGTGGACTAAATGCTTATGGTATTTCCAAATATCAATGGCCTTCTTTTTTCGACTCGGAATATTCTAATATATTGGTGTTATTGGCTAGCGTAAATCCATTTAGATAACTGACCACTTTCCTCTTAGCAAAGAGATTTTTAAGGTACCGTAGCTTGAACCGTGTGTCAAGAGTAGTTGCCAGCGCCAAAATTGAGTTGTGTTCCAGTTTCTTAAACTGTTTACTCATATGGTTTTGAAATTCGTTTTTTAATCCAGCCACAATGGGATCTGTTGGTGAGCTATTCTTTAAGGCTTCGTTAGGCAACATACTAGCGGTATCACTTTGCTGACAGTCACGGAAGATTTCCCGGAAATCTCTTTAGTTACTATTTCGTATGATTTTAGTAGTTCGATTACTTCCTTGACATTATTCATCTCACAATTAGTAATCATATAGGGAGCTTCTGGACGGGTGAGCAATATTTCGCTTACAATAGAAACTAACTGGATGAACCTCTTTAACATATAATAACAGGAGTTCCATCGCCTTCTGACATCAAGAATCCTTTTCTTTACGTTGCCTTCAGAAGACCCGGCATCTATATGTTTCTTGCGCAATTTATCAGTAGCGTTAACGTTGATATATTTAACAATTTCGCGCACTTTCCTGACCAAAGCTGACACTTCCGTAGATTTATATATCGCCTGAGTGACTGTCAAATTAATCGCGTGTGCGAAATAAGGAATTATCTTTTTGTCGCCAGACAAGTTGCGATTCAGTTTCATCATTGTACTGTCGTTATCCGTAAGACAAGCAAAAACCTTCTCTATGGAAACTTTCTGCTCGTTGAGGAGCTGGGGCAACTCTCGTTCTCACTAATCAGCTGTATGGGTCTCGTGTAGTTTGATTACTCTCAATGTCCCACTCAGGAGGTGTAATTTATCCAAAAAATGCATTGTTACTCCAAGAAATGATTTATTTGTTCCCGACATTTCAATACAAAAGCAACAAAACAACAGTATGTAACAATAAACTACCCACATTTTCTAAATTTATGATAAATCACAAAAAGGCACCATATTTCACAGTTTTACGGCAGACGCAAGTACGGAGTAGACTAGCAAGCCGAATAAAACAACGAACAATTCAAACTAAGTTTTGTAATTTGTATGTATTTTTTGGTCAACTTTATTTATCAAAACTAGGATAGGCGAAGAGTTTCTATGCCATCCCCATACAGCCAACTTCGGCCAAGTCTTTTGTAATTTATATTGCATTGTGATTGAATGATAATTAAACGCACTGGACGAAGGAAGTGAGTGAAGTATTCAAATTATTGTTCATTCATCTAATAATAAGAAACAGTGCTATCTACTCGTATTAATCTCATTTCAACTAGTTTCAGAAATATTTCGTGAGTCAGTCAATATCGTTAACAATAGTTGAACTAGTATTAGAAAGATGAAGCTGTTTGAATTAGTAAGTATTTCCACTAAACGTAAAAAACATCGATAAGAAACATCGCTTGAATTAATGTCGATGCATCGATGTGTTTCGATTTAAAACATCGATGGCAAGCATCGATGCTTTAAAACATCCATGTATTGAAAACATCGATGTATTGTTTGCATACGAGTGACGCGTACGATGTGAGCGATGCATTTTGAGTATAGTTTTTTTCAGTGTTCCGTACGAAAAAACTTATAAGATCACTTCGGTGTCTGTCTGTCCGTCTGTCATACCCGATTTTCTCCGAAACTATTTGTCATAGAAAGTTGAAATTTGGTAATAATATAGGAATTGACGGCCTCATCAGAGCCATGTAGTTTTGAAAGTTAAATTTTGACTTAAGGGGTTAGTTTTGGGGGGTGAAGTCGGAAGTAAAAAAAAAAAAAATTTTACTAGGTAATCGAGTGTGGTTTCAAATGAGAGCTTGTGAAAACATGAGTAATATATATATATATATATATATATATATATATATATATATATATATATATATATATATATATATAATGTAATACTTGCGCGCACTTTTCTTTGTATTATTTTTAAAAAATCGCGAAAAGTCGCTTTCCACCCACCTTATCTCGAAAAGTACTTATCAAAAAGTTTGATAAGGTGAGAAAAAATCATGGTTTCGGTGAGGTAGGGTCGCGTCTCTGAAGTAGACCTGTCTTCTACTGGGATCGTAAAAGAGTGTCTACCCGCTACCGCTCGAAAAATACTGATCAAGAAATTGTGAAAAAATTCTGGGATTTTCTCCATAAGGTGTAGATTGAACGAAAATTATCACGAGTGCATTACCTGTAATAATTTATCTGGTATATAAAAAAAACAGAAATTTCAAGGTCATCAATTTTCAGTAAAGATTGGAAATAAACTTTGTTGAAAACTCATTTGGAGGGTGTTTTGTGCAGTCACTGATCATTTTATACTTCCGTAACAACATTTTTTATTTTAAAAGCAATCAACGTACGGAACACTAATTGTGCAAGTTCAACTTGCACTTGACCGGTTTTTTACTAATGAAAAATTCGTCTAAAAACTTTATTATTACTATCTAGGACTTTAAAATCATGAGATAACAGAAGATTTCTTAATTTTTATTGTGATGGTAAAGGATTTTAAAAATACTTCCAATCTCTAATATAAAATTGATAATAACAACAGTCCTAATATATATGACATTCCACAAAATTGTGGACATTTCTCTATATTTCCGCTTTAACTCAAAGTTATAGAATTTTTATTAGAAATAATACACTAACCAACTAAAATATTATTTTTCTGTATTCTAACATAGTTTCCTAAATTGGCTTAACGGCTTATAACTTTAAACCCACACTTATAGACAATGATCAAGATAAACATAAAATCGCCTAAATAGAGCATATATTGTTTTGTGATCTTCGAATCTTGGCCGCATGGTATTTACACAAACCGTTAAAAATGTAATTTTTCTATTGTTGAGTAAATTCTTACAACCGTATGTACGAACACTAAAGCAATATTATAATTATAAATGCCATTATTTTATCTGTGGGACGTTAACAGAGTTTTAATATGGGTACATAAATGAGAAGAATCTGTATTTTAGTGGATTGTAAATGAAATTATAAAAGTTGATATTTTCTAGTTTATTGAGAAGATTATAAAAATGTATTGTCATCAGAGAGCTGTGGGTGCCAACTTTACAGTATAACCGAAAATGGGTAATGAAATGTAAGATTTTTATCTTATGTATATGAAGCCGCCACTGACAAACAATAATTTATTATAAGAATTCGCTACAACTTGCTGATTTTTCTTTTCGGTCATTATTTTAAGTTAATTACAAGGCGCAGAGAAAATTTATCCGAAATTATTACAATCCGCCATTTTAAATTAGGGAAAGCGCTTCAAAATTTGTTTGCGAGTCCGGCGCGGATATGAATTTTTCAATTTTAATTACGAATAATGTTATTTACGACGTCCAGTTTAAACAGAAATTTTAAGAAAAATAAGGTATACTTAGTTAATACGGGCCATTATTAATTTGAACGGTCTGCGGTACGAGGTAACATTTTTTTTGAATTATTACCCAGGTAAGATTTATGAGATGGTTTTGAAAGTTCCAAAATATATAATTAAGATGATAATCGTACTTAAGGAGATACAGAATTGAAAATTTAATTTGCGAAATACATAAACATTATGACCTTTTTTTTAGATTCTCCGCCGGGGTTGATTAATAAAATAATGATTTATGTTAAAGTCAAATTTTTTATGTTACAAGCCAATATCAAATTTTTGGTGGAACAGACTTCTTGCTGTTAAAAATATAATATAATATTAATTTGGCGGGTAAAATCATTATTTCCACATTTCTGCCTTATTAAAAAATTCTTAAAGTAGTTAAATTCCAAAAATATAGAAGTTATTGCACAAATGGATATATTATATTGTACCCTGTGTCATATGTCAAATTGATTTGGCTTGCAGCTGATTGAAGGAACAAAGTGGGGTATAGAACGTTAACTCGAAGCTCGGAAATTCGATTGCTGATTTTAGCAAGAAAGTGGAAGTTTACTTATTTGTATACATAATGGTAAAGATAGCAGAAAAGGTGGTTTTATACACTAATTAGTTCTGCTATCCGATTTAATTCCAGACTTTACCAAAATTGAAACAACTAACTTTTATATGACATTACAGTAGACGTGTCAGAAAAAAACACACATTATCTGTTCGTGGATGGAAAAAGATACAAATGTGTATTCCTAGGTTTTAGTCACTGATCAAACACAAAAAGGACGTCGTTGTTATCATTTATTAACCTTATTGAGGAGAGGGAAATTGTGAATTTCTTTTTAATATAGTAATTAAAGCCTATCATAATTTTTACAAAAACGTAAATAAAATCACTAAATAATATAGCACAATGTAATAGAGAATTTTTACAAAATTAAAAATAATTCGATCTATTATAATTTATATTTATGTAATTATTTAATTTATTGAATTTATGAATTTTAGTTAATTTATTTAATTTGTTTAATTCGTTTGATTTGTTCGATTCGTTCGATTTGTTCGATTCGTTTGGTTCGTTTGATTCGTTTGATTCGTCTTATTCGTTTAATTCGTTTAATTCGATTAATTCCCGTAATTCATGTATTTAACTTAATTCACTAAATTCACTTAATTCACTTAATTCACTTAATTCACTTAATTCACTTAATTCCCTTACTTCACTTAATTCTCTTAATTCACTTAATTCACTTAATTCACTTAATTCACTTAATTCACTTAATTTACTTAATTCACTTAATTCACTTAATTCACTTAATTCACTTAATTCACTTAATTCATTTAATTCACTTAATTCGTTTAATTCACTTAATTCGTTTTATTCATTTAATTCATTTAATTCACTTAATTCATTTAATTCATTTAATTTATTTAATTCGTTTAATTCGTTTAATTCGTTTTTAATTCGTTTAATTCGTTTAATTCGTTTAATTCGTTTAACTCGTTTAATTCGTTTAATTCGTTTAATTCGTTTAATTCGTTAAATTCGTTTTAATTCGTTTAATTCGTTTAATTCGTTTAATTCGTTTAATTCGTTTAATTCGTTTAATTCGTTTAATTCGTTTAATTCGTTTAATTCGTTTAATTCGTTTAATTCGTTTAATTCGTTTAATTCGTTTAATTCGTTTAATTCGTTTAATTCGTTTAATTCGTTTAATTCGTTTAATTCGTTTTTTTAATTTCGTTTAATTCGTTTAATTCGTTTAATTCGTTTAATTCGTTTAATTCGTTTGATTCGTTTGATTCGTTTGATTCGTTTGATTCGTTTGATTCGTTTGATTCGTTTGATTCGTTTGATTCGTTTGATTCGTTTGATTCGTTTAATTCGTTTAATTCGTTTAATTCGTTAAATTCGTTTAATTCGTTTAATTCGATTAATTCGTTTAATTCGTTTAATTTCGTTTAATTCGTTTAATTCGTTTAATTCGTTTTAATTCGTTTAATTCGTTTAATTCGTTTAATTCGTTTAATTCGTTTAATTCGTTTAATTCGTTTAAATTCGTTAAATTCGTTTAATTCGTTTAATTCGTTTAATTCGTTTAATTCGTTTAATTCGTTTAATTCGTTTAATTCGTTTAATTCGTTTAATTCGTTTAATTCGTTTAATTCGTTTAATTCGTTTAATTCGTTTAATTCGTTTAATTCGTTTAATTCGTTTAATTCTTCTGATTCGTTTGATTCGTTTGATTCGTTTGATTCGTTTGATTCGTTTGATTCGTTTAATTCGTTTAATTCGTTTAATTCGTTTAATTCGTTTAATTCGTTTAATTCGTTTAATTCGTTTAATTCGTTTAATTCGTTTAATTCGTTTAATTCGTTTAATTCGTTTAATTAATTCGTTTAATTAATTCGTTTAATTCATTTTACTCATTTAACTCATTTAACTCATTTAACTCATTTAATTCATTTTATTCATTTAATTCATTTAATTCATTTAATTCATTTAATTCATTTAATTCATTTAATTCATTTAATTCATTTAATTAATTTAATTCATTTAATTCATTTAATTCATTTAATTCACTTAATTCATTTAATTCACTTAATTCACTTAATTCACTTAATTCACTTAATTCACTTAATTCACTTAATTCACTTAATTCACTTAATTCACTTAATTCACTTAATTCACTTAATTCACTTAATTCACTTAATTCACTTAATTCACTTAATTCACTTAATTCACTTAATTCACTTAATTCACTTAATTCACTTAATTCACTTAATTCACTTAATTCACTTAATTCACTTAATTCACTTAATTCACTTAATTCACTTAATTCACTTAATTCACTTAATTCACTTAATTCACTTAATTCACTTAATTCACTTAATTCACTTAATTCACTTAATTCACTTAATTCACTTAATTCACTTAATTCACTTAATTCACTTAATTCACTTAATTCACTTAATTCACTTAATTCACTTAATTCACTTAATTCACTTAATTCACTTAATTCACTTAATTCACTTAATTCACTTAATTCACTTAATTCACTTAATTCACTTAATTCACTTAATTCACTTAATTCACTTAATTCACTTAATTCACTTAATTCACTTAATTCACTTAATTCACTTAATTAATTCACTTTGTCACAGTATATATCACCACTACGCCAAATATTTTATTTTGGCACTCGACGTGCGTTTCGCTAACCATGTTAGCTTCATCAGGAGCGATAATTGACTCAGTCAGTGAGTCATTCAATCATTGCTCCTGATGAAGCTAACAGGATTAGCGAATCGGTCGTCGAGTGCAAAAATAAAGTATTTGTGTAATGGTGATATATATTGAGTAGTTAATTTATTTAATTTATACTATATAATAAACACTGCATTTTACCTAATACAAAAAATATACCGGCTTACCGGACCAAGGCTCTTAAGTAAGTGCTTTGCTCTTTCATCAATAGAAGGACGTCCAAAGTACCTTGAAATGAAATTTATGCCAACTTAGGTGCGATTTTAGGCGGATGATGCCGAGGCTTGTTTTCTACTGGCACTCTCCTGCTGTTATGTGTGTTTTCTATTTGTCTCTTCACCTAAGCTGGCTGATGTTGAGCTCTAATATAAATCGAAACGTGCATGTCCATGTTTGGTGTTTCATATATGACACGCTCGTGTAATCTATAACTTTGGACGCCTGTACTTTTGAAGTCAGTGCGAAGTAAGTACTTGAGGATCTTAGTCCATGAAGCCGATATATTCTTTTCTGTATATTTTTTTCGGCCGATAAAGGTTTGCTTTGTTTAGAATTTTTCTTGATATGAAAAAATTTCAATCAGGTTCATTAAAAAGTCAACGAGGTTGACTGCAAAATAATAGAAGAAATTACCAAAAATGGCCAAAACTTAAATGCCGGGCCTACAAAATCATATCATTTTAAGATTACTGTGCAAATTCACAAGCTGTAACAACATAACATGTCAGGATTATTTTCTGATGTCCATTTTATTATCACTATTAATATATTGTTTTATATATGTGGCAATATTACAGAGATCTTTGTAAGTCATTCTCAAATAAACTGACATTCAAAAGAGTTAACTAAAGGTGGTCTACACGTCATCCCGACTCGAGAAATATCTTAAAACTAATGTTTAAAGTAAGAATTCTTTATCCCTAAAATGACTTAAAAAGTATGTCCCACAACAAATAGATCATGGAAAGGATGTTCCAAACAGTTATTAATCATTTCACTTGGAAGAGTTCCCGGAATGTTTACATTTAGACTTAATTTTTAGTGTTCCGTACGGAACACTTATGGGATCACTTCGGTTTCCGTCTGTCTGTTTGTCACAAACGATTTTCTCCGAAACTATTTGACATATAAAATTTGGCAAAAATATAGGAATTGATGGCCCAATCAGAGCTGTGTAGTTTTGAAAGTTAAATTTTGACTTAAGGGGTTAGTTTTGGGGTAACCTGAACTTTAGTTCATCATTTGATCACTTTTCCTCTTAATGAAGTAAACTTCAGTGATAAAAGGAATCATATTAGGTATATAACTAGAGTTAATGGATATGACGATCAGTTCCACCTTTTTTACACGTAAAGTAAATAAGGCCAAGTATGTCTGTCTCCTTACCATGTAATCCGAATTATAGCAGGGAACCCAATAAGGTATTTAATAAGGTAGGTCTCACCTTAGTTTATAATTCATCAGACAATTTAAGGAATATTTTAGTAAATCCAAAAGACAAGATTCCTTATTGTGAGAAAAGTGGTATTTATGAAATTAGCTGTAACGATTGCGACAAAAAGTATGTTGGGCAAAATAGAAGGTCAATTAAAACACGATTTAAAGGACATTTAGCACATTTAAAATACTGTTGAACAGACAAGTTTAGCATTGCCGAACATACCCTTGAAGGTGATCATACTGTAACATTAGATAATCTGAGATTAATTAAAGATGTATCTGATAGAAGATTATTGAACGCTTACGAAACTACGGGAATTATAAAATGTAAAAGAATTTTAAATAAAGACAGGGAGCCTATTCCTTATAGTACTCTCTACTGGTTACTTGACTAGAACTGACGGCCTCGCCCATGTAATTAGTTCCGCTAATTCAGATGGTAGGCTAAGTATAAATAAGGTAGATTTGTAGTTTAGCTTTAGCCGATCATCGCTTCTGATGAAGCTAACATGGTTAGCGAAACGTACGCCGAGCGCAAAAATAAATTGTTTGGTGTAGTGGTGATATATACTGAGTAGGGACATCTAGCACTGTATGTAAACTTGTTTTATTTTTTCTTTATTTCTAAGTTTTAGATTAATTTGAGACTTCTCGAATCCCAAATTCTATAAAAGGAAAACAAAAAGTTCTAAAATATGTGATTACACTACATAAAAGCTCTAATGACAGAATTGTACATTTACATAAACACAAGTAGTTTTTTTGAAGATTTTAGTGAAGATTTTCATCACAAAGCCAATGATGTTCAATAAGATAAGCACCCGGTTTACACCGAGCGTGCGGCTTGATTCCAAAGTTTATTGTTTAACTATGATCATAAATCATTTGATCATTTGATTAACATCATTTATTTTCTTTGTTAGACAATAATACTTGTCAGATAAAAATCTGCATCGGATGTTACGTCAATTCATAAAGGTAAATTAATTTTAGTCAAGTGCATACGCACCAGAGTTGTAAATGTAACGAAAATGTTATCTTAATTACATATACTACTTTTACTACGTAGTGAATTCAAGAAGAAGTAAATTCTATGTAACTATCGTAGTAAATTAAATGATTAGTTACAACTGGTACTATGGTAACGAACGACGATTGATCTACCACTTTCAATTTATAACCTTTCTTTTTTTTGCATTAATATTAATCATTTATCAGCATAGCTTATTTTGCTAAAATATCTTTTTATAATGGTTATATGTGATATTGTCGGTGAAGGAAACTGTCCAATATATATGAAGACCTTCAATTTATTACTATGAAATTGAAAAATAAAAGAAGTGACCGCGTCTGTACAGGGTGAGTCAACGATAAAGTAAAGTTCATTATCTCATTTGTTCCGGGAATGACGAAAAAATGTTAAATACAATAGTTTTGGGGAATGTTAAGGTGCACAGCTTAAAATTATTTTTGAGTATACAGGGTACTTCAAAAAAGTGTGGCCGATATAACATATGTTTTTTTTTTTTAAACGGAACATCCTATTTTCTAATTTATTTTTAAATTTTGCGTAAAATTTTATAACTTTTTTATTAATAATATTACATACCTAAACCTAGTAGTTTTTCTAATATTTCATTTTTTTTTTTAAATACTAGTTTTCAGTTTTGTAAAAAATTGGGAGTATCGCCATTGTTTCTGAAAGTGGAATACTCATAATTGATACGAGCGTTCTATAGAGATGAAAAAAGATATATGTAAAGAAATTTGAGTTAGATGCTGCACGGTGTTCAAAAATAACTTTATGCATTTCGACTATTTTAAATTGAAAAATCTCATTTTTTTTTAAACGACACACCCTGTATATTATTATTTTTTCTGATAGATTTTACAAAACCCTCCAACTTTTATTAAGTATGTCATATACCTATTCCTGATGGTTTTTCGATTTATTTTGAATGTTTCAATTTTTACCCTTATTTTTAATACACTTACGCTATTGTGAAAACATAAAAAAAATAGTTAATAATAATTTTAATATAGTTTAACTTATCTAATGATTAATTATTATGACGTAATAAATGTTCAAAAATATGCCCATTTAAAAACACACATATCAAAACAATAATCACTTTCAAAACAGATGTCACCTTTCTTCAGACTCACACTCTACAGCAACTTATTCAGACGATATCACTAGTAGTAGATATAATAAAAATCTGACCTTGAATACAACCACTAAACACACCTAAACAGATATCGGCGAGGATGTCATAATACCCGTCAAGGTTGTCCAAGTGCCGAAACATACATTTTTGTATTTCACAGCCCCTTTTAAACCACGCGGTAGTGCTGCTACGAACGTTATTGCATTTCTGTAAACAACTACCACCTATGTATGTGGTCAGGTCAAATATGCTTAAATAAATTAATAAATAAAGTATAGGAACCTGCCGGGATTGGAACCCGAGACCGTCTGCACCGTAAGCACGTTACTACGCCACGGGCCGCCTATTTAAATGCCACTTTAATTTTTGGTTTATATATTGTTTAGATCAGCTATTTGTCAAAGTGTACGCTTTAATTGTAATGAAACCCCATGTTGATTGAATCAACTTTCTCAATATAGTTGGCATCGCATTATTGCAGATATCTACCTATAGAAATAGATCTTCACTGACTTTTTAGGCATTTCAGTCCTACTGAGACTTATCTACAACCTTTCTAGATTGCTTTTCTAGAATCTTAGTTCGGAATAACTCTTTAGGTGTGTTCATTGGTTCTATAAGATATAAAAAAAAGGGTAAAATCCTTACTCAGGCGGGGAGGTGAACAATAATGTTTGTTAATTTTGCAACTACATTACAAAATTTAAAAACCTTTTTGTACTCTCAAATATATATATATATATATATATATATATATATATATATATATATATATATATATATATATATATATATATAGTATCATGATGGTGTCATGATACTGGTCACAATATCAATTTTAAGGGATCTAAACAAATAGCCTCGATTTCACATTATAAAACAGACATAGTCAGGGAAGCCCTAGAAATCAGAAAAAATGGACAGCCAAATAAGCAGAATAATGCACTTAATATCCCTACTACATGGAACGGTCTATAGCTAAACCAAGGAATAACCAAACCATCGAGAAGACAACAGTCAGCAAAGCACTGAAACCCGTAATTAGCACTGATACGGGCTCTCAGCCGGCAAACACCGAGACCCGGACGAACACTCCCGATCCCCCTACCAGTAATCTGCGTGGACGCCGACCTATAAAAGACGGCGACCGCACTTCGATTTCTCAGTTAGTTTCGAGCGGCAGCAGCAACAAGATCACGGTATCGAGTAGCAGCAGCAGTAAGAGCACTTGAAAATGACAAATGAAATTTTGGCGAAACCATTGTTAGACTATATATACATATATATGTATAAATATATATATATATATATATATATATATATATATATATATATATATATATATATATATATATATATATATATATATATATATATATATATATATATATATATATATATAATATATATATATATATATATATATATATATATATATATATATATATATATATACGAGGCTGGTTTGAAAAGTCCGTGCAAAAATAAAAACTACTTATGTGTTTGGGGGGTAAACCTTTTTTATTTTTCGACATAGTCTCCTTTTAGGCTTATACACTTCGTCCAACGATGTTCTAGTTTGTTGATCCCTTCCGAATAATAGGATTTGTCCAAGTCTGCAAAATATCCATTAGCGTCTGCAATCACCTCCTCGTTTGAATAAAATCTTTGTCCCGCCAGCCATTTCATCAAATTGGGGAACAAATAGTAGTCCGAGGGAGCCAAGTCTGGAGAATAGGGGGGATGTGAAACGAGTTGGAATCCTATTTCCATTAATTTTGCGACCACAACTGCTGAGGTGTGTGCTGGTGCGTTGTCGTGATGGAAAAGGACTTTCTTGTGGGCCAATCGCGGGCGTTTTTCTTGCTGCTCGGTTTTCAAACGGTCCAATAACGATGAATAATATTCACCTGTAATAGTTTTACCCTTTTCCAGAGAGTCGATGAGGATTATCCCTTGCGAATCCCGAAAGACAGTCGCCATAACCTTTCCGGCCGAAGGAACGGTCTTCGCCTTTTTTGGTGCAAATTCCCCCTTGGTAACCCATTGTTTAGATTGTTGTTTGGTCTCAGGAGTATAGTAATGTATCCATGTTTCATCCACAGTGACGAAACGACGAATTCTTCTGGAACAGCTGCAAGCCATCCTTGCAACACTTCACACGATTCCGTTTTTGGTCAAGCGTGAGCAATCGCGGCACCCATCTTGCGGATAGCTTTCTCATGTCCAAATATTTATGCAAAATATTATGTACCCATTCAGTAGAGATGCCCACTGCACTAGCAATCTCACGCACCTTAACTCTTCTGTCATCCATCACCATATCATGGATTTGATCAATGATTTCTGGAGTCGTAACCTCCACGGGCCGTCCAGTACGTTCAGCGTCACTTGTGCCCATATGGCCAGTCCGAAAATTTTGAAACCGCTTATAAAACTGTTCTAATCGAAGGTGCAGAGTCACCATAATGTTTATCAAGCTTCTCTTTAGTCTCCTGAGGGGTTTTGCCTTTCATAAAGTAATGTTTAATCACCACACGAAATTCTTTTTCGTCCATTTCTTGAAAATTACTCGACTTCCTTGATTCACACGAAAGCCAAACACAAAGAAATATACCAATATGGCTGAAACTTGGTGTGCGTTTATTCAAGAGATGCTACTAACTAAACATGACCCTATCTCTCGGATTTTGCTCGGACTTTTCAAACCAGCCTCGTATATATATATATATATATATATATATATATATATATATATATATATATATATATATATATATATATATATATATATATATATATGTATATATATATATATATATATATATATATATATATATATATATATATATATGTATATATATATATATATATATATATATATATATATATATATATATATATATATATATATATATATATATATATATATATATATATATATATATATATATATATATGTATATATATATATATATATATATATATATATATATATATATTTGTATTTGTATTTTATTGTGAGGAGATGACCATTAGTCCCCTAAACTGCTCTGAATCGAGCCTGCTCACGTGCCTGATAAAACTTTAGTTTGAGTATTAAACATTTGGCCAATATTTTCGTAAAAAGTTTTCATATATGTGAGATGATGCTGATAGGTGTGTAATTAGATACATCTGTTGTGTAGCCGTTTTTATGTGTCATGACTATAGTGGCGTTGTTCTAAGCTGTTAGTGTTGTACCTTCCAGAACGCATCGATTGAACTGTATTTTAAGAGCCCTAAGTGCTTCTTTTAAAACTTCCACCATAATATCGTACTCTTCAGAGGATTTGCTGTTCTTCGTTTCATTCAATGCTCTATTTATTTCGTCGATGGTTATTTTGGGAATATCTTCTGAATCCTGGTTTCGTATATAGCTCATACGGCTGTTCTTTCTGTTCGGATCTATAAAGTTCTCTGTAAGCCTGGGATATACTTTTATAAATAACTTTTGGTCCAATTGCCTCTTTAAAGAGATCACTGCTAACTCATTTTTCAACAGCATTATAAAAACTTCTTTCTGTTGGACCCTATAAAGTTCCTTGTAAACCTGGAATATACTTTCATAAATAACTTTTGGTCTAATTGCTTCTTTAAATAGAAGCGTTATCACTGCAGTGATAACGCTTCTCTTTAAAGAGACAATTTTTTCAACAACATTATAAAAGCTACAAAACTCAACGAACTCGTACAAAATTTTATCAAAGTACTATTTGACTACCATGGAATTTTTTTTGTATCATATCATCTTCATGGCTAGATAGATAACAAAAAACTTTGTAATATACAAGGTCATGGCGCCGCTGTAGCGTGCAGTCGACCAAAAAATTTGTGATCTACCCTGCTATAACATTGTTAATAATGATTTTATTCCGAATATATTTACAACTGATATCTATGAACAGAGGCAATAACCTTTAGAAAGGTGACAAATTGGTCGTCTTCATTCTTCCTTAATGTCTAACAGGATAAATAGTCCAGATGTGATTAAAGATGGTTTCATGATACTCCCCTCTACCATGGTATCGATTGTTTTGCACGAGTGCATTGCAATCTTCAAATTTAGGTTGTTGATCACCTTATAAAAGACCTTGTTATATTTTCGGCGACACGCGAATCGCGTTTCATCAATTTGTATAGGATCGTCGTTGCTGCCGATTAATTATTCTCTGCGATTGATTGACACAATTAAGGAGCACACTTCGCGGCACATGTTATACCAATCACTTATGGTATGTGACGATTTTCCAGTCAGCTTTTCAGATGTACTCGGAATGTCGTGCACGATCATAAACACCAATTCCAAAATATGACATAAGCTTAAATTACATGTAACTTGCTGTTCAAATCCGTATAATGGAAGAATTCATTTCCGCTTCTAAACCATTTTGTTGTTTGGCAGCCATTTCTAGGACAACGTAAGACTGGACGAAACGCTCCTCCACGATCGAGTTTCCTTTTTGTTTGCATTTCCACACTACACCTATCATAGGTGTTATTTTCGTCATTCTACATAAGTAGATTATGCGTTTGCAAAAAAGTCACAGCTGAATCTTCGTTAAAAATGATATGAATATAAAAATCTAGGAAAAGCATGGCTTCTTTTGAAATATATGTATTAGCAACTTGTCATTATCATTAATAATTGAACTTACCTTATTATTTTATTGCTTTCCTTAGAAATGTATTTATTGCAGGTAGACCGCACGCAACAAATAAGATTTGAAGGTAGGCCGCACACTACAGTGGCACCGAAAAATGTATAAATCAGGAAATATTGTTTTGACAATATAGTAGCAAGAGTAATTAGAACGAGATTTTGCTCATCAGATCACTGAATCTTTTAAATAGTTTCTTGAGGGTTCTACAATCTTCATTACAGTTCCGGCAGGTCGAATTTAGGAGACTTAGTACATGAGGAGTTTTTAACTAAAGTGTATATTCCCTTATTTATCTCAGCTCTTGACTTCTAATCGCGGCGAACAACATAAATCTAATTAATTTGAAGCTGCTAAAAATATGTATGTAAATAATGAGAATTAAACTTTGAACACCTTATACAATTGAAGAAAAATATACAGAAAAAACCGTCAAAAAAACAATTCAATTATAGTAATACCTATATATTTAAAAATTATCTAGGTAACGCCTAAATGTCTTATACCATTTTTTCTCTAATCCGTAAATTCAGTGAAGGTGGTCCACCATACAATGATACTTAAAATAAAATGGTTGATAGCACATTATTTCTCTCTGGTTGCGTCTGAACGCAGAATAATTGGTATTTGTGATACTATCAGTGACTTGGTTGGTGGAAGTTCATGCGTAAAAATTCATGGTGCTAATTTACATTACCACGGTATTATAAAACTAATTGTAGCAAATTAACGGCATTTAGTGGCAAGGATTTGGAACAATTTAAAACTAATATGCAGGCGTTAATAAAGACTGTTTCTATTATATTTTAGTAGCTATGCAAAATTATATTTAAAAACTACTTCAACTTCAGATTTATTTCCAGTACTAGCCGTGCCCGCGGCTCTGCTGGCGTGGACTTGATTCACTATTATCATCAGTGCGCTTCCTTATATTACCTAACGTAATAAAATTATCCTATAACCTGGCCAGAGAACACAGGTATTTTATAAAAAAATAACCGGTCAAGTGCAAGTTGAACTTGCGCAATTAGTGTTCCGTACGTTGATTGCTTTTAAAATAAAAAATTTTGTTACAATTTTGTTAAAATGATCAGTGACTTCACAAAACACATCCCAAATCAGGCCAGGTTATATAATAATAATAATAATCTAAATCTATAATATATATAAAATGCAACGTCTCTGTCTGTCTGTCTGTCCGTTAGTGGGTTTATCCTTCGAGAACCACTTATTCGATTTACGTGATTTTTTAAATTCATACATATGTTCTCTGACCAGGTTATAGATATATATTTTATTACATCTATAATATATATATAAAATGCAACGTCTCTCTGTCTGTCTGTCTGTCTGTCTGTCCGTTAGTGCGCTTATTACTGGAGAACCACTTATCCGATTTACGTACTTTTTTTTTTAAAACATACATATGTTCTCTGACCAGGTTATAGGCTATATTTTATTACGATAGGTAGCACAGGGAATGAGCAGTGACGATAATAGTGAATGAAGTCGGAAAAAAGTTTGCCGCTAGCGCGTTCCCTTGCAGTACATAGCCTAAACCATTAAATTTGGAACAATATTATGTAGCAGAGAATATCTATAATCTATAATACATATAAAATGCAATGTCTCTCTATCTGTCTGTCTGTCCATTAGTGCGTTTATCAGGCGAGAACCACTTATCCGATTTACGTGTCTTTTTTTAAATTCATACATATATTCTTTGGCCAGGTTATATAGTAATAATAATAATATATATCTATAATATATGTAAAATGCAATGACTCTCTGTCTGTCTGTCTGTCTGTCCGTTAGTGCGCTTATTCCTCGAGAACCACTTATCCGGTTTACGTGATTTTTTAAATTCATACATATGTTCACTGACCAGGTTATATAATAATAATAATAATCTATATAATATATATAAAAACGCAACGTCTCTCTGTCTGTCTGTCCGTTAGTGTGCTTATCATTCGAGAACCACTCATCCGATTTACGTGATTTTTTTTTTTATTTTTAATATAATATATGTCAAAAAATTCTGTAATATATATAAAACGTAACGTCTCTCTGTCTGTCTGTCTATCCATTACTACACTTAGCACTCAAGAACTACTTATCCGATTTACGTGTTTTTTTTTTTATAAAATACAAAGGAAATAAACAGAGACAAAATGCTAATATGTAGGAAAAAAGATGGAAGTTTACCAGTAAGCTTCTCAGAAAGACTGAATAGATGGGGGGGAATACTTTAAAGAAACACTAAATGGAGATGAAAATGAGTTGAATAAGAAATAGGAAGCAAAATTAACTGAGGGGCAGGAGGGGACAAATAAACCCTGCAAAGAAGAAATAAGAGAAATACTCAGAACCAAAAAAAATAAGGCCCCGGGTGGAAATTGCAGAACTGATAAAAGCTGGAGGAGTAGATATGGAAAATGAAATAGGCCGGTTGGTGCAAGAAATATGGGAAACAGAAAAGATGCCAGTGAGCCGGAGAGAGTCGCTTATTTGTCCAATATACAAAAAAGGAGAAAAAACTATATGTCCTAATTATAGACCAATAGCCTTACTGGATGTCGTGTACAAGATAGTAGTGTTGACTATCAAAAACAGACTAGCAGAGAAAGAGTCTATTCTTGGAGAGTACCAGTGTGGATTCAGGAAAAATAGATCGGTTACAGACCAGATATTTTCGATTAAGTAAATTCAAGATAAGAGCTTAGAACAAAATTTGGCACTACACTTGGTCTTTGTGGATTTCAGAGAAGCATATGACTCTGTAAATAGAGAAGGACTCTACAAGATAATGGAAGAACTAAAAATTACAAGTAAATTGATTTGCATGGTGACAATGACCCTGAATGACACAGAAAATAGAGTGTTGGTTGAGGGCAAAGTATCAGACAAGTTTAAGGTGAAGAGAGGATTAAGACAGGGGGAACCAGTGTCGACATGTCTATTTAATTTGGTTCTAGAGAAGATAATCCTGGAGTCAGAAATAAAAACAAATGGAACGATATACCAACAAACCTGCCAATGCTTGGCCTATGCGGAGGATGTAGCAGTGATTGCAAGAGCAAAAGAGAATCTCAAAAAAGCCATAAGTAGGACAGAAGAAAGGGGAAGGATGAGAGGACTAAAGATAAATGAGGAAAAAACAAAATACATGGAAATTACAAAGAAGGATAATAAAAACAATGAAAGTTTAGATATAATAAACAACTTAGGGAAAAGATATATGTTTGAAAAAGTAAACGAATTTAATTATCTGGGGGTAACAATAACAGAGAGTGGACAAGAAAGGATGGAGATGTTTGGGGGCAATGAATCCAATATTGAAATCAAAGAATATATCAAGAAAAGCAAAAGAAAGAATATATACAACAGTTGTCAGACCCACGGTTACATATAGATGCGAAACGTGGAAACTGAATGCAAGAGAAAAGGAGACGTTGGAGGTGTGGGAAAGGAAAGCTTTGAGAAGAATCTACGGAGGAAGGAAAGAAGAGGGACTGTGGAAAAGAAGAACAAACTACGAATTAAAATGCCTATATATGAAACCCCTTATAAGCCAAATCATAATAAGCCAGCGATTAGGATGGTTGGGACACGTGGCAAGGATGAAGGTAGAAAGACAATCAAAGCAAGCCCTAATAAGAGGAGTGGGTTGGAAGAAGAGGCAAGGGTAGCCCCCGATCTACATGGATTCAGGCAGTAAAGCAAGATCCGGAGTTGATGGGAATCCCGCACTGAGAAAAGCTAACAGGAGACAAAAAGAAGTGGAGACAAGTATGCAACCAAGCCATGGCCTCTAAGGCCCCTCGAGCTATATAATAATATAACCGTAACAAATAAGCAGTGACGATAAAGGTGAATCAAGTCCATGCGAGCGGAGCCGCGGGCACGGCTAGTTTTATATATTTTATAGATTATTCTTATTATTATATAACCTGGAAAGAGAACATATGTATGAATAAAAAAAACACGTAAATCGGATAAGTGGTTTTCGAGTGATAAGCGCACTAACGAACAGACAGACAGAAGGACGTTGCATTTTATATATGTTATATTCTTTGCTACATGATATTGTTCCATATTTAATGGTTAAGGCAGTGTATTGCAAGAGAACGCGCTAGCGGACAACTTTTTCCAACTTAATTTACTATTATCGTCACTGCTTATTCCTTATGTTACCTAACGTAATAAAATATATCCTATAACTTGGCCAGGGAACAAAGGTATGTTTTAAAAGAAAAGCACGTAAATCGGATAAGCGGTTCTCGAGTGATTAGCGCACTAACGGACAGAGACACAGAGATAGTTGCATTTTATATATATTACAGAAGATTATAGATAACCTGGCCAAAAAACAAATGTATGAATTAAAAAAAAAACACGTAACTCGAATAAGTCGTTCTCGAGTGATAAGCACACTAACGAACAAAACAGACAGACCGACAAACAGAGAGACGTTACATTTTATATATATTATAAAAGATTATAGATAAACTGACTAGAGAACAAATGTATGAATTTAAAAAAAAAAACATTTGAATTGGATAAGTGGTTCTCAAGTCATAAGTGCACTAATGGACAGACAGACAGACAGTGAGAAGTTGCATTATATATATATATATATATATATATATATATATATATATATATATATATATATTCTTTGCTTTGCTACATGATATTGTTCAACATTTAATGGTTTAGCTAGTGTATTGCATTGGTCGAATTTGAGGTTTGTGCAGAATTAACAGTTGCTGCCACTGCCACCTGAATTTTGTAGCTTTCCAGCTACTTATTTTTTGTTACCTCAAAATAGATTTTTTTCCAGTTCTTTGTTAAATGGAAGGACTACCTGTTATCTGCGGATATTTGTGATGTTCGAGCATTCAAAGTGAGTGAAAAAATAAGCGTACTGTCATCTGCAATGTTGTAGATTGGATTCTTGGTCCTTTAGTAGGTTTCTTAGGTTATAAAATATTCATGACGTATTAGCTTCTTCAAATTGTGTTTCTTGTTCATTTAGTTTAAATGTAAATGTAAATAAAAACTTTTTCATACATGTGAATAAAACGATGTATGTACAAAAGTTATAAGTGCAATTTATATACTTCAACAAATGGACAATAATAATGGCTCTGTACTACATAATAGATAAACTAAATTAAAATTTGCTACCTTTAAAATATTCTGTGATGTTTTAATAACCAGTGAAACAATATGTGTACATCTTAAGAGGAAACTTCCACAGCTTCTAATGCTTAGAGGTATAATCCTTCTGGAATTCTCCTGTGTCAATTGAATAAGTACTGCTGACTTTTCGCCCATCATTCTGCCGGCTTTTTCACATCTTGTTTCGAGAATTGACTTCTACGGAATGTAGCACGAAGCTGATTTAATTCCCCTTGCACACGCCTTTTACATTAACAGACCAAAGGAAGGTGAAGGAGTTCATGGATGATCTGCTTCCAGATTGGTTAAAGATAAAGACCAGAGTCACGATTAGGCCTGTGGGGGAGTTTAGATATTTTAATGGACTCCTGAATTTTCCTATAGTAAAAAAAAAAGGAATTTGTTTCAAGGATCCTTGATTGGTTAAAAAGAATCTGGTGTCCTGTTTCATGCTAGTGTACTGCAGATGGTGAAGTGGACAAGTTACGAGGATGTACTGCCCTTTACTGTTCTTTAATTTGAGTACACATTTGTCTGGTTGTTTCGCCTATATAGGTTTTACAACAGCTACATGGTGTACTGTAAACTTCTCGGTTTGCAAGGGGTGTCTTATCTTGGACAGATCTGAGATGTTGTGAGAGTTTAGAGCACAATGATTCGTAGAATTTTCGAAATGCGATCTGCGACATTTTTAAGCTATGAAAGGATTACAATCCCAAGAGACTGATCTGCCCTAGTCTTCGGGGACACCTTGGGAGATGTATGTGTTTGAAAAAAGTGTTGTATATTTCGGTACTGGAAATTATTTGATTGACGAACGGAAGTAAGGTGCTTTAGTTCTGACTAACCAGATTGTGACTGAAATAGTAATACTGGACACGGGAGTTGATGACTGAGCAATTTTTGGTGGGAGGGTGCGAGAAATTATTTAAATATCTATCCATGAGAGGGTTTTCTATTTTGATTAATAGGAATATCTAGGAAAGGAAGATATTTTCAATATCAAAGGTAAAGTGGATAGTTGGATGTAAAGAGTTTAGATGATTGAGAAAAATGTAAAGAGATTCATGACCCTGTAGCTAAATTACAAAGGTGCCATCGACGTAACGTTTTCAGAGTTTTGGTTTAAGATGAAAAATATCGATGGTTTTTTTTGAAGTGTTCCATAAATATATTTGCAAAAACTGTTCATATATTTGACCATTGTATAAGAAATAAGCTAGATAGGCATTTATTAATTAGAGTAAAGGGATCTAAGAGCAGATTTTGGGCATGGAGATTTCTCCTTTAGTAAGGTGAAATTTTTAACAAATATCAAATAACTAGATTGACCTCAAGCTTTTTCTAGATCTCTGTCTCTCTCGTTTTGCAGTCTTTTATCCCAAATGAAACCTAGTAGCCTCTGATACGTTCCACGTAAGTTGGTGTCAGTTGCTCTATCTTGAGTCTCATCTACAAGCTCATGCGATAATCTTCCTGTTAATGATTTTAGCTGATCTATCCACCTTGTCGAAAATCGACCGCGCTGTCTCCTACCCTACACTTTACCTTGGATGACCAGCTTTTCTAGATTTTCTGGGCCTTATCTCATAACGTGTGCAAAATATTGGACGGTTCTAAGTTGGATGATACTGAATAGGCAAAACATTCCCGTTGCTTCGATCTTTTTCCTCTCCTTTTGTCTCAACGTCCAAGTTTCGCACCCGTACATCAGTATTGGGAAAATCAGACAATTCATGTCTCACTTTAACTTTTTTGGAGATTTTGTCGTCTTTCTAGAGTATGTTCAGCTTTCCAACTGCTACCGTTGTTATTTCACACCGTCTTCTTATTTCCGCTTCGGTGGTGGCCATTATTCGTAATCGTGGATCCCAAATATATGTACGCATCCACCACTTCAAAATAATTTAGTTGTTGTACATTTGGTCTGTTGTTATCCTCTCAGTCGATAATCATTATTTTTGTATATCAATCAAGATCAAATAACTAAAATTACTTCAAGCTGTTTCTAGATATTAAAGATTAATTTAAAATGAGCTACATTTTTCTATCACTTGTAGAAAAATCATATCATTTATATACGACTACATAGGCCCTATATTAGAAATATTCCTGAGCATATTTCAAAGCATCAGACTCCTAGCAAGAAACCTAATATATTACGATCGTATAAATAGAGATCTGAAATCCGAATAGATATTGTAAGATTTACGTCGCAAGCTTGGACGTACATGATTCAGTGATAAATGTTGTACAAAGCGGGAGTATTTATATTCATGCTGGTTCAGATCGAATCTAATAGAAAATGAGATAAATGGAAGATTTATTAAAATCTCCGGTTTTATGTGAAGTCTACAAAGAAGAGGAATTTTAAAATGTGAGAGATACAAATAAGTAGTCTAATTTATAGATAAACAGGTTCCCTGTCAGTGTTGGCAAAAACCTAGAAATTTAATAATCGAGTACTTTGTGAGTCAGAAGTTTCAATAACACAGGTATAAAAAATAAAAAAATTATCTGTCTTTTAAGTGAGACAAGTGTTTTCTTAAGTATATTTTTATGCTGAATCAAAAAAAAAAATCATAGAAAAAGATATCCACCGTAAGGAGAGAACACACTTAAAGTTGTCAAAAATTCATTTTAATAAATAAAATGTAAAACTGTACTATCATTAAAATTATGGAATAAAACTATTATTTCGGACGACTCTACTCAGACGAATATCCGCAGACAGCAGTCTGTCAATTCAACTTAACAGAGATCTGGAAGGAATTCTATCTTGGGGTGACAGTAACCAAGTGGAATTTAACGCTACAAAAACCCAGGCTGCAGTTTTTTGTAAAAAAATTAATGTTGCTGAACCCGACATAGTTAAGTAGGGGTACTCCATTCCTCTAACATCGTCACTCAATTTGTTGGGCGTTAATTTGGGAGCAAATATGTCCTGGCATGAACATGTTGCAGGTATAGCAAGGAGAGCTTCTCAAATGTTGGGAATGTTATTTCGAACCAGAAAGCTTTACACTGCACAACAACTATTAATTCTTTACAAAGCTCAAATTCGACCAACTATGGAATACTGCTCCCATGTTTGGAGCTCCGCTTCCAAACATATACTGCATTTGCTGGATTCTATTCAGAGAAGAGCTGTTCGTCTGATTGGAGATCCGGATCTGACCGGCGGCCTTGATTCATTGGAGCTTCGAAGAACAGTTGGCGACTTAAACCTATTCAACAGGTATTTTCATGGAAAGTGTTCGAAGGATGTGGCCCGCTTAATTCCTCCCAGAGCGGTGCATGTTAGAAATACACATAGCGACAACGTTTCACATCCGTATGAGGTTCAGCTTGTTACTCCTCGTACAACGCTTTTCAAGCAGTCTTTTATATGGAGAACTTCAACCCTTTGGAATAATTTGCCCAGGACTGTGGTTCTCACCAAGTACAATTTACAGCGATTCAAGAATAACGTGAATTGGTTTCTCCGCACACGTGTTGCTCCTGTAGCGCTTTAGGGACTTCCCTGTAGCACGTGTGCTAGATCCATAAAAAAAAAAATTTCGGACATCTTTAAATGTTCTGAATCTACATTTATCATAAAAAACTTGAAAATATTGAGTTTTCGTGTTCATGTTTAACAAAAAACACGCATACACCACCTTTAACTAAACTGCGTAACAAAATGCTGTTTAAAACAAATATGTGCAACCGCTAAATTAAAAAAATGTTTTTAATTTTTATTAACATTAAACAAAACTATTATTTTCAGTGTTTTTGGAAGTTCTTAATCCTGACTTGACATCAAAAAATAAAGTTTTATGTTCAGTTTCATCAAGAAACTCGCTTTTAATACTTTTAAGGGTGCTATATGGTTGGTAAAATACTTTTTTAAGTAAGTAAATGCAACAGCTAAACAAGATTTTTTTTTGAACATAACTATCATTTCTAGTAGTTTTTAGTGTTCCGTACGGAACACTTATAAGATCAATTCGGTGTCTGTCTGTCTGTCTGTCTGTCTGTCACACCCGATTTTCTCCGAAACTATTTGACATAGAAAGGTGAAATTTGGTAATAATATAGGAATTGATGGCCTCTTCAGAGCCATGTAGTTTTGAGAATTAAATTTTGACTTAAGGGGTTAGTTTTGGGGGATGAAGTCAGAAGTGAAAAAAAAAATTTTTTACTAGGTCATCGAGTGTGGTGTCAAATGAAAGCTTGTGAAAACACGAGTAAAAAATATATATATATAATATTGTACTTGCGCGCACTTTTCTTTGTATTATTTTTAAAAATTCGCGAAAAATCGCTGTCCCGGGCCTTATCTCGAAAAGTACTTATCAAAAAATTTCGAAAAAATTCCGCAATATTCTCCACGGGGTGTAGGTTGAACGAAAATTATCACGAGTACATTACCTTTAATAATTTGTATGGTATATAAAAGAAACAAAAATTTCAAGGTCACCAGTTTTCAGTAAAGATTGGAAACAAACTTTGTTGAAAACTCATTTGGGGTGTGTTTTGTGAAGTCACTGATCATTTTATACCACCCTAACAAAAATTTTTATTTTAAAAACAATCAATGTACGGAACACTAATTGTGCAAGTTCAACTTGCACTTGACCTTTTTTTTTAAGTTTTAAATTCGAATTTGATATCAAAGCTTGAGGAATAGTATTTAGTGCTGTATATATACCCCTTGACAGTTTTCGAAGTCAATTTTGTGGACAGGCTGAGTGAATATGGGGGAATATGAGTGGGTGAGTGAGGTAGTGAGTGAGCGAGTGAGTGAGTGAGTGAGTGAGCAGTGGGTGAGTGAGTGAGGGTAGAAGTAAGTTAGTGAGTGTGAGAGCGAGCGAGTGTTTTGTTCAATATTAATAAAAATTAAAAACAATTTTTTAATTTAGCGGTTGCACAAATTTATTTTAAATAGCATTTTGCTACGTAACTTAGTTAAAGGTGGTGTATGCGTGTTTTTTGTTAAACATGAATATTAAAACCTAATATTTTTAAGTTTTTATGATAAATGTAGATTCAGAACGTTTAAAGAATTTTAATGATTGTACAATTTTACATTTTATTTATTCACATAGATTTTTCTCAACTTTAAGTGTGTTTTCTGAAAAAAAAAAACCCATGATGGATGTCCTTTTTTATGATTTTTATGGATTCAACATAAAAAAATACTTAAGAAAACACGTGTCTCACACTAAAAGACAGAGAATTTTTTTTTATATACCTGTGTAATCAATTTTCGATCTGCTAATTTAACTAGTAAGTGTAAACATTGCTAGTAACGAATTTCCAATAACAAATGGTTTTTCTACAAATCACTATCCAAATTAAATGAAAGGTTGATTCAGTTCGTAATATTTCGTTTCCGTCCGTAAATTTTGACTGTATCCACGTAGAAAAAGCGAGATTCGTTGCTATTAGTAGATTTTTTTTATGGGTCTAGCACACGTGCTGCAGGGAAGTCCCTAAAACGCTACAGAAGTGATATGTGTACGGAAAAAGCGATTCACGTTGTTCTTGAATCGCTGTAAATTGTGCTCGGTGGGAAACAGTCCTGGGCAAAGGGATAATGTTCTCCATATAAAAGACTGCTTGAAAAGCGTTGTACGAGGAGGAACAAGCTGAATCTCATACGGATGTGAAGTATTAGCGCGACGTGTATTTCTAACATGCACCGCTCTGGGAGGAATTAAGCGGGCTACATCCTTCGAACACTTTCCATGAAAATACTTGTAGAATAGGCTCAAGTCGCCAACCGTTCTTCGATGTTCCAGCGAACCAAGGCCGCCGGTCAGTTCCGGGTCTCCAATCGACGAGACGAACAGCTCTTCTCTGAATAGAATCCAATAAATACAGTGTATGTTTATTCGATTCTATTCATTATATCTGTCCATTTTTTTTTATCAAGTAAGACAGGGAAAATCCAATTCATAGCAGTACTAGTTGCGATGCTCCGCAATAGATCCCCACCATTTAAAAATACTACGAAAAGGTTTGGTTGAGATGAATTTTATTTTTGTCCACACAGGGTAGCGCAATATATCTGGATGTAGGACAACTTTATTTTTTTAATCGAACTCGTAAATATTTTTTTTCGATTGGTAGTTCTTTGATCAGTATATATTGAAACTTTGATATTTATGCACATTATATATATATATATATATATATATATATATATATATATATATATATATATATACATACATACATATATATATATATATATATATATATATATATATATATTTATATTTATATATATATATATATATATATATATATATATACATGTATATATATATATATATATATATATATATATATATATATATATATATATATATATATATATATATATATGTATATATATATATATATATATATATATATATATATATATATATATATATATATATATATATATATATATATATATATATATATATATATATATATATATATATATATATATATATATTTATATATATATATATATATATATATATATATATATATATATATATATATATATATATATATATATATATATATATATATATTATATATATATATATATATATATATATATATATATATATATAATATAGGTGTACAAGTATGAAATGCGGATTTTTTTCTAAAAAAACATGTTAAATTCGGAAGAATGATAAAAAAGTGCTTTATTCAAAGTATGCTTCATCGCTTGTTATATATTTTTCCCATCTTTCAGGCAATTTGTGAATACCACGCCAGTAAAAATCTTCCCCTTTTGCTGCGAACCATTCATCGAGCCATTTTTTTACATTTTCGTACGAACCAAAACGCTGTTCAGCAAGTGCGTGACCCATCGATGCAAACAAGTGGTAATCGGAAGGAGCCAAGTCTGATGAGTAAGCCGCATGGGGTAGAACTTCCCAGCTGAGTGCTTCCAACGTGTCGCGAACTGGTTTTGCCGTATGTGATGGAACATTGTCATGAAGAAAAATGACTTTGTGTTGCCTCTTTCGGCATTCTGGCATTTTTTCAAGCAGCGAACGGTTCAAATCGGTCAATTGTTGTTGGTAACGTTTAGTATTAACCGTTTCCCCCAGGTTTTAACAGCTCATAATAGACCACGCCCCTCTGGTCTCACCAAACACAGAGCGTCTTTCTGCCAAAACGATTCGGTCTTGCGGTCGATGTGGATGGTGCGCCTGGGTCTACCCATGATTTTTTGGGCCTGAGGTTCCATCCACTTTTCATTCCCTGTAACTATACGATGCAAAAAATGACTTCCTTTTGTACCGAGCGAGCAAAATGTCACACATGTTTTTGCACTTTTCCATTTGCCTATCGTTCAACTCAGGTGGTACCCATCTACCGGTCTTCTGAATCCTTCTCATCTCTCGTAGCAGATTGGAAACAGCTTGTTGACTAACGCCCAATTACTCGGCGATTGTTTTTGTGTTTGCGAATCATCTTCGTCCAACAATGCTTTCAATTCCACATCTTCGTATTTTTTTGGCGGTTTTCCACGTTCCTTGTCTGCAACATCGAACACTTTTGAAACGCCGCAACCATCACACGTATCTTGCGATGGAGCATGTTCACCATAAGCTTCTCGAAGTAATCGGTATAATTCAACAGCAGTTTTCTTCAAATGAAAACGAAAAATTAATGCTGTCCGCGAATGCTCTTTGTTCGGTATAAATTTCGTCATATTGAACACAACAACACAACACTATGCACACACTTTTTCAATTTATCACTCGTGCGCGTCTGACACTTGTTGATGACACAACAAAATGGCGCAGTGTCAAATCTTTATAGCACAAACTGCATTGGTGCACCATCTGTTGTCTGAAATCCGCATTTCATACTTGTACACCTCGTACTACAGTTTTGATTTAATTCTAGCAACCGCCCGCGTGAAAACCTTATTTTTTTCAAGCGTTTTTTTAGTGTTTTGTAAGGTGCCAACATAATTAAATTATGTTTGCACTGTTTCATAGTAGTTAAATCGATTTCCAAGCTGTATCCAAAAAGTTCCAAAAATCATGAAAATATTACGATATTTGCCTCCACACTATAAAAGTTGTTGTGGAGTGTAAGTTCGAAGTAATCTCTCAGCTTTTGAGATGTTGTTTTTCCTATGCATCCAACATGTTCATACCAAGACATATGTTCTCCCAAGTTAACGCCCAGCAAATTGAGAGACAATGATAGAGGAATGTGTGTGTGTGTGTGTGTGTGTGTGTCCCGACATAACTATGGCGAGTTCCACAACGTTAACTTATTTAGATAAAACTGCCGCCTGGGATTTTGTACCATTAAATTCTACTTGGTTACTGTCAGCCCAAGCTAGAATTTCTGGCCTGTTAGGTTGAGAACTATTCAACAAAAAGAGACAGCGATTGCAAATTTGGTACCCATATATAATATTTGAAATAAAAAAGGAACTTATAGCTCTTAAACAATATCTTGTATAGTTTTAATAGAGTTATCAAAATTTCTCCTGATTCTGGGTTACGATCATGAGCAGATTTTGGCCATAGTTATTTATAGCATTTAAACATACAATGGGCTAAAGAAACGAGAAAGTGAGAGTTTAGAGGGGTAGTATATATATATATATATATATATATATATATATATATATATATATATATATATATATATATATATATATATATATATATTTATTTATTTCTTTCTTCTTCAGGACATCTGGAAAGACTCATTTTTCTTTATATTGTTAAGTAAAAAATTGCTTTTTTAAGTACATTCGTATGGTTGAAAAGAACATAAAAGAAAGATGGCATGAGAAAAAAGAAAAATGATTGACTTACCAAAGTGGTTTTTCTATAACAAAACAAGCAATCATTTGCACAGAGGGATATTCCCTAATATATTATTGTTAACTACATAACACAATAATTAAACAGAAAAATATAAAACGGCCAAAATGGCTGGCCTTGATACTCTCTGCTAATCCCGTAAACCAATAAATTCACAAAAAATTATCAATTTTTTGGCGGCAAAGGTGGAGTGTGATAGACCGATATAACTTTTGTGTAGTGGAGAAGGATAGAATTCGTTTCGATCTGAGTTAGTTTAAAACTTATTTACATAGCCAATAGTGTAGTGAATAAAGATAGAAATAGTAGTTGAGTGTTCAGATTTTTTATTTTAATAGCGCATGTGTCAGCCTGCATACGGGGGATCACAGAAAGGAACAATGCATTACAGTCTTCGGAAAAATAAAAATATATGTATAATCGATAATATAATGTAATAGAGTGATTGGAAGGAAAAAACATTTTGTCTATGTGTTATTCGTCTGGTGCAGGACGATCAATTAGTGATTGGTATTTTCTAATTCTAATTTGAGGATGTAACTGTATATGGAACTGAGTCCCTGGGTGTCACTCTTTTTATTCATGGTGTAGGGTTCCCGGATAGTATGGACCATTTCTAAGAAAATTCGTTTGTAGTAAGAATCAGAGCGATCCAGGACCTCAGTCTCACCCCAGTTCATCTGATGGTCATTGTTAATGACATGTTGTGCTAAAGCACAAGATTGTACATTACGCCTGCAGTCACTTTTGTGTGATGTAATCCTACCCTTCAGATTTCTGGAGGTTTGACCTATGTACACCTTATTACAATTTGAACAAGGTATTTTGTAAATTACGTTCCAATTTTCATTTTTTAGAAGAGGAGTCTTTGTTTTGGTGTACAGTTTAGAGATAGTTTTGATTTGTCTTTTAGCAATTTTGAAATCAAACGGTTTGAAAATATTAATTAATCTATCAGTAAAATTATCAATATACGGAAGAGAGAAATAAAAGTTTTGATTATTTGATTGAGTCCAGGAATGGTTCATATGAATTTCTAGGTTATTGCTTTGTATTGAGCGTTGTGTAGTAAGTGTTTGAGGTTGCGATTGACGTGTTATTATATTTTCTGGGATGCTGTAAGATGTACTAAAAAGAAATTTATTAATTAAATGAACTGGGTAGGAATTGTCAAGTAGAAAGCCCTTAAGTTTTCTGAGCGACTCATCTCTGTAGTCTGGGTGGGTTAATTTGACTGCTCTAGTTTTCATACCTAGTATGAGGTTTATTTTGGATCTCAACGGGTGGTATGAGGAAAAACTTATGAATCTGTTCGAGCAGTATGGTTTTCTGTACCATTTGGTTCTTAGAACGTTGTCATCCGTACGGATTACCAACATATCCAAGAAAGGAATGCCACCGTTTGATTCTTCTCTCTTCTTTGGTGAATTAAATATGCTGGTTATAGGAGTTAAAAATATCCAGTGCTACATCAGTTCTACCTTTTGGTACTGCCAGGATGAGGTCATCAACATACCGTTTAATAAGAGGTATATGAAAAGGCATAAGTTCAAGACAATCGCTAACCAAGTCATCAAGAACAAAATTGACAAGAATAGGTAAAATTTTAGATCCCATAGGGGTTCCAAAAATTTCGAATATAATATAATTTCGAAAGCTCGACTAACAAAAAAGGTTGTTTCACTACCTAAGGCTATATATATATATATATATATATATATAATATATATATATATATATATATATATATATATATATATATATATATATATTTGGGGGACAAGCCAAAAAAAATTTTTTTTTTGATTTTCTTTGGTCCTAGCCCCGCAAAAATGTTCAATCCTATGAAAAATAAAGCCCTTTAATTTTTAGAAAAAAATATTAATATTTAGACGTCATATCCAGAGATTGAAATTTTACTTTTTCTTCTCAATCGTTTTTTTCCGCTTCAACAGCCCCCCGTTAGACTTCTGATTTGAATTTAAGGAATATGAAGGTGTTTCCTTGTATATTTTTTGATGCTGAATCTGCTTCCAAGGGCTGTTTTCCCCTAAAATCCTTCAGTTTCTGCATTGTTCAGGTATTCCGTACGGAATACTATAGTCCGTTTGTTTGGAGCACATAACATGGGTTATAAAACATTAATACGTCATAAACCATAAGTGTCCGAAATTTCTCTACCAATTATTTGCAATTGTAGTTTTAATCACCTTTATTTTCTATCTCGATAAAACAGGGCGACCTCTTTCTAAAAAATATTTATTATATGCCTTCTAAACTTTACAATAAGCTATATAAATCAACACATTTCAAAGTTTATTTTAATGAGTAAATGATGAAACTAAAAATCTTATTTGTATCATAAAGGCTTAAACGAGTAGAATTAACAATTCTTAAGAAATAAAAATCTACAGTGTTATAAAGCTTAATGATAATAGGTACAATAAAATTATTTGGGATTTTACAAGTTATTGGAATATAATTAATCAAATTATTTATCGGTAGGTAGGTGCCTAAGTACCTAAGTATGCAATAAAAATATTCTGTGTAAGTATAAAAAAAAAAACAAAAACTTATAATATTCTTAGTTCAAATCAGAACAGCGATGGCTTCAACTTTCAGTTTTTCTCTGGTCAAACTTCGCGGAGTCTGTAAATCTGCATTTTCCCTGCCAGAACAGCCAACAAGCCAAGTCCGTTAAATTATGGAAATCTGTGCCAACATGACGAGAGTTGGATCAGCAACTATTCATAAATTTCTAAAAGAAAAAAAAACGCGGTCCTTGCAACGAACCTCAGAATCAAAACGAAAGGAGCCCTTGGAGGTCGATAAAGATTTTAAAAAACGCATTAGGAAGAAAAGTACACCATTTTTTTTATTAAGAAAGAAATACCTACACTACATAAAGTTTTGCAAGAAATCAGAGAAGACCAGATTTTAAAAAATGGAAATTCCTTCATAATCAGAATTTTCGGTGGGAAAATAGAAAATCTATTTTTATCGATAAAACAGAAATAATTTTTTGGAGAAGAGAATATCTACGAGCAATCAGAAAATTTCGAGCCGAAGAAAAAATATTTCTTATTTAGATGAGACTTGGGTTAATGAGGGACAGAGTGAAAAAATTCTGGTTTGACAAAAACATTAGGAGTGCTAAACAAGCTTTTATGGAAGGTTGGTCAGCTGGATTACAATCCCCTTCAGGAAAAGGTCGCAGGCTAATTATAGCACATATTGGTAGTGAAAACCGATTTCTCGACGGTGGCTTGTTGGAATTCGAATCAAAGTCAACTAAAGATTACCATGATGAGATGACGGTCGATGTTTTTGAGGAGTACTTCCAATAAATGATTGAATGTGTACCAGCAGAATCAGTTATAGTATTAGACAATGCCCCATACCATTCTCAATTATTGGAACGACTCCCGACAAATTCGTGGAAGAAAGCGGATATTCTTCAATGAATAAGAGACAAAATCTCAAACATAAAAATGGTATGTTAAAATCGGGACTTCTCAAAATTGCGAAACTAAATAAGCCACAGCTCAAAAAATACGCAGTCGATGACATGGCAAAGGAACGGAATATCACAGTGCTTAGATTACTTCCATATTATTGGGTTTTGAACCCTATAGAGCTAATTTGGGCACAATTGAAACATTTCGTTGCAAGGGAAAACATCATGTTCAAACTTCAAGATGTAAGGCAATTATTACTCGCCCGAATAGAAAGGATCAAAGAGGATAATTGGAAAAATGCCATTCGACATGTTATAGAAGAAGAAAATAAAATGTGGAAACTTGACGAATACATCGAAGAAACTGTGGAAATAGAACCCTTAATTATCAATTTAAGAGAAGTCGAGTCTTCAGATTTTGAAGATGTTGATTGTTTGTGATTGTAATTAAAGTACTTATATATCGTGAATTGTGAATTTGTATATATACGAGGCTGGTTTGAAAAGTCCGTGCAAAGTCCGAGAGATGGCATCCACCGGCGCGTATCGAGGTCATGTTTAGTTAGTAGCATCTCTTGAATGAACGCACACCAAGTTTCAGCCATATTGGTCTATTTCTTTGTGTTTGGCATTCGTGTGAATCAAGGAAGTCGAGTGATTTTCAAGAAATGGACGAAAAAGAATTCGTGTGGTGATTAAACATTACTTTATGAAAGGCAAAACGCCTCAGGAGACTAAAGAGAAGCTTGATAAACATTATGGTGACCCTGCACCTTCGATTAGAACAGTTTATAAGTGGTTTCAAAGTTTTCGGACTGGCCATATGGGCACAAGTGATGCTGAACGTTCTGGACGGCCTGTGGAGGTTACGACTCCAGAAATCATTGATCAAATCCATGTTATGGTGATGGATGACAGAAGAGTTAAGGTGCGTGAGATTGCTAGTGCTGTGGGCATCTCAACTGAATGGGTACATAATATTGTGCATAAACATTTGGACATGAGAAAGCTATCCGCAAGATGGGTGCCGCGATTGCTCACGCTTGACCAAAAACGGAATCGTGTGAAGTGTTGCAAGGATGGTTTGCAGCTGTTCCAGAAGAATCCGGAGGACTTTAAGCGTCGTTTCGTCACTGGATACATTACTATACTCCTGAAACCAAACAACAATCTAAACAATGGGTTACCAAGGGGGAATCTGCACCAAAAAAGGCGAAGACCCTTCCTTCGGCCGGAAAGGTTATGGCGACTGTCTTTTGGGATTCGCAAGGGATAATCCTCATCGACTATCTGGAAAAGGGTAAAACTATTACAGGTGAATATTATTCATCGTTATTGGACCGTTTGAAAACCGAGCTGCAAGAAAAACGCTCGCAACTGGCCCACAAGAAAGTCCTTTTCCATCCCGACAACGCACCAGCACACACCTCAGCAGTTGTGGTCGCAACATTAATGGAAATAGGATTCCAACTCGTTTCACATCCCCCCTATTCTCCAGACTTGGCTCCCTCGGACTACTATTTGTTCCCCAATTTGAAGAAATGACTGGCGGGACAAAGATTTTATTCAAACGAGGAGGTGAATACAGACACTAATGGATATTTTGCAGACTTGGACAAATCCTATTATTCGGAAGGGATCAACAAACTAGAACATCGTTGGACGAAGTGTATAAGCCTAAAAGGAGACTATGTCGAAAAATAAAAAAGGTTTACCCCAAACACATAAGTAGTTTTTATTTTTGCACGGACTTTTCAAACCAGCCTCGTACATAGATCTATAGATTAAAATTTTTTTGATAATAAATCTTATATTTTATTTTTAAGATAATTTTATTTATTAAACACTGAAAGCAGGTTACGCTCGGACGGCTATGCTACCGATGAATCCTCATTTACATTTTATGACTCTATTGTTTAGCAGAGGTTTTCTGTCTAAAATAAGTGAGCCCTGAAAAATAATTGAAAACAGGTAGCAAAATCCAGTAAAATGCATAAGAAATCTCTTTTTTTTGGGCGCACTCTAACATGTACTTGCATCTACAATGAGAGAATGCTGCTATCAACTCCGAACAAATACACTTTAATAAAAAAAACAATGAACTCGAAATACATCAATTACCACAAAGTGTATCTTAAAATGATTCCCTGGAATCATGGTAAACTTCCAAGATATTTTAATTTTTTTAATAATATAGCATTAATGTAGCATGATTGAATTATGTTTTGCAACAGTCCGTGATGAGTCCGTGCCAGTTGTGTAAAAACTCCTTTTTAACAAGTGCGAGATGTAAGGTATAATTTAAACCTCGGAGGCAAGAGCATCCTAGTCCGATAGTAAATAATTGATAAAAGGTAACTAATATACAATTATTTATGTGGAACGTGAGAAGTATAAACAAAAACTAAAAAAAATCGTTTTACGATTGACTACGATTATTATTATCGTAATAATATGCCGCTCTTTTTATTTATACCCGTAGTTACGGTGTTTATGAAAGTCCAGTTATATAAGATGTTGCTGCTTATTTTTTTTTTCATGGATGATTTAAAAGGGCTGTCATGCCGGGAGATTATTTTTATTTATAACTTTTTTCCTTTTAACCTATAAAGAATGTATTTTTCGTCAGCTTTAAAACAAGAATTTGACGAGGGTTGTATGATAAGTACCTGGCCTCGATCAGAGATGGCGCTACTACTATTTAAAAAATATATCTTTTGTAAATATAACCTTGTACAAAAATCTTATCAAATTTTCAAGTCACTGAGTGGTTTAGTTTCTGAGTGGTGGCCATTTAAATATAATAACTTTTCCGATTTTACAACAGTGGAGTAAATATATAATAAAAGACTGTTTTTAGTCAATTTCCACTGGTTTATTTAAATTGCGATGACGCGTTTCGCTGTCGATGCAGCTTCTTCAGATCTACATTTTACACTGTCAAGTTAGGTTTAATAGTCACAGTTTTATATAATTTCTTAATTATAATATTACACCTAATTAAATTACATTGATAGTATTGGTAAATCCACACAGATTTGGAGTTAGGAGAATAAATTCAATAATGGTGAATTGCTTAAATCTACCTGGTCGTTGAGTAAAGTACCTGTAGTGGTGTTGGTTGTTTTTTGGGGGACCTTATTTGCTTTGTCCGGGCCGGGCTGGTGCGCCCACCACCCGCAGCCGACCTTAATCGATTTATTTGCATTGTCTCTAAAAAAATACTATCAATGTAATTTTAATTAGGTGTAATATTATAATTAAGAAATTATATAAAACTGTGAATATTAAACCTAACTTGACAGTGTAAAATGTAGATCTAAAGAAGCTGCATCGACAGCGAAACGCTTCATCTCAATTTAAATAAACCAGTGGAAATTGACTAAAAACAGTCTTTTATTATATATTTATAATGAATTTCCATCAAGTAGAAGCTACAACAATAAAAAATTTGAAACAGTGGAGTAGTGACAAAATATTTGTTTTTAAAAAAAAAACGAATGATGAGATAAAAGCGAAACTCAGTGAAGTTTATGGGGACTATACACCTTCATTATCGACCATAAAATATTGGACAACTGAATTCAAACGCGGCCGTGCAAGCATTTTTCATGAAGGTCGTCCAAATGCGGTTACCACACTAAAAATAATTGAAAAAATTCACAATATAGTGATAAATGATCGGAGAATGAAAGTACGTGAGATTGCGAGATTGCTGAGACCATAGGCTCAATTGGCAGTAGAAGCATTTCTAGTACATTTGTGTCCATTTAGTCTATTTTTTAGTAAGTGACAAGTTATTCCGATATATTTCTTCGGACAATCCATACACGGTATTGCATACACAACATTTGATTCATTCATTATGGGTATATGACTTTTTAAGTTTGTAAATAATGAATTTTGAATACAAAGAATCCCAAGCTAGGGTACGCAAAATGATTAGTGACAAAAAGAACAACCAATGGGAAAAGACATGCTCAAGACTCAACACTTACATAGGAGGAAGAAAAAATAATATGAGAGCAAAACGGAAAAGAGGAATCTTCTCACCAATAACACCAGAAAAATGGAACCAATGTTTTACAAATATGCTAACAGAAGATAGACCAGAGTTCAAAAGTAGCCAACATGGAAACCCAAATATAGTTATACGAGGATCCCCAATAAGGATAACAACATCAGAAGTTAAAGAAGTATGTAAAACGCTAAAAAATGGTAGAGCTCCAGGACCAGGAAACATCCCAGGAGAGATAGTAAAATACGGAACTGAAAAGCTATTTAGCGCTTTGAGGAACTTATTCCAAAGATGCATTAACACATCAGAAGTACCCCGAGGAATGGAAAATATCATACATATCAACAATTCATAAGAAAGGAGACAAAAAATAATTGCGATAACTATAGGGGAATAACGGTTACAGGATCTAATAGCAGAATATACGGAAAAATACTTAAAAATAGAATAGAAACGGAATACGCGAACGTAGAAGCTGAAAACAGGCAGGCTTTAGAGCAGGAAGATCCACAATAGACCATCTCTTCTCACTGACACAAATCCTAGAAAAGAAAACCGCATTTGATCAGGAAGTCCATGTCTTGTTTGTTGATCTAAAAAAGGTCTACGACGGCGTGCTCCTAATGAGATTGTGGGAAACACTACAACAGAGTAATGTAAGCACCGAAATAATTAAAGCCGTAAAATCCTTATACCAAGACGCAAGAAGTAGTGTGAAAACCAAATATGGTATAACAACAGGGTTCCCGGTCACAAAGGGTCTCAAACAGGGCTGCTGTATATCCCCAACGCTATTTAAAATCTATTTGGAGAGTGCACTGAAGAACTGGAAAAGGAAATGCAGCAGTATGGGATTACCACTGGATGACGATACTACACTGTACACGCTATCATTCGCCGATGATCAGGTAGTAGTCGCTCAGGACATCGATGATATGGAATACATGACACGAAAACTTATGGATGAATATGAAAAATGGGGCCTAGAAGTCAATATTAAAAAGACCGAGTACATGTGCGTCGGAGGACAGCAGCAGGACTTGAAACTGGCCACAGGACACACCATCAAACACTGTGCCAGTTATAAGTATTTGGGAACGAGAATATCTAGGGACGGAACACTGGAAGAAGCAATATTCGAGAGGAATATCCAAGGAAGAAAAGCGATTGCAATGCTTAATAGTATACTATGGGACAAAAAACATAACCATTGAAAATAAGAAGAGAATTTACAACTCAATAGTGAAAAGTATAATAACTTACAGCTCCCAGGTGTGGCCATTAAAGGAAAGAACAGAAAAAATACTAAAAGCTACAGAAATGGATTTCTGGAGACGAGCAGCCAGAAAATCCAGAAAAAACCGCATACCAAATGACACGATAAGGCGAGCTTTAGAAATAAAGCACGATATAGTGGACGAAATCAGAACCCAACAGTTGGTATGGTACGGACATGTACAGAGAATGTCACAAGACCGACTGCCTAAAAAGATTTTAAATTGGAACCCTCATGGAAAAAGAAAGCGAGGAAGACCACGCTAAAGCTGGAGAGCAGGAATCAACAAGGAAGTACTAGAGAGAGATCTGGAGGAGGAGGGATGGAGAAACCGGGAGGAGTGGAAATTAGGCATCGGAAGACGGAAGACGTTATAAAACCGATTGATATATATAAATAATGAATTTAGTTTATAGCAGACTCCAATGTTATATTTTTTCAAGACCCATTTCAGCTTTTCAGAAAGTTTCCCTTGTTTAAGGAAGTGCTAAAAATTTATCACGGTTTTGTTTACTATTTTTGGTGTTGTTTTTTGAGTTATTATAAAACTTGTATATTCTCTTTTTTATTGTTCGATTGATGTCAGCATGTGGGAGCAGAACATTTTAACAATTCATTTGGATGTGAGAAAGCTTTCCGCAAGATGGGTGCCGTGATTACTCACAATCTACGATAAAAACTCACGTATGTCAACTTAAAGAATATTTTTTTAGATGTTAAAACGCAATCGGAATGATTTTTGGCGTCGATTCATAATTGCTGACGAAACATAGATTTATCACAGCACAACAGACATCAAAGAACAGTCCAAACAGTGGGTTTTCTATGGCGAACTGGTGCCAAAAAAGGCCAACAAAGTTATGGCCACAGTGTTTTGGGGATGCATGCGGCATAATCCACGTTGATTATCTTGAAAAGGTAATTAATGGGGAGTACCATGTCAACTTACTGAATCGTTTCAACCGTGCTGCGAAAGAAAAACGTCCGCATTTGGCAAAGAAAAAAATTCTATTTTTTTTTATGGGTCTAGCACACGTACTGCAGGCAAGAAGTCCCTAAAGCGCTAAATTGTACAGGAGCGACATGTGTGCGGAAAAAGTGATTCACGTTGTTCTTGACTCGCTGTAAATTGTACTCGGTGGGAAAATTATTCCCCAAGGAATGAGGTTCTCCATATAAAAGCGTTGAACCAGGAATAACAAGCTGAACCTCATACGGCATGTTAAGAATTAGCGCGACGTGTACTTCTAACATGCACCGCTCTGGGAGGAATTAAGCGGGGCCACATCCTTTGAACACTTTCCATGAAAATACTTGTAGAATAGGCTCAAGTCGCCAACCGTTCTTCGATGTTCCAACGTATCAAGGCCGCCGGTCAGTTCCGGGTCTCCAATCATACGAACAGCTCTTCTCTGAACAGAATCCAACAAATGCAGTGTATGTTTGGGAGCGGAGCCCCAAACATGGGAGCAGTATTCCATAGTTGGTCAAATTTGAGCTGTGTAAAGAATTAACAGTGATTGTGGAGTGTAAAGCTTTCTGGTTCGAAATAATATTCCCAACTTTTGAGAAGCTCTCCGTGCTATGCCTGCAACATGTTCATGCCAGGACATATTTGCTCCCAAATTAACTCTCAACAAATTGAGTGACGACGTTAGAGGATTGAAGCGCCCCGACATAACTATGTCGGGTTTAGCAACGTTAACTTTTTTATAAAAAACTGCCGCCTGGGTTTTATATGTTAAATTCCACTTGGTTACTGTCTCCCCAAGATAGAATTTCTTCCAGGTCTTTGTTAAGTTGAATGACTTCCTGCTGTCTGCGGATATTCGCCCCTGAGCAGCCGATGTCCGAGCGTTCAAAGGGAATGAAGCGTACTGTCATCTGCAAAGCTGTAGATTGGATTCTCGGTCTTTTCCAGCAGATCGTTAATGTAAATGAGAAAAAGAGTAGGAGACAGTATGGAGCTTTGAGGTACACCGGCGTTGATAGTGAAGGTGTTAGAAAGAAATCAGTCGACTATCACTCGTAAAGAACGGAAATATGAGAGCCACAAACAGAACTTTTCAGACATACCATAAGAGCGTAGCTTAGCCAACAGCCCATCATACCAAACACGGTCGAATGCCTTGGATATGTCAAGAGCAACCGCTCTAGATTTCTGTTCAATCCTTCAAGATATTTTAGAAGATGCTGATTGATAGCCTTTTCCATGACTTTCAATATTATTGAAAGCAGTGCGATTGGTCGGTAGTTATTTGGCAAGGTCTTCTTGCCTTTTTTAGGTATCGGCTGAACTGTGGCACACTTCCAGCAGGAAGGAAATATTCCCTTTCTGTAGGAAGGTTGAAAAGTCTACAGAAAACTGGTCTTAGTTCCCTCGCACAGTTTTTGAGAACTATGGCAGGTATTCCGCCAGCGCCAGAAGCTTTTTTGGTGTCTAGCTTCATTAAAACGCTTTATGATACGCTGTCTGAAGTGAATAGTAGGTAGTGTTTTTCCTTGGAAATCGACAGTAGAATGTGAAACAAAGAGTTCAGCCAACAAGTTCGCTTTCTCAACAGGTGTCGTTGCAATAGAATTATCTGGCCGTGTGAGTGGTGGTATGGTGGATTTGGTGAAATTTTGACTGACTGCCTTAGCGACTGACCAAAAGGACCTGGAAGATTCAATAAGAATATCTACACGTTCAAAGTATCTTATCCAATATAACAATCTTATTTCCTTTATATCTGCTTTTAAATAGAAGAACCTTATCGCTTTTGCCTAGAAGAAAATAAGATCAAGTATGTCTTAGGAAATCTCAAAGTAAAGATTCCTAATTGTGAGAAAAGTGGAATCTATGAAATTAGTTGTAATGATTGCGACAAAAAGTATGTTGGGCAAACTAAAAGGTCAATTAAAACACGATTTAAAGAACATTAGCACATTGAAAAATACAGTAGAATAGAAAAGTCTAGCGTTGCCGAACATGCCCTTGAAGCTGATCATACTGTAACATTAGATAATCTAAGATTAATTAAAAATGTATCTGATAGGAGACGCATACGAAAGTATGGAAATTATAAAATGTTAAAGTACTTAAATAAAAACAGAGGGCCTATCCCTTATAGTCCCCTCTACTGACTACCTGACCGGAACTGATGGCCTCACCTATGCCATTAGTTCCGCCTGAGTAATTCATGTGTTAAGCTAAGTGTAAATAAGGTAGATTTGTAATTTAGCTTTAGTCAATCATCACTCCAGATGAAGCTAACATGATTAGCGAAACGTGCAAAAATAAAGTGCTTGGTGAAATAGTGATATATACCGAGTAGTGTCATTGTGCTAAAGATTACACATTCCCAACATAATGGTGTTTTATTTGTTTTTACTGGAAAAATTATGTGAATTTTTTTTTTCAGTAGAAAAAATCTCCATCAGTGACTAATCAGTTCTACTATTTCTGAAACAGCTCTTTATCATAAAAGGTTTGGCCACAGTAAACACACTATACAGTAGCGAAACTCAAGGATAATCGCATAGGAAAATCAGGTTCGTTTTCAGAAGGTCACGTGGCAATCCGCCATGTTAAAAGTGGACCAGCGCGAGATTTGAAATACAAATAAAGTTGTGCAAAGTTTTATCATTCAAAATAATAGATATAGAAATGTTTGAAAATTTTTGATTTGTTATTTAATAAAGCATGAGTAATATAAAAGTTAATGCAGCATGAGTAATATAGAAAAAAAACAAAAAGAATGGAGCACTTTGTTAGAAAATAAATGAATACAGGTGAAAAACTTGATAGGAAGGTATTTGATGGAATTCTTCATTTTCAACTTCAGTTTTTAATAACCTTATCCAAAAATTCAAAAGTCTATCAAAGTTAAACGTCACTGTTTGAGGTTAAAGTTTTATTTACATCATTTTTCAAGTAAATTTGTGATTAAAGATGTTTTTTAAGGACTAAATTAATTTAATTTTAATTGTCATTACTAAGATGTCAACATCTTTTAAAATAAGAGCATTTTTTCTAAGCAGTGTTGTGTTGTTTGGTGTGATAGATCTCTCGTTAATTAAAAAACACCGTATCTAATTTTTTGGTACTTATTTTTTCTTAAACTACAAAACTATATTGTGTAACTTCGAGAAAGGTTAATATAATATTATTAATGAATTATGAACGTATATGTATAGTTTAAAAGGAAAATAACTATATTTAATTTATAGTATAGGTATACAACAATAGAAATAAGTTCTTTATAGGAGGAATATTAATAACAGGTAACTAAATCTTCAAAATTCTAATAGTAACCATAATTACCATCAAAATGAACTTCGATTAGGTGTACTGTCCATTTAACGAACTTATTTTCAGAATATTTTACCCTCTGGCACACATCGTCTGACAAAATCATGTTACAAAAATTTCTTTGGAATCACATTAAAATTTTTGTTATTTTAATAGCATATTTGATTCAATAATCCATTTATATCAGTTATTTCAATAATCCCATTCCCCAGTGGTTTTATGATCTCAACACAACAATTAATATTTAAACTTTCAAACCCAGCTTATAAGAAAATAAAATATACTGTCTAAAATTTGAAAATAAAAAATATGTTGTTATAGGTTCTGTATTCCTTACAATATATTCACAGAAACTTTTGAAAGATTGGCATGAAAAAGGAGCAATGTAATTTATAGAGAAAAATAGAAAAAAAAAGTCACTTTCAGAGTATTAATAGTACTTGCAATTAAACAGTGTTAAATTTATCAGGTTTATTATTAGAAAAGGTGTGTCAAACAATTAATTCAGATGAAGTTATTGAAAACTAGAAGTCTCTTGAGAATACACCTTTTAGAAAAAAATAATGTTTTATTTATAATTTATCAAATATAAATAGTTTTAAATAACTAAATACTAGTTTACACAAAAATAAATGTTTCTAAAAAAAACAGAATTTGGAGGATTATTTATTAATCATAAAAAAATTACACAGGCACACAAAAAAAGTTTTTCACTACCGAACAGATCGCTATACCTATGTATTTTTGGGCGCTGAAACCGAATCCGAGGTCAGAATTGAGCAATCATGTCAGGATTTTAAATAACCATCCGAACTAAGTTTAGAAATAAATTTCAAGCTTTAATGACCAAATCACTCTACCAATACGAACGTTTTATTAAATCAATCAAGATTCCCTGGAAGGCCGTCTCTTGAGCAAATGCGTCTAAAACAAAATGTACATTAGTAATGATAATATTGTTTCATGCATCTGTATTTTTTCAAAAATGCATTTAAGATAGTGAAAAGTCGTCTTGTGAAAGCAAGCAATAGAAATTTATTAAAATAAACAACAACTCGCAACAACTTTAATCGCATACCATGATTTCTATGAAAATCATTGTTTCAATTTAAAACAGAAGAACTGCAAAAAAATCATTAATGCAGCAACTTAAACTTTGACGGATAATACTGTTGATGAATACATGTGATGTAAATAAAGCATAATTAAAATTAGTTATGATTTAGAATAATAGTCTTAGCGCGCCCTGATTGAGTTAGAAATTTCTTATTTGCAAATTTTAGAGTATAAAAAAGTGTGACTCGAGCAAATAATTTGCGAAAATAATTATATGGAATATTGCAATTCTCAACGGCACAACAATAACCTCCTTTCCCCATAATTATATAAATTGTTTCTCAACCTTTTCGATTCTCTTCACTTACAAACGTTTTTAATTCTCTTTTTCTACAAACTCTCTCTTCCTTCTGTCTTTATATTCATATAAACTGCAGTCACATCAAGAAACGATGGACAATACATTTCCAAAGACACATTCCGAGATCAGATGTAAACACTGAGAGGCCATTTTTGAAAAAGGACCCGTCGACGCACGCACGCGCCGTCAAAATCTCGTCACCAAATTGGAGCTCAGTTTCGCTACTGTAGTATGTTTACTGTGGTTTGGCTGTGCAGTAAAAACCATAATTTAATATTTCACTCAACGAAAAATTCTATATGTTCTTATAATAAAATCACTCATTACAATTGTAACTCACTTAATTTGATCGTCAGATTGATTACGTTGATTATAATGCTAGGTCATGGTTCGATGGATACCAGCCTTGGTTTGTGCTTTTTTCCAAACTCATACAGCGTTGTAAAATTAGAAGAGTATAGATCATGCAATAATAGGTCAAACGTTGCAATGCCGTAATATCTCTCCGTTCAACAGCAAATACCTGGAAAATTGGGGCAACTAGTTGCTGCTGGTAATCGGGTATATAAAAAAATATTTTTCTTTATAAACCAAAGTTTAATTAGTGATGAATAGCTATGGTATGGTTAAATAGTAATTTAAATGCATTGTAATTATGTTTGTTGCTTGACGAATTTACAGCGGCGAAATACTATTTACAAAAAACGCGTCATAGAGTATTTGCATATTTGTCGATTCCTATTTACAATATGTAAACATAACACTTCTAACTAATGAGATTTAATATGAGGAATTTTCGACAATGAAACGTTGTACATTCAAAGGCAGTAACGAGGAACACAGAGAAGAATCTTCTCTGCAAGCCCAAAAAGTGTCACTGGTTACTTTTAGAGCACTTACATTGTTTTGAGTAAGTTATTTTCCTACAGTCTGTCAAGTAAGAACGTGTTCGCGATAATTCATTTTTGGTAGATGCGATTATAGGGATTCAACAAAAGATCGGTAGAGTGGACCTTTGTCTCCGACGCATTTTAGTAAAAGTATCAGTCGATTCCGAACTTTCATCGAAATCACGTAAAATCCAAAATGAATTACTTGTTTGCTCGTCGGTTCAAGGCAGTCTGTCTTTTTTTTTTTTTTTTCATCCAAAATATATTAAAAAGTCGGTATCGTTTGTGAAGAAGTGAGTAAATCATTTTAACGAGACAAAAAATGTCGACGACTTGCCAAGACGTGACTTGGTAGGAAAAGTCACTCCGAAAGTCGAAAGACGAATCGTGTCTTTGTTTTCACGGGACCCGAAATTGACGCTACGTCAAGGAACGGCAAAATTAAGAAAATCGGGTTTGAATGTGTTCCATGTGACAATTCGACAACATCTTCGTGCTCGTGATGTTAAATTCCGAAACATGTTGAAGAAACCTTTGCTGGGCGAAAATCACGTAGCGAAGTGGGCTTGTTTGGGCCCACGATAAGATACTAGAGTGACCCTCACAATCACCGAATGCCAACTCTATTGAAAACGTTTTGTCCCTTGTAAAGAGAAAGCTCAGGGGCAAGACTCTGAGGACTTTGACTCAATTGTCTCACGAGATTCGAAAAATTTGCAGAGTATGCAGAGAATAGCGTCGACAGCATGCTTACAGGAGGCGTTTCGACAGGTAATTGCGCCGTTGTGAGCACATCAAACAATATATTGGTGACAACATTTTTTTTTTCCAGAATACGAGCGGAGTACTTATGGAATCACTTCGGTATCTGTCACAGTCGATTATCTCCGAAACTATTTAACGGAGAAAGTTGAAATTTGTCACAAACACAGGAACTGATGGCCCAGTCACCGACGTGTAGTTTTGAAAGTTAAATTTTGACTTCAGGGGTAAATTTTTGGGTGGTGAAATCGGAAATAAAAAAGGAATCAGGATCATCTAGTGGGGTGTCAAATAAGAGCTTGTAAAACGAGTTCAAAAATAAATATATATGTTGTAATACTCCAGCAAACTTTTCTTTATATTATTTTTAAAAAATCGCTGTCCCCAATCCAAAAATTTCGAAAATATCCGGGAATATTCTCCATAAGATGTAGATTGAACGAAAATTATACTTTTGATAATTTATCTGGTATATAAAAATAACTTTTAAGTTTTTTGATATATGTTTCGGATATATACAAGTATCCATCCTGTGTAATAATAAAACAGGCGAAGTGCATGTCGAACTTGCGCAATTAGTGTTTCGTACATTGATTGCTTTTAAAATAAAAAAAAAATACGGAGGTATAAAATGATTAATGGCTTCACAAAACACACCCCACATGACTTTTCAACAAAGTTTCTTTTCGATCTTTACTGAAAACTGATGACCTTGAAATTTTTGTTTTTTTATATACCAAATAAATTATTAATTGTCGTGATAATTTTCTTTCAATCTACACCCTGTGGAGAATATTCTAGAATTTTTTTTTTAAATTTTTGATCAGTACTTCGAAAATAGGGAAGAGACAGCGATTTTTGGAAATTTTTAAAGATATAATACAACGAAAAGTGTGCGCAAGTATTACATTATATACAGTCAGTCCAAAAAGTTTCCATACACCACCTGCTGTCTATATTATTTTTCTGTTAGGTTTATCAATTAATTGGAACTATGAAAAAACATGTTTAAATTAATATTTGAAATTTAATCAACGAGGATACACTCAAGAACTGCATTGAAAAAGACATGTCATATTCAGCCGCATTTTATCAAACCCTATATTGCTAAACTGAAAACAAATGAATAATTCTCGGCCATACTTTATAATCTCTCACTTGTTGCTAGTAATTTTGCAGTGGGTTTGCAAAGTAGAATTAATAACCGGTCAAGTGCAAGTTGAACTTGCGCAATTAGTGTTCCGTACGTTGATTGCTTTTAAAATAAAAAAATTTTGTTACAGAGGTATAAAATGATCAGTGACTTCACAAAATACACCCCAAATGAGTTTTCAACAAAGTTTGTTTCCAATCTTTACTGAAATCTGATGAACTTGAAATTTTGTTTTTTTTTATATACCATATAAATTATTAAGGGTAATGCACTCGTGATAATTTTCGTTCAATCTACACCCCGTGGAGAATATTCCAGAATTTTTTCGAAATTTTTTGATAAGTACTTTTCGAGATAAGGCCCGGGACAGCGATTTTTCGCGAATTTTTAAAAATAATACAAAGAAAAGTGCGCGCAAGTATAATATTATATATATATTTTTTACTCGTGTTTTCACAAGCTTTCATTTGACACCACACTCGATGACCCAGTAAAAAAAAATTTTTTTCACTTCCGACTTCACCCCCCAAAACTAACCCCTTAAGTCAAAATTGAATTCTCAAAACTACATGGCTCTGATGAGGCCATCAATTTCTATATTATTACCAAATTTCACCTTTCTATGTCAAATAGTTTCGGAGAAAATTGGGTGTGACAAACAGACAGACAGACAGACAGACAGAAGACAGACAGACAGACAGACAGACAACACCGAAGTGATCTTATAAGTGTTCCGTACGGAACACTAAAAATGAGCGAGAGAAATTGTGAAATTCCATTTCAAGTTCGAAAGATCATAATTGATTTGTGGAAAGATGGAAAATCGTACAGAAATATAGGAAATATTGTTAAAAAGTAGCATGCTACTTTCAGTACATTGTAAACCAGTATAAATCAACGGTTTCCTATAAAATTCGGCAATGCTCTGGTCGTCCCAAGAAACTGGCTCCACGTGAAGAGGCCAGTATTGTTAGACAAATAATTATAGATTCCAAAAAAAGGGCACCAAAATTAAAAGAAGAAATACGGGAACTATTTTCGAAAAATGTTTCTTCACAAACAGTGAGAAATTGTTTACACAGGGCAGGCTATAAGGGGTGTACAACCAGGAAGAAGCCGTTAATTTCGGAAGCTAATCGCAAAAATCGGTTAGTTTTTGCTAGGGAATACGTTACTAAACCTCCTGAATTTTGAGAATCCCTCTGATGGCAGAACTAAAGTTTGGAGAAACAAGAATACCGATTTGGGACCGGCAACAGCACCGTCAGGCTATTGAATCCACCCTCCGATGCTGCAAGCGGAGTTTGTATTGAGCTCAATATTAAGAATTTTTTTTTTTTTGCAAAAAAAAAAATTATTTAGCTTGATTTTTACAAGAATTTTCAATCCACCTTCGTAGGTTGCCAGCGAATACAATTTAAGCATCTTCAGTCTGACTTTTTGACAAATTTTATGATTATTGTGACTATCTTGATTCAACTGTATATGTCATTTAGTAGAAATTTTTACGGTTAATATTATTGCGTAAAATTTCTGTCAATGATATTTATTTTTCACCGACTTTAAAAAAAAAAATTGAGAGATTGTTATTATATTTGTAGATAAATAAGCGAGAGCAGCCTGCTCAGATTTCAAAATTTTGCTTGAATTTGTGTGCTTATATATTAGTTTTTGTGTATTATATACTAATTGCTTACTTATTATATTTTATTATAATATCTTATTCTTTCTCCCTTCTCGGGGTTTGTTACTTGAGGTAGGGTCCAAAGACCAATCACCAGGAGTAGTTGGAGTTTGCAAAAGGTAAATATAATCAATCGCTAGATAACTAGTTTTAATTATTGATGTTTAATATTTTCCTCACTATTCTGCAATTCTCAAGCAAGACAGATTTTTGAATAGGGTCTGCGATACTTTTGTTTAATATGTTTGTTTTTCCCAGATAGTCAGTGAAGTTTTTACTGAAAAGTCCACTTACTGGTACCACTATAAGAATTACCATCACAATTTGCAGGCGATGAATTTTTTTATATTCTTCGGAGAGTTTTAAATATTTAGTAATTTTTTCATTTTCTTTCTGTTCTAGGTTATGATCATTGGGATGCGATATATCTAAAAGAAAGGCTATTTTTTGTGTTTTGTTCATCAGCACCATATCTGGGTGATTTGCTGCAATTAGGTTATCGGTGATAATAGGTGTGTCTCAATATAATAAATAATTCTTATTTTCCAATACAGGTTCAGGAACATATTTGTAGTAAGGCTCTGATTTCTGTTGTTTTGGTTGCTAGCTGTTGATGTACTATACCAGCGGAAAGATTATGTCTTTTAGTATAATCGATTGGTGCCAAAGCTGTACATGCAGATAGTAAGTGCTCTATGGTTTCTGACACTCTTCCGCAGATTCGACATTTGTCGTTTGATATAACTACCTTCTCTATGTATTTCTGGTAGTTTCTCATTCAAATGACTCCATCTTGTATTGCTGTAGCAAACGCTTCTGTCTCGGCATATAAAATGCCTTTCCTGAGCCATGACGTTGACAGCTCAATATTGGAATTGGAGAGCTTGTTAGAGACTTACTGTGCAGTGGTTTGACCATCCAATTTTTGTAGCTTGTATTATAGATGGGATTGCTTTTAGTTCATGGCTAAAGATGTGGAGTACTGAGTGCCTATCTATAGTTCTTAGTAATCTGTGTAATTCAGAACTCTCAGACTTCGTGAAAAAGTACTTCTTTAAGCCATTAACGAGTTTGCTATGCGATCTAACCATATCCAGCAATCCTCTTCCTTCTACAGAACGAGGCCAGTTTAATCTCTCGGAACATGCTTTAGGGTGGTGTTTCCTATTTTCAGTAAGCTGTACCCTAATCATTCTATTTAAGGCGTCTAACTCTGTGCGTGATCACTTGATAACACCAAATGAGTAACAAACAGAGAGCCCATGTGTAGCTTTTTTGGCGTTTAATTCTGTTTACAGTATCTTTTTGATCCGGGCTTTCAAGTTACTCTGTAATGGTTTCTGAACATCTTTTTATCTTATTACTAATGCCTGTTCATAACCGAGGTTTTTATACTTGGTATCGTTAAGGTATCTAATCTAATTTTCTTCCTGCAGGTTGTTCTATGTTTGTGGCCTCCCATGTGTTGCAATGAGTTTAGAACATTTATTCCATACCGAGTTTCATCTTTATCGCTGAATTCTTTCGTTATGTTTATAAGCCGATTAAGTTTAATCTCCGAAGCTGAGTCCTCAACATAAAATAGGTTGCTAAAGTTATAACTTTGGTCATCTTTTTTAATAATGTACTCCAATTCGGCTTGTCGCAGCATTCTGGACAGTGCGTTGAGGCTTAGAATAAACCAAAGTGAGCTAAAGGCATCCCCCTGAAATATTCTACTTTTTATATGTATTTCCCTAGTTGAGACATTTCTTCTGTTAACATCTATAGACAATCGAATTCGCCATTTCGGCATGATAGATTGCAAAAACTTTATGGTATTGGTATTTTATCTTATATAACTTCAATCTTTGTATTAGTCATGAGTGCGGTACGCTGTCAAATGCTTTTTGTTAATCTATCCCTGCTAGTGCCATATTTCGTAACCGATTTTTAGCATTTTGCGTGACTATTGTGTCGATTATCAGCTATTCCTTATAGCCTTGTGTTTTATTACGACAACTTTTCTGTTCTTCAGTTAAGATGTTATGTGCTTCGAGATGTTATGAACTTGTACATTGTGGATAGGCAAGTTATCGGTCTATAATGTTTTGAATTGTTGGTTTCATTATTTTTTGATACCATATACGTTATACCACCTGTCGCAAAGTCCGGAAAATCTTCCAAACAACTATTCTATTCAGTTGTTCGGCGAGGATTGTATGTATATTTGTCTTTTTCTACCTTTTTCTATTATGTATATGGTCATTCCCTGCCGCTTTCCAGTTGTGAGCCTTTTCAAGTACTAGCTTGACGTCGTCTACCGTGACTACTATACCAGCCATTTGAGGTATTTTTTCACATCTTTTCTCTTCAGTTTTTAACCAATTAGCATCTTGTTTAAGGTTGCCTTTATGACTCACACGTCTTCCTAGAATTTTTCAAACTGGCTTTGTTCAGCTCTTACTTGGGTAATGAGCGCATCACTGTCAAACAACTTGTGGAATTTGCCTTCGTTTTTATAAAACAAGTTGTTCTGTCTTTTTTCTTTTGTAGCTCTGATTGTATCTTCTCAGTCTTTTTCCTAACGCTTCAATTTTTTGTTTTAAAAAGTCTATGTGGATACTTGGGTCTCCTTCGAATGTTTTTGAGTTAATGACGATCTTCTTCTTCTTTAGAGAGTTTTTAATTTCCTTTTGCACCTCTCGGTCGACACTTCCTCTCTGCAATTCGCATATTTTTGTTAATATGCTTCGCAAATTCCCAACTTTATGCTCTATCCTTTGCTTTCAGACTGGTGAGGTAGGATAACTGTCCCCAGCCGGTTTAATCTGTATGCCCATATGTGATACCGTAGTTATTGCCATGCAGTACACCATCAATTGCGTCCTTTCATCCTCGTTATGAATGAGTTTGCTTAATTCGTTATTTAGAATCCCCAGGCATTCATTTGTTTTTTTGTTTGGCTTAATTTTTGGTTGCTTGGGTCTCTTTACATATATTCCTTCATAGCACTGTATATTTTTCTTGAATTCTATTAAGATTTTCTCAGCTAACCCGCATTTCTCTATAAAATAGAATTCAGAATTTCTGTCTCCGTTATTATCCGGGACATTTTGTGTGTCGTTCAGCATTTCTGGTTCTAAATGGTCTCTCTTTCTCTCTAGTATCCGAATTTCTGTTCGGTTTAATTCTCGCTCTATTTCAGATTTAATCTGTTCTATTTCCAGTTATGATAGTAATTTCATTGTGGTAATAGCATATAACTGATTGGCTATTTGGCCTTCATTTAGCGGATTCCCGTAGCGGATTTTACGCCATTCCACAAGCATTCTTCTTCTGTATCCCTGCTTACTCCTTTCGCATTTTGGATCTTGGAAGTACGAAAGCATTATATCTTGGTTGTCCTTTAATAACCATTTTCTGCGTTTTCCTGAGTTTATGACCTCTTCAGGAACATAGGCTGCATGATAAGTTAAGCTCATACGTCGAGGATCATTACTCTATCCATTTTTGCAATACTAGATCTAAGTGTGCCACTATTTAATCTTTGTTCCATGGTTTCGCCATGGTCTGTTGCAGGTAAATCATAAATTATTATATTATTATTATTATTGTTATTATAATTATATTTTCTTTGATAAACAAGTAGGTATTATTTTTCAGGAGAATTTTGTACTCTTTATCAATTTTTTAAAAATTGCATGGCTAAGAGGATGGCTGACTGCTTTGAAAAGCATGGTCTTTTTCTGAGCGACAGTCTGGATTTCGATCAGGCAGGGGTACTGTTCTTGCTATTCTGGATATGCTCTCAAGTATAATCGATGCTTTTGAGGCGGGAGAGTACAATGCTTCGGTATTCTTGGACTTGAGCAAGGCCTTTGACTGCGTCTGCCACATGTTGTTGCTTCAAGAGTTAAAATTTTACAAGTATACGAAAGTATACAGTTACTTAATTCGTATGTAGAAAACCGCAGCCAGAAAGTGAAGGTTGGAAGGGCGGTGTCATCAGAGAGAGAGGTGAAAATAGGTGTGCCACAAGGATCGATTCTTGGCCCCTTACTCTTCTTAATATATGTAAAATGATTGTTTAATATATGTAAACTAGCCGGGCCCGCGGCTCCGCTCGCGTGGACTTGAGTCACTACTATCGTCACTGCTTATTCCTTATGTTACACAACGTAATAAAATATCTCCCATTATTTCCCCTTATCTCCTAATATTTCTCCTTATCTCCCATTCTCTCTACATAATTTCCATTATCTAGGCTTATCTCTGTTCATCTCCCATTATTTCTCCTTATCTCCCATTATTTCTCTTTATCTCCCATTATCTCACCTTATTTCCCATTATCTAGGCTTATCTCGACTTATCTCGCAATATTTCTCCTTATCTCCCATTCGTTCTCCTTATCTCCCATTATGTCACCATAACTCCCATTGTTTCTCCTTATCTCTGCTTATCTCCCATTATTTCTCCTTATCTCCCATTATTTATACTTATCTCCCATAACTCACCTTATCTCCCATTGTCGAGGCTTATCTCGACTTATCTCCCATTATTTCTCCTTATCTCCCTTTATCTCACCTTATCTCCCATTATCTAGGCTTATATCGAATTATATAGAACATATGTATAAATTTATAAAAACACGTAAATCGAATAAGTGGTTCTCTAGTGATAAGCGCACTAACGGACAGACAGACAGACAGAGAGACGTTGCATTTTATATATATTATATTCTTTGCTACATGGTATTGTTCCATATTTAATGCTTTAGACAGTGTATTGCAAGAGAACGCGTTAGCGACAAACTTTTCTCCGACTTGATTCACTATTGTCGTCGCTACTTATTCCTTATGTCACCTAACGTAATAAAATATATCCTATAACCTGGCCAGAGAACATACGTATGTTTAAAAAAAAAAGCACGTAAATCGGATAAGTGGTTCTCCAGTGATAAGCGCACAAACGGACAAACATGCATGCATGCATATATTATAGATATCCTTTGCTACATGATATTGTTCCATATTTAGTGGTTTAGGTAGTGTATTGCAAGAGAACGCGCTAGCGGCAAACTTTGATTCACTATTATCGTCACTGCTTATTCCTCATGTTACCTAACGTAATAAAATAAAGTCTATAACCTGGCCAGAGAACATATGTATATTTAAAAAAAAAAGCACGTAAATCGGATAAGTGGTTCTCCAGTCAAAAGCAAACTAACGGATGAACAGACAGACGGAGAGACGTTGCATTTTATATATATTATAGATATAGATTATTATTATTATTATATAACCTGGCCAAAGAATATATGTATGGATTTAAAAAAAGACACGTAAATCGGATAAGTGGTTCTCACGTGATAAACGTACTAATGGACAGACAGACAGAGAGACATTGCATTTTATATATATTATAGATTAAGGATATTCTCTGCTACATAATATTGTTTCATATTTAATGGTCTAGATTGTGTATTGCAAGAGTACGCGCTAGCGGCAAACTTTTTTCCAACTTCATTCACAATTATCGTCACTTCTCATTCCTTATGCTACCTATCGTAATAAAATATAGCCTATAACCTGGCCGGAGAACATATGTATGTTTTAAAAAAAAAAGTACGAAAATCGGATGAGTGGTTCTCCAGTGATAAGCGCATTAACGGACGAACAGACAGACAGACAGAGATACGTTGCATTTTATATATATTATAGATGTAATAAAATGTATATCTATAACCTGGTCAGAGAACATATGTATGAATTTAAAAAATCACGTAAATCGGATAAATCGTTCTCGAGGGATAAGCGCACTAACGGACAGACAGACAGACAGTGAAACGTTGCATTTTATATATATTATAGATATAGATTATTATTATTATTATATAACCTGGCCAAAGAATATATTTATGAATTAAAAAAAAAAGACACGTAAATCGATAAGTGCTTCTCGCGTGATAAACGCACTAATGGACAGACAGACAGACAGAGAGACATTGCATTTTATATATATTGTAGATTATAGATTATAGATATTCTCTGCTACATAATATTGTTCCATAATTAATGGTTTAGGCTGTGTATTGCAAAGAAACGCACTAGCGGCAAACTTTTTTCCGACTTCACTCACTATTTTGCGTCATTGCTCATTCCTTATGCGACCAGTCGTAATAAAATATAGCCTATAACCTGGCCAGGGAACATATGTATGTTTTAAAAAAAAAGTACGTAAATCGGATAAGTGGTTCTCCAGTGATAAGCGCACTAACGGACCGACAGACAGACAGACAGAGAGACGTTGCATTTTATATATATTATAGATGATTGTAAAATTGGGTCCATTTTCTTTTTCAATTTTAATTTTTCTTATAAAAAAGATAATAAGCACTCGTATCATTGTCGAAAGTCCATCCAATAAGAGTTTAATTTTTTTGTTTAATAAACTACTGGAAAATTGTCTATTAACGCAAGAATTTTTTTTTAAATGGGTATGTCTATAACTTGTTAAATTACATTTAAAAGAGGACTTCGTTCATTAGTGAGGTTGCAGGCAGATGTACATATTTTTATAAATAGGTTATTACTAATGGCTTGTCTATATAAGGTTCTAATTTTATGGAAGTTATTTAACCAACAGTATGCAAATTATGAATACTATGAATTTAAAGTAAGTAAAAATATGTGCTATTTCTAATAAAAACTCTGCAATAATGGAAGGCTCGTTGAAAAATATGTACTTATTTTAAATCGTTAAAGCTACATTATCTTATGTAAAACCCATGCTCATCATCTTTTTAGACCGGTTTTTATTAATCCAAGCCGGCAAGACAAGATAAGGATGAAATTCTCTCAGAATAAATCATGTTACTTTGTAAGATTCTAATATCAGAATTTAAGATTTTACCGATACATTATTTTAGTTTGTCGATTGATACATAGACGGTTTGAAGGAAGGAATGTTTTCGATTTTCACTGGAATACATAAGTTAAACAGCGAAGGACAGAAAAACAAATTAATTGATACATTAAGGGGTAAGGCCACTCCAGGTCCCAGGAAAAAAGTTTAATTTCGGAATTCTTTTCAAGAGTATAATAAAAGCAGCCGAAAATTTATTTGAAGTACTGTATTAAACAAATATTTAAGTATACAAACGAAACGATTGCTTCCGTAGATTTCAACCTAGAACAAGAAACCAAAAATTTTCATTAATATACAGTCAGTCCAAAAAGTCTCGCCATTCGCCACCTGCTTCCTATACCATTTTCTGTTATGTTTAACTAATTAATTGGAACTATGAGAAAACATGTTTAAATTAATATTTGAAACTTAGCCAACGAGGATTAGTATTAAAAACAACTACGGAACATTTCATTTAGAAGTCACAACATTGTTATAAAAATGTAAACAAAATTAATATCAAAAAAGTCTCCATACACTTAACAACTACCAATAATAGTTTAACGGAAAATAACAACTTTGTTGTTATTTTCCGTTCGTTTAGTGGATCGCCGTTAGCTTTGATAATCTCCTGTAACCTTTTTGTCATGCTTGCAACCAGCTTTCTAGTAACTTCGGCTGGCATTTTCTCCCATTCGTTTAATATTTTAATTCTTTAAATCATATGTTTGCGAACGCGCCGTTTAAGTTCATTCCATAAATGCTCGATGAGGTTAACATCGGGTAATTGCGGAGGTGTTTGAAGCTGCTGTCTCACATTATGGATCATCCATTCTGGCACCAAGTTTGCCTGTATGTTTCAGATCATTGTCCTGTTTTTCGAGTGCTAATTTTTGGACATTTTCTCTTAAATTGTCTCTCAAAATGTTCAGATAAACATGCTAATCCATGGTACCATTATTAATAAAATTTCAAATCCCTCCAGCGGACATGCATTCCCAAAGCAGAACACTGCCACTCACTGTAGTGTCTCACCATAGAACAAATGTTTTTAATATCGAATACGGTATTCTTTTTTCTCCAAACTTTGGTTCTGCCATTAGACCCAAAAAGGTTAATTTTTAGTTTCATCACTAAGGATTACGGATTCTCAAAATTCAGGAGATTTAGTAGTAATTCCCTAGCAAAATCTAATCGCTTTTTGCGATTAGCTTCCGAAATTAACGGTTTCTTCCTGCCTGCACACCCCTTATAACCTGCCTTGTATTAACTATTTCTCAATGTTTGTGAACAAACATTTCTCGAAAATAGTTCCCGTATTTCTTCTTTTAATTTTGGTGCATTTTTCTTGGGATCATAATTATTTGTCTAACAATACTGGCCTCTTCATTTGGAGTCAGTTTCTTGGGACGCACAGTGTGTCGCGTAGAACATGCTAGGTGGACAAAATTCATGTTATGATTTCCAGGAAATCTTATTTGCAAAACGTAAACAACACCACCAAACCCCGAATTCCGAGAAAAGGTTGTTTATCAAATTTGCAAGTGGCGAGTCATAAGCGTCAGAAGTCAGGTAATGAGTTTAATGCAGCTCTTTCAATCACTCAGTTGCAATTTAGCGACACTTTCGTGCACATCTTATAGTGACATATTGTAATATTGTGAAAGTTTTTGTGATGAATATTAATACTGAGGGTAAGTACTATTTTTTAATGTATTTTTTTAATCAGAATCTATTAATTTGAATTTTTAGTATTTTTTTAAATAGCCTATATATTTTAGCGTGTTTTAAAAAAAAAAAACTTTGAAAGTTCAGAATATACAGACATTCACCTCTATCCGGGCTAGTTTTTAGATATTACACAGAAATAACTTTATTCTTCGTAAAAATACACATATTGTTTAGCACACTTCAGTACAACATGTTTTTTTCTTTTTTTCCAGAACACGTTTACTCTATTTCAAGGGTAGCCTTTTTTGAGGACTGGTTGAAACACACGAAGAATGAAAAAAACTCGCGTGTATATGACTTTCTTTCTTCCAAATTTCACTTTGGTGACATTACTGAAAGCAGCCAAAAAGAAATAAAGTTGAAGATATCCAACTTGTCTAATAAGTTTGGTGCCAAATGGTTGGCTTCAGGAAAGTCGAAGGAACGTTTTTTAATTAAAAATAAGAATTGGTTGGATGAAGCAGACATACAGTTTACTGCGAGTTCTTTTGCGCCAGAACCTTCAACATCAAGTGAGAATGTCAGGAAGACCTCGCAAAGATTTCGAGGAATCGTCGTTTAAAACGAAGAAACGTCGCGTCGTGGATCTCGTAGAATCCCGAAGTGTCAGTGAATTGGTGACTGCTGCCTAAATTGCTGTGCGTTCAGCAGGGCAAAGGAAAATTGCCAATGTGATTAGAGACATTAGTGAGAGCCCAGGTAATATTATTAAGTCTAAAAATACCAGTTCCGTTAATCCTAGGCAATTAAGTAGTGACGAAGCCTTAGCTTACTATATAGATTCTAAGTCAACAACGCATTCTTACAAACAAACTAGGAAGTGGTCCATGAAGGCAGGGCATAATGTGTTTCCGTCATATTTTAGTTTAAAAAAGTCCAAACGGCCTGTTACCCTGCAGAGGAGCACATTGCTATAACAGAAACTCGTGCTGAAATAAATTTGCAAGCCTTATTAAATAAAACAGTGGAACATCTAGTATTAGCACAGAATGAAGTTATCAGCAGTGTGCTCCCAACAAGTTCATCGTTTACACTTGTTAGTAAATGGGGATGTGATGGAAGTTCTGGGCACAGCACATACAAACAGAGATTTGAGAACACTGAATATACTTAAGTTATATGATGGGTCCAAAATTATTTGGCAAAATCCTCGGCCTTCATCAACTTTGTATTGTCGCCCAATCAAATTTATATTTGCCAAAGAAACGAACGACTTCACGTTAGTGGAGACAAATAGATTGTGGGAAGAAGTTAATGCTCTTCTTCCAATACTTATCAACTTTGGTGATTCTCAAATCTCTGTAAAACACGAACTTTTGCTGACAATGACAGACGGAAAGGTGTGTAACGCCTTAACGGAAACTAGTTCATCCCAAAGTGGCGCCACCCCCAAGACGATGAACGATGACCCCCGCGATGTTTAACAGCAATCAAGAACATTTTGGCTTTGGTTTATCTACACTTCATGCTTGGATTCGTTGCTTCGAATGTCTTTTACATATCAGTTACAAGTTGAATATTAAGAAATGGCAGGCTAGAAGCAACGAAGACAAAGCAGATATCAAGGTTCGTTCCGAGGAAATCAAATTGAAATTTAAGAACGAGATGGGACTCATTGTAGATAAACCAAAGCCAGGATTTGGTTCTTCAAATGATGGAAATACAGCCCGTCGCTTTTTTAAGAATGCTGAGATGAGTGCTCAGATCACAGGGTTGGATGTTACAGTTATAAAAAAGTTTGATGTTATTTTGAGAACATTGTCTTCTGGATTCGAGATAAACTTGAGTTGAATTCAAAAAATTTTGTCTTGAAACCAGAAAACATTATCTTAGTCTCTATTCGTGGTACTGTATGCCTGCTACTGTGCATAAAATATTAATTCACAGCACAGAAGTCATCAAAGCGGCATTGCTTCCAATTGGGCAGCTTTCCGAAGAGGCTCAAGAAGCACGGAACAAAGATTGCCGCAGATTTAGGGAGTACAACACCCGCAAGTGCTCGCGTGTTGCCACGAATAGAGACTTACTGTGCATGTTAATTATAACATCTGATCCTTTGATCAATAGCCTTCGAGAGATTCCCAAAAAAAAAGCCGGAAAAAATATGTACAGATGTATTAAAGTTAATTGTAAGCCCTAGCATAGAAGAGTCAAGATTGGAATCGTCATCATATTGTCGCACAATGCCACAAAATGATGACGATTATACAGTAAACGACTCATCAGAAGACTCTGATGATGATTATTAGGTTCAGCTACTATTTTTAGTTATGTAGTGCTTTCTTTATCAATAAATGAGTATTTTTATTTTACATATAATTACATTCAGTGTCATTATGCTAAATTTATTACAGAGCATTTATAACATTTATTTTAAAATTAAACAAAAACAATTTTTGACTGGAATTTTCAAAAACAATTTTTTTTTTGAATCGAACAGCAAGAAATATGTACCTTAAAAAAAAATCAAAAACATTTTAAAATACCAACTACTTATGTATGTATAATGCACAAGTTACCTACCTAAAAGGCAGGTATTATTTGAGTTTATCCTTTTTGTGTCAATAAAACTAAGTAATATGGATTAATTGTTTTCTTTTTAATTGACAAATGCAATAAATGATTTTTCATCTGGTTATTATTAAAAAATAATAATACAGTGTCTTTCATTTAGTTGCACATTCAAGTTTGTAGAAAAATTCGTGCACATACGCAGAATATTTTGTTTTTGTTATACAATGTTTTGTGCAGCTGGACAAAAAATACAGGTAAGCGAAATGCAGCTAAATGAAAGACACTGTATTATAATTTTTAATTCTAATAACCATATAAAATACCCTTGTCCTTTGGTTCCGTTATCTACCTGCTAAGCTGATGCAATCCTACCGCGATATGCAAGGGTGGCTGTATTACACAAATTTTATCGATATTGAGTACCTGCGATAAATTGTGAATAAAACCCACATTTATTAACCGATTTTCATGATTAATACCTTATTTTATTTTCCAGATACGCAGCTGTCAGAAAAATGTATAATATTTTGTTTTTCTTTTTGTTATTGCGCTTTTTTACCGAAAAAAATAATGAATTTTACACGAAAAAAAATTTTTTCTCTCCATTAATTTCTAAATAACTCCAAAACGATAAAAGATAGAATAAAATAATATTCAATCAACTTTAATAAAATTTTGTTACGCATTTTTTAATGTTTTATTTATAAAAAATCTGACAAGTTGTTCCCGAGTTATCGTTAAATATGTCTGCGTAGCTGACTAATTTAGGGGAAAAAATTAGCCACGCCCATAAAAAAAACCAACGCGATGAATTTTTTCTTAAAATAACTTAATATGCCTAGAATATACATAAACAATTGAAATAAGTGAAAAAATAATTTTGTCCAGCTAACTTGTACTAGTCGACACACTGTGGGACGACCGGAACGTGGTCTATTTTTATAGGAACCCGTTAATTTATACTGGTTTACAATGTACTGAACAGTAGCATACGACTATTTAACATTTTTTTCTATATTTCTGTACGATTTTTCATTTTTCCACAAATCAATTATGATCTTTCGAACTGACCGGTTATTAATACTACTTTGAAAACCCACTGCAAAATTACTAGCAACAAGTGACAGATTATAAACTATGGCCGAAAATTATTCATTTGTTTTCAATTTAGCGAGCAATAAATAGCCTGATAAAATACGGCTGATTATTACGTGTTTTTTTCAGTACAGTTCTTGAGTGTATAGAGGCTTTTTTGACATTAATTTTGTTTACATTTTTATAACAATAATGCAACTTCTAAATAAATTGTTCCGTAGATGTTTTTAATACTAATCCTCGTTGGTTAAGTTTCAAATATTAATTTAAAAAGCAGATGGTGTATGGAGACTTTTTGGACTGACTGTATATCAAAAACTAGTGGATGACGGATTTTGAGGTAAGTTATAAACTGCCTCTTTACAAACATTTTTTTCTGAAATTTTTTGGCTGAAAAATGAACATTTTTTTTTGAAATGTGCACCATTTTTCGAAAAACCGATTTTTTTTTAAAATATCCATATGTCATCCACTGGTTTTTAATATGTATTAATGAAATTTTTTGGTTTCTTTGTTCTAAGTTGAAATCTATGGGAGCAATCGTTTCGCCCGTTTCAGGCCTCGCGCAAAAGTGCATTATCTTGGATTTTGAGGTGGCCATTTTGAATTAAAAAGGCAAAAAAAAAATTTTGTACACTTAAATATTTGTTTAATAAAGTACTTTAGATAAATTTTCAACTACTTTTATTATATTCCTGAAAAAAAATTCGGAAATTAGTCTTTATATGAGGGCGTATTGATAAGTTTGTAGCCCAGCGTAGAAAAAAACAGCAAATCTCAACAACAATATGTGTTTATTCAACGTATCTCCTTTCAACTTTATATACTTCATGCAAGGGCTATGACGTAAAATAAATTCTTTGTCTTGGTTTGCAAGCCAGTCTTCGACAAGTTGTGAATAAAATGGCTGTCCTTTCAAATGTTTTTTTTTACTTTTGAAAATAGGTAACAGTCCGAGGAAAATAAATCAGGGGAATATGGGGGATGATCAATCAATTCAAAACCTAATACGTTTATTTTTTACTCAGTACATATCACCACTACACAAAACACTTAATTTTGCACTCGACGTGCTTTATCAGGGGCGATGGTTGCTTCGCAGCTAACATGATTAGAGAAAGGCGCGTCGAGTGCAAAAATAAAGAGTTTAGTGTAGTGATGATATATACTGATTAGTGTCATCGTGCCAAAGATTCCACATTCCCAACATAGTTTATTTTTGCAAAACTAACAGCGACTTGGAAACAGCGTCACTTCAGATAATTTTCTTCGACGTTTTTTTCACAATTTTTTGGCGAAGTTTAGTTAATTATGAACAGTAATATTCTCTAGTTACTCTTTTGCCGGTGTAAGTAATCTGTAAGAAGTATCCCAGCATTGTCACAAAAAACCGAAGCAAGGTTTTTTCCTGCTAATTTACTGCTCACTGCTTCGACTATTCCTTTGTCTCTGTAATGGAGCCTTGTTTCATACATAGTAATCATTCGATCCAAAAAATTAGATGAATCCTCTTCAAAACTGCTACAAATCAACTTGGATGTTGTGATTCCCAGTCGTTTGTGGACGCCGTTCAGACATTTAGGTATCCATCCAGTTGATAATTTTCTCAAATCCAAATCAAAATGTGCAACGTGAAAAACACGTCCCTATGAAATGTTCAGACTCTCTGCTATACGTCTCAGCCCTATTCGTCTCTCTTCCCAAATCATTTCATGCCCAGCCTCAACATTCTGTTGGATATACACAGAAATAGATCTTCCTGATCATCACTGATATCGGTTCTTCCTCGCTTCAAACCCATAACTCAATTATTGCTAGTGGCGTAAGAAGAACATTGTTCATTCAATGTGTTAAGTAAGTCGTCATAATTTTCTGTAGCGGACAGTCCGTCCAATAACAGGAACTTTAACACCGATTGATGTTTGATTTTACTAATTTTACAATTTATTTCGGTCATATCTTTTCACATAAAAACTTTTTAGCAAAAGAAAATCCGACTCAAAAAACCACCACACAAAATTTTGCCATTACAAAGTAAAAAATAATTCTAAGATAAGATTTTGCTTTAATTTGAAAATTCAATTATTAATTCCGTATTAACAAATCCTACAAATGTTAAAAACAGATACTATTTATTATTATATTATGATTTCTTTATAAAAACATAACTTTTTAAATCGGCATTAATTTTTTAATGGAATTCATGTGTATCTTATTATCTAATTAGATGTTAATATTATTAGTAAGGTTTATTATTCGTTACATTGATACAAAAAATTGGGCCGACTTTAAAAGGAATCATAATAATAAATAATAGCTACTTTTTGTGTTCCGTACGAAACACTTATAAGATCACTTTGGTGTCTATCCGTCTGTCACACTCGAATTTCTCTAAAACTATTTGTCATAGAAAGTTGAAATTTGGTACTAATATAGGAATTGATGGCCTCATCAGAGCCGTGTAGTTTTGAAAGTTAAATTTTGACTTAAGGGGTTAGTTTTGGGAGGTGAAATCGAACGTAAAAAAAAAAAATTACTAGGTCATCGAGTGTGGCGTCAAATGAAAGCTTGTGAAAACACGAGTAAAAAATATATATAATATAATAGTTGCGCACGCTTTTATTTGTATTATTTTAAAAAAATCTCGAGAAGTACTGTTCAAAAAATGTTGAAAAAATTCTGACATATTCTCCACGGGGTGTAGATTGAATGAAAATCATCACGAGTGTATTACCTTTAATAATTTATCTGGTATATAAAAAACAAAAATTTCAAGGTCATCAGTTTTCAGTAAAGATTGGAAACAAACTCATTTGGAGTGTGTTTTGTGAAGTCACTGATCATTTTATACCTCCGTAATAAATTTTTTATTATAAAAGCAATCAACGTACGGAACACTTATTGCGCAAGTTCAACTTGCACTTGACCGGTTATTAACATTTGTAGGATTTGTTTATACGGAATTAATAACTGAATTGTCAAAACAATATCTTATAGGTACTTTAGGATTTATTTTTTACTTTATAGTGGCAAAATTATATATGCTGGTTTTTTGAAATCCGTTTTTCTTTTGTTATAAAGTTTTTACTCTTAGTTTTAAGAACTAATTTTCTTATTTATATCTTTTATATTTCTACATCCTTTATAGGTAAATAATGCCATTATTCCGTTTTCAGTTAAACTTCATACTCTCAAGAAATTCAAGAAGCTAGTGAAGTTCGTTTATGCGAAATGTCAAAGTACAATCGGTCACGTTTCAAACAAGAAACTTCTTCAGAATATGATTATAGGCTTACAGTGACTTCACCCTAAATGAGTTTTTAACAAAGTTTGTTTCCGATCTTTGTTGAAAATTAATGACCTTGATTTTTTTATATATACCACATAAATTATCAAAGATAAGGCACTCGTGATAATTTTCGTTCAATCTACACTTTATGGAGAATATTACAGAATTTTTTCAAAAATTTTTGATTAGTAGTTTTCAAGATAAGGTGGATGGACATCGATTTTTGGCGGTTTTTTAATAATATTACGAAGAAAAATTTGCGCAAGTATTACATCATATATAGTTGAACCAGTGTTTTCACAAGCTTTCATTTTCACCTGTCGATTTCACCGCCAAAACTAATCCCTTAAGTCAAAATTTAACTTTCAAGACTACACGGCTCTGATTGGGCCATATATTCCTACATTTATGCCAAATTGCAACTTTCTATGTCAAATAGTTTCGAAGAAGATCGGATATGACAGTCAGATGGACACCGAAGTGAAAGAATCATCCAAATCCAGAGTTATCGGTGTTTTATTATAGAGATTTAAGTTTTTCTGGATTTTTTCAAAAACTACATAACCAATTTCAATAAAATTTTTATGGAACCATCCCGAATGTGTACTCTCTCGAATAAAGAAATAATCATTCAAATCGGTACATACTTGCCAGAGTTATGCGGGAACATACATTAACGAAAAAAAAAACCGACGAGTCGAATTGAGTACCTCCTCCTTTTTGAAGTCGGTTAAAAATTCACTATAAATAGCATAATAAAATCTAGATCACCAAACTTGGTGTACGTGTTGACTAAATGTCAAACTACTATCCACAGCAATCTCATTTGTTTTTGACGCTGAATAGTGGTTTTTGCTACCTAGTTATTAATATCCGTTGTACTTCCTATTTAAGTATACTCACTACCTATTATAAACATTTTATGTTCACTAACCAGTTAGAGGAAAGCTGTCCTAATAATACCAATTAGTTGTTTTACAGAGCCTTCATTTATATTAATTACAGGAGCGATAATGTTAAAGTTATAAGTCATTACATAAATCTGTGATATTTTTATTATATTGGTACATATAGATTGACAATAGAAAGCCAAAGAAAGTCGAGAATTCTCCCATGGAATACGGAAATTCATTAAGGAAATTAAACGCGTAGAATCAACATTATTATGGAGTAAATTTTGGGAAAAAATAGGATGTTTACGAGTCTTCTGAAATTAAGGGATCCAAAAACAAATCTAAATAGAAGTAAGTTGTTATCAAAACATATGGAATATAAGAGCCATCTAATTTGATTCACAAGAATTTTAAAAAAGTTTTCTGAACACTCTTAAGGACCAAGACATGCCACGGTGTACCAGAAACATCTTTTAATGACTTCGTCGCCCACTCCAAATTTTTCGACGGTAATCGATTAGTGTACTAATACAGAGCATATGTGAACATTTCTAAAATTTTGGGCAGAGCCGTTTTCAAAAAAAGTATATTTAACAATTATAAATGGAAAATTTCGAAAGAAAACATAATTTTCTACATTAATAATGTTCATTGAATTTATTTAAAAGATGTTTACATCATATTTATGAGTAGAGACCGGATTATATGCAACATAAAAATCTTGAAATATGCATGAAAAATGCTTAAAATATACATGAAAAGGGTCGAAATATGCAATATTAAATAATAATAAAAGTAGTAATTTTTAGTTTTTTATTTCAAAATCAGCATAAAATTAACAAGTTATCGACGATGTTTAAATTTAATTAACAAATTATTTAACATTTTTTAAAATTATTTAACATTTGTATTCTTGTACACGTAAACAATAAGGTATTGTTCCAAATGTTGGGTAGTAAGATTGTCTCTTCGATCACTTAACATATTTTTCTAAGTGAAAAAAAGACCGTTCCACATCCACTGAGGTAACTGGGCAGTATTTGAATTTGGATGCTATGTTAGCACTGGAAAAAGTTCACCCGTCCCATTAATAAAACTATCAATTTGACACAAAGGTTCAAAGCCTGGGTTATGGCACAAAATGTTTTCAAACTTTTCTTTAACTCTACGCGGGAATACATCTGGCAATGTGGAGTTTATTTGACGGATTTTTATTTATTACTGAATTGATTGGTCAACGCCAAACCTCGAGTTTTAAGCTTTTTAATACCCGCAGATATGTGGGTAACGTGAGTGCTAATCAAAACTATGTTTTTTTAATATCAGAATCGTTAAATGCTTCCTTGGATTGACTTACTGTCATAGCCTCTGCACTATCGAAGTCATTACTACACCTTTGATGGCCTCGAAATGTTCATTGTAAAATAGTACAGCTTCAATCCATATTCCCCCATCGAGTTACCACTGGTTCGGGAGGTAAAGGCACATTTGGCAGTTTTTCTTTATAGGCGTTATTGCGAGCAGGTGTTGATTCGTCTGGTATTTTTTGATTCAAGCAATATTCTCGCAGGAAATCTTTGAATGTAGGATTTGTAAGTTTGTGTAGAAGAATATTACTTGCAAGCAATGCTTCACATAAATCCATGCTAAAGTGGTTTTTTGTTTGCCTATAGGAGTGGAATCACTGCTACTTACTGCTGTTATAAGTTGTCGTGGGTCTTTTTTTGCAATCCTGCGATATGAAGACTTGTCTTCACATGCTGGTGAATTTGAAACTTTTTTGTGCACGAACCATTTTTCTCGCAAAACTCGACAATATAAAACATTTCCGTCGTATGTAAATGTTCCAGGATAATCAGCTACCTACGAAGAGACACTTTTTTTGCGGGTGGCATGGTACACGTTAAACTTTAACACAACACGTTAAAAATTACAAAAAGACTATACTGATGCAAGCGCGTCAACAATAATGTTAAAAGTAATATTTCGTTTTAAAATAAAAATTCGCTTCGAGAAAATTGTTTTATTTGATCCACCCTTAAACAAATATTCTTAAAAACTAACTACTTATCACTTAATATCTCGACCAAGAAACAAAGGAATAAAATACCATCGTAATTTTGGGTATACCCTTGGCACTATAACCTAATCGATGTTTTGACTATTGCAGGTAATGTCCCGGCGATAAAATCGGTTCCAGACGCCGACATCAACAATACCCTGAGCAATTCAATTGCCTAGTAATACCAAGAAATATTGTAAATATAGGGAAATTATGCATCATTACTAGATTTTGGGTAAAATATGCAATAATCGGTGAGAATGATCTAAATATGCAAATGCATATGAAAATATGCAAAAGCATATAATCCGGTCTCTATTTATGAAATATTGCAACTGTCTATAGTAGTATACGTGAAAACCATTTATTTGGGACGTGGTAGAAGGGTGTTGCTGCTCTGGAACCAAAATTATGGTAATTCTTCAGATTTTTTAAAATTCCAGGTCAAAAATCAAAGTTTTTTCGACATGTATAAATGTGCATGTGATAAATATATGCTAGATTTTAATTTGAGTGAAGTCAATAATGTTATTAGTTGAATTTAAGTTGGCTAGGTATAAAGTTGTAGCATATTACAAAATTACCTTATTAGTATAATATTATTTAATTCAACATATGTTACTCATGAAGAAAATCAAGAAAAATTATGATGTTTATTATGGATGAAAAAAGAAAAGATTCGATGAATAAAATTGCTGGATATTTAAAAAATAAATATATTTTAAAAATCATAAATTTCGACTCAGACGATAAAGGTCTTCCCACAGTAAATTTGCACTTCTTGTAAAATCTTAGTTTATGAGGCTGTTAAAAAAAGTGAAACAATTAAATCAGTTACCTGTTTATTCAACATTTAAAGCATTGCATAGAAATACGAGATCTCAAGAAGAAAAATTATGTGAATGCATTTTGTGCAATTTAGCGCGAAAACATCTAGAATGGAAACAAAAAAAATAGTTGCAAGGTATTGTCCAAAATGTACTATGGAAATGACATGCAGACAGCCACATTTTTGCTGCCGCTCAAATAATTTCGAAAATCTAACAAAATATGTAAGTGAAACTCTGCTTCCGAAAAAAAAAGAATATTATATTTGTTTGGAATTGAGAGCAGAATTCTCTCATTGTCGATGCAAATACATGTTGGAGTGCGCCCACAAAAAAAAGAGATTTCTTATGCATTTTACTGAATTTTGCAACCTGTTTTGAATTATTTTTAAGGGTTCACCCTATTTTAGGCAGAAAACCTCTGCTATACAATAGAGTCATAAAATATAAATGAGGGTTCATCGGTAGCATAGCCGTCCGAGCGTAACCCGCTTTAGTGTTTTAATAAATAAAATTATCTTAAATATAAAGTTATAGAAATATAAAATTTATTGCCAAATATTTTTCTTCTTCTATTTCCACAGTTTCTTCGACGTATTCGTCATGCTTCCACATTTTAGTTTCTTCTATAACATGTCGAATGTCACTCGGCGAGTAATAATTGCCTTACCTTTTGAAGTTTGAACGTGGTGTTTTCCCTTGCAATGAAACCTTCCATTTGTGCCCAAAGTAGCTATATGGCCCTCAATTCGCAATGATATGGAGGTAATCTAAGCACTGTGATATTCCGTTCCTTTGCCATCTTTATTTTGTTTCGCAACATTAAGAAAGAAAAATTTATTGACAAAAAAACCATCTAAAGTATGTACTAAAGTAAATCATATTATTATTTTGACGTAATTAGTAAAATTATACCTCGAAGAGAAAACATGTTCTTATTAGATTATGAAACTAGAAGTTAAACCATTCAAAATCATTTTTTAAAGAAATTTCTAGATGATCTTAAGCTAAAGTTATGAAGATTTTAAAAAATACGAAAAAATGAGTAAAATATGTTTACACAGATTTGTGACCGGAAATTTTAAAAAATCTTAAAATTACCATAATTTTGGTTCTAGAACACCAACAAACTTCTCAACCTCTCAAATTAATGATTTTCACGTATACTATTATAGATAGTTGCAATAATATCACATAAATATGATGTAAATATATTTTAAATAAATTCATTAAGCTTTATTAATGTAGAAAATTATGTTTATTTCAAAATTTTCCATTTTAAATTTTAAATGCAGTTTTAAAATTGTTCACACATGCTCTGTATTACTACACTAATCGATTACTGTCGGAAAATTTGGAGTGGTCGCCTAAGTCATTAAAACTTGTTTCAGGCACTCCGTGATGCACTATGTATGGGGAACCAAACCAAAGAATAATATTTCGACTTGCAACCCTCTAGGAAGTAGAAAAGAGTTTTCAGCGAATTAATATTGGAAAATATTTTAGAGTTGCGGATAATAGATCTCATGTTCTTCAAAGGTAAGTTTACTAACTAACATTATGAATTGGCGCTTACTTGACGAAAATCCATTTTTTGGAAGATTAAAAGACGAATTATTCAGATTTTCACTATATTTTATTTTATTTATCAAAATGAAATATATTAAATAGTAACTTAAATTAGCCGTGACATGTTTTGGTACATAGTATCTTTCTTAAACGGTTTTTTTTTACAGGGAAAAATCCGCCTTATGGATTCTGGAGCAGTCTGCGTCACCATAAAGGTGCTCCAAAGTGCTCCAGTTATGTGGGGCTCTCCAACCTGAAGGGTTGGCATACCCACTAAAACTCCTTGTGAGCTGGGAAAACCCTTTACTTCTTTTACATACTGAGATTTTTAATGTCTATGTGTGATTTTTTTGATTCTAACGCTATGGTTAGTTTTCTAATGATTTGAACTATGCTACCTTAAACCTAACTTAAAGCTAAAATTAACCTAAATCCCCAAATTCTGGGGAGTGTTGTGTTACAATGGCGTTAGTTGTGTGTGATGTTTACACTTTAGGTAACGTAAGGAATAAGCAGTGACGATAATAGTGAATCAAATCCACGCAATCGGAGCGCCGGGTACGGCTAGTAACCAGATAAATTATCAAACATAATGCAATCGTGACAATTCTCCCACTCAATCTACACTTTTTGAAGAATATTTCAAAGTATTTTCAAAATTTTTTAATCAATGCTTTTCGAGGTAGAGAGGACTGCCATTTGTGGCCATTTTTTAAAAAATAATACAAAGAAAAGTCTGCGCAAGTATTACATGATATATATTTTTACACTCGGGTTTTCAAAAGCTTTCATTTGGCACTCCACTTGATGACTTGGTAATTTTTTTTTTTTCACCTTCGTTTTCACTCCCCAAAACTAACCCCTTAAATTGAAATTTAACTTTCAAATCTACATGGTTCTGATGAGGCCATCAATTCCTATATTAGTGCCAAATTTCAACTTTCTATGTCAACTAATTTTCGAGAAATTCTGGTGTGACAGACGGACAGACAGACACCGAAGTGATCTTATAAGTGTTCCGTATGGATTCTTCGAAAAAGAATGATTTGTGAAATGCACCCAAGGGTTAGTCTGCTCCCTTATAATAAGGTCAGCAGTGTAATCACACTTCTTTGAGGATGACGCACTTCGCATACCAACTGATAATTCAAAGCGATATATGGAGATGATTAAGAGTCTTAGACTCCACAGTTTTCATGGTAATAACCAGAGAACTTTCCTTAAGAAGGAATCATACATTTCAAACACTTTATTGTCGGTCATTCGAAACATTTTTCCGAATACCTTGATTGCCAAGGAACGTAACATAAGTTGAACAACTAGTAACCCGAATTCGATACCGAAGATTTTTTTTTTTGATACTTTAAAGCAAGCTTTACCCTAATTTTCGTTCCTTTGAATAATTAACAGGAAATATACGGCAAGAAATAATGTTCCAACTATTTACTATCAATATCCAATAAAAACATTGATAAAATCCAGAATAAATTAGCCCTGGTTATTCCAATCTACATGTACAAATTCTTTCTAACATGAACTAACCCCTTAAGTGAAAATTTAACTTTCAAAACTACGTGGCTCTGATAGGACCATCAATTCCTATAACTGTGCAAAATTTCAACTTTCTCAAATGTCAAATAGTTTCGGAGAAAATCGGGTGTGACAGGCGAACACTAAGGTGATCCCGTAAGTGTTCTTTACGGAACACTAAAAGTGCGTGTAGTCTAAACAAGACTAGTTAAGCGTTGTACAAAAAAACCATGTTGATCGGTGAAAATACGACAATAAGAATTAGGAAAGATACGATTATACATCGGTTAATTAGTATCACAATAGGTCTATAGTTTGTAATATATGAGGAGCTTCGTCTTTTCAACACAGGACAGACCTAAGCCAGCTTCCAACAGAATATAAAAGGAAATATATTGATTGCCAAATTAAATCAAATGGTAAGTATATGAGAAAAATTATGTTAAACTCTCGAACAATAAAATTATGCTCAAAATTATGTCCAATATGACGGAACATCAAGCCTATAAAAATTTTGAATTGTTGTGGATGTTACTTGATGGAAATTCATAACGAATGTAATGAAAGACTAATATTGTCAAATCTCCAATTTTGTATCAGAAGAAGCTATAGTATAGCGAAACGCGTCATACAGTTTCAGTGAAACTAAATAAAGTGGAAATTTGACAATATTAGTCTTTCATTACATTCCTATAAAAATTGTTGATAATAATTCAAACTGTAAACCGTAAACCGTCCATAAAGTAGTTAATAAATTTACATGCGACATAATCTTATTACTTAAATCAGTAATAGGTTCCTTGTTAGAATTTCCGAAAGTAAAAAAGTTATTTAATACAAGAGTTTTAATATGCCATTTAAAATAAAACACAAAAAATAAAAGTTTCGTAAAGAAAACAATACGAACGGTGTATAACATAGCGGCATAGTGAGAGTTGTGTAATTAAAATACGCCTATTTGTCCCCCGATGTAAAATGAAAGCAAAAATATACTTAGCCTGTAACCAATAGTAGGTAACTACTAATAATGAGAACTTAGGTAACGCATTTAGCTACGGGCGACGTATTACACTGTAAGTGTTGCATGAGTCGTTTTCTTTTAGAAGATAAGAGATCATTAATGGATCGTAATAGACGGTCGGTGTAATAAGTAGTCTTTGTAAGATTACCAAAGCTCAAAAATGTTTAAAGTCAAAGATACAGGATATTAAATGCAGAGACAAATTGAGGATTCTGAAGGTGGGCGGAAAGAGGGAGAGAGCGCATTCATTTCAGGATCATATTTGCTATTTTACAACGTATTTTATTTAAGAATTTGTACACGTAGATTGGAATATATATATATATATATATATATATATATATATATATATATATATTAAGGATTTTCTACAGCTGACGCTCTCAGCCTTTGATTCCATCCGTTCCTATCTTCCCAGTCTCCATCTGTTAGACCTCTGTCCTCCATAGCCTCGTCCACATCGTCTCTCCACGATCGTTTGGGTCTTCCTCTTTTTCTTCTCCCTATACGGTTCTACTCCGTTATTTTCTTTATCCACCTATTATCTTCGCTCCGTTTTATGTGTCCATACCATTTTAATGGTTTTTCTTCAATGGTGTTTATTGCGTTCTCTTTGATGTTCATTCTGCTTCTTATTTCTTCATTTGTTATTCTCTCCATACGTGTCACTCTACAACATCTTCTCCAATACTCCATCTCTACCGCGTTAATTTTAGATTTATTTCTTTTGTTGATCGTCCATGTTTCTGGCCCGTATGTCATTATGCTTTGTATTATTGATTTGTATATGCGTGTTTTGTTTCTCTTTGTAATGTGCTTGTCCCACAGGATCGAATTTAATTGTCTTATGCATGTCCGCGTTTGTCCTAATCTAGCTTTAATCTCTTCTTCTGAAGTTGTTTTTTGAAATTCCTAAAAATTTAAATCTATCGGTTCCTTTGATTATTGTTTCATTATCTTCTAGATTCTCCACGTTTCCCTCCTTTGTTGTTAGATATTCCGTTTTATCAAAGTTTATTGCTAATCCTGCTTTAGTGTATTCTTCTTTCAGTTTTCTTACCATATAACTGAGGTCTTCCTCATCTTGCGCTATGATGATTACTTAGGTCGTCTGCGAAACTCCCATTCCACTACATTTTTGCTTCCATTTTTTTAATGTTTGTTCGAGGTATATTTTGAATAGTGTTGGGGATGTAGAGCATCCTTGTAATAGGCCTTTTGATGTTTGAAGTCTCTTCCCTATTTTATGTCCTATTTTATATGTTCACTGTGTTGTTTTCGTAGAGAGCTTTTACTGCGTATATTAGTTCTTTGTCAATGCCTATTTCTTTCATTGCGTTCCATAATCTTTGTCTTGGTACTGAGTCATAGGCCTTTCTTATGTCTATGAAGGCTAGATGAACTTCTCTATTCTTTGCCAGTTTTTTTTCCATTGTTTGTTTTATAGTGTATATGTGGTCTATACATGATTTCCCGACCATAAAGCCTGCTTGGTCTTCTCCAATTTTTCCTTTTATATTTTCCTCCATGATATTTTTAATAATTTTTCCATACAAACGTCCCATACTCGATATTATGCTTAGGCCTCTATAGTTTGTGCATTTTCTGCGGTCTCACTTTTTAAATATAGATACTATATAAGCTTTTGACCATTCCTCTGGTATTTTTTCTCCATTTATCGCTCAGCATTCGATGTAATTTATTAGACCCGTACTTAATCATTTCATTTACCACACCCCCAGGCCCTGCAGATTTATTATTTTTGAGTGTTTTTATTATCTTCTTTACTTCTTCATAGCTTAGTTCTATCTCTTTTATTTCCTTATTCTGTTCTTCTTCAGGGTTCTCTTCTTGGAATTCTTGTCTGTCTTCTGTTAGCTGCTTCTTATAATATTCTTCCCACTCACTTTCTGGGATGTACTCTATATACGTCTTCTCTCTATTGTTGGTCCTTAATGCTTTAATTTTTCTCCATGACTCTATGCTTCTAGTTCCTCCTATATAATATATCACTACTATATCAGTATATAGTAGATTGGAATAACCAGGGCTAATTTATTCTTGATTTTATTAATGTTTTTATTGGATATTGATAGTAAATACTTGGAACATTATTTCTTACCGTATATTTCCTGTTAATTATTCAAAGGAACGAAAATTAGAGTAAAGCTTGTTTTAAAGTATCAAAAAAAATTCTTCGGTATCGAATCCGGGTTACCAGTTGTTCAACTTATGTTACGTTCCTTGGCAATCAAGGTATTCGGAAAAAATGTTTCGAATGAGCGACAATAAAGTGTTTGAAATGTATGATTCCTTCTTAAGCAAAGTTCTCTGGTTATTAACATGAAAATTGTGGAGTCTAAAACTCTTAATCATCTCCATATATCGCTTTGAATTATCAGTTGGTATGCAGAGTGCGTCATCCTCAAAGAAGTATGATTACACCTTATAAGGGTGCAGACCTAAATATTTTCGAAGAATCCATTATAACACACTGCTGGGTATATTTATTGTACTTGATTGTTTTGGGTACTGAGAGGCAGGAATTCTTTTATTACATTTATAATATATATAAAATGCAACGTCTCTCTGCCTGTCTGAACCACTTATCCGATTTACGTGCTTTTTTTTTAAAACATACTTATGTTCTCTGCCAGGTTATAGGCTATATTTTATTACGTTAGGTAACATGAGGAATAAGCAGTAACGATAATAGTGAATAAAATCGGAAAAAAGTTTGCATCTAGTGCGTTCTCTTGCAATACACTGCCTAAACCACTAAATATGGAACAATATCATGTAGCAAAGGACATCTAAAATATATATAAAATGCAACGTCTCTCTGTCTGTCTGTCCGTTAGTGTGCTTATCACTGAAGAACCACTTAGCCGATTTACATGCTTTTTTTTAAATATACATATGTTCTCTGGCCAGGTTATAGGATATATTTTATGTTAGATAACATAAAGAATAAGCAGTGAAGACAATAGGAATCAAATCGGAAAAAAGGTTACCGTTAGCGCGTTCTCTTGCAATACACTGCCTAAACCATTAAATATGGACAATATCATGTTGCAAAAAATATAATATATGTAAAATATCTGTCTCTCTGTCTGTCTGTCTGTCTGTCAGTTAGTGCACTAATCACTTGAGAACCGAATCCGATTTACGTGTTTTTATAAATTTATACATATGTTCTATATAATTCGATGTAACCCTTGATAATGGAGATAAGGTGAGATAATGGGAGATAAGTATAAATAATGGGAGATAAGGAGAAATAATGGGAGATAAGCACAGATAAGTCCAGATAATAGGAGTTATGGTGAGATAATGGGAGATGAGGAGAAATAATGGGAGATAAGGAGAAATATTGCGAGATAAGTCGAGATAAGCCTAGATAATGGGAGATAAGGTGAGTTAATGGGAGATAAGGAGAAATAATGGGAGATAAGGAGAAAAATAATGGGAGATGAGCAGAGATAAGTCTAGATAATGGAAATTATGTAGAGATAATGGGAGATAAGGAGAAATAATGGGAGATAAGGGGAAATAATAGCAGATATTTTATTACCTTAGGTAACATAAGGAATAGGCAGTGACGATAGTAGTGAATCAAGTCCACTCGAGCGTAGCCGGGGCACGGCTAGTAAGATACATAATACGGTTATAATAAAATATTAATTTTAAGTAATTCAAAGTACGTTAAAATATGAAAATAGTAGCACAATATGCATTTATATTTTAGAAAATACAGGGGCGGCAGCGCTTCCACAGCTTCCATGGATTGCACGCTATTGGTATAATTCCATTACAATAGATCAGAGCTGGAGCTACCAACCACTGAGAGGTTGAGCTGATAATTTGGCTAAGTTTTTGGTAACTATTTCTAGTAACTAATTCAGACTATTTTAAATAAAACAGTTTGTAGCTGTAACTTTTACTTGTTCTTGATGTATTTATGTGTGTATGTATGTATGTATTTGAGAAAGTATCTCGTTATTCAAAAATCTATAAGTAATTTAGTTATCTGCAGTTGAATAACATTTAAAAATACCTTTAATTCAAGTAAACTGCCAATAGTTGAGCACCTGCAATTTTTAAAAATTTTTAGATATTTTTTGTTTTACAGTCTGTCAAGTAAGAACGTGCCCGCGTTAATTCATTTTTGATAGTTACGATTCTAGCGATTCAACAAAAAATCGATAGGGGGAACCTTTGTCTACGACGAATTTTAGTAAAAGTATCAGTCGATTCCGAACTTTCGTTGAAATCACGTAAAATCCGAAATGAGTCGCTTGTTTGCGCATCGGTTCGAGGCAGTCTTTCTTTTATTCCCATCCAAAGGGACCTAAAATGACAGATTCCGCGGCCACTAAATATATCAAAAATTTGGTGTCGTTTGTTAGGGAAGTTATTTTAACGAAATGAAAAATCTCGATGACTTGCCAAAACGTGGCTCGGTAGGCAAAGTTACTCCGAACCTGTGTCTTTGTTTTCACGGGACCCGACATTGACGCTCCGTCGAGGAGCAGCAAAATTAAGAATATCGGTCTTGAATGTGTCCCATGAGACCATTCAACAACATCTTCGTGCTTATGATGTCGAATTCCAAAATACGTTGAAGAACCTTTGCTTGGCGAAAATCATGTCGCGAAGCGACTCGCTTGGGCCGACGACAAGATACTAGAGTGGCCCTCACAATCGCCGGACGCCAACCCTATTGAAAACGTTCGGTTCCTTGTGAAGAGAAAGCTCAGAGAAAAGACTCTGAGGACTTTGACTTAGTTGTCTCGCAAGATTCGAAAAATTTGCAGTGTATGCATAAAATCTCGTCGACATCATGCCTTGAAGATAAAAGGCACACCAAAGAATACACTGATGGAAAAAAATGTTCTCCAACACATTTTTTCAAGATACGAACGGTCACGTTTTTACTTGACAGACTGTATTTTCCATGTCCATCACGGCCCTTTTGTCATTTAAAATAATGCTTAGATATTAAATGATATAAAATAATAAAAATAATATGCCATTTCAAATATCAATCTTTAAATTAATAATGACTGTTCATAGCAAAACCTTAATAGGCATACATTAATTAGCATATTTATGTATCAATTTATCTTCTATCTTGACTGCCTTTTTTATGATGTAGAGAAAATTGCGTAAAAACATCCATGACTGCAGGATTAACCGAACGTGATATTCCGAAGAATACATAATAATGTCTGAGTAAAGAAGTATAAATTGCTTACTAGTTTGCGGATGTAGATTGAAGAAATGCATGGGAAATGAACGAAAGACCTACCATGGAGAAGCAGCTTGAATTTTCAAAGAAATATATTCACAATAATTTTTTTTAGAAATCACCGGAGGGGACATAAATGACAGATGTTTATCGGGCCTGATTTTGCCCAATTTTTCTTAGGCTTTTTTATTCTGTGTAGCTCAGACACTAGGAGTTTGATGATGGGGCTGAGTGGTTCTTGTGCTAATAATATTCAGTTGAGTTTTAGTGTCTTTACCTAACGAGCATTAAATCGCCAAGTAAGTGATAATCTTAGACATAATGCCCTAAAACCGAAAATGATTTAGTTGAACGAGACGAAAGTGGGACTGAGGTGTCTTATTGAGACGTTGATAAGGTTAAGAATTACTATCCAGTTTGATAGAAAAAGCTTTTAAAAAAGTAAACTTTTGATTTGGAAGGATTAAATTACTAAAAACATGTCTTATTTCAACGAATTGAAGGAATTAGTTTATTTATTGTACTGATCCCTGAAAATAACTTTAAAGATTTAAGTAGATGAAAATAAACTAAAATTTTTATATTTTGATCTGATTGGTTCGGCTTGGTAGCAAGCTGTAATCAAAGTTAATTTGCTCAGTTGGTATATGGATGGAATTTAAGTTTTTGTTAAAAAAAACTGTGCTTAGTTGATCTAAAAAAAGCATTCGATAGGGTACAGTTGAGAGACGTTTTACAAATTTTACGAAATCATGACTTCAATAACAACTACATTAAAGTGATAGAACAGTTCAATAAAAACAATAGGACACGTATAAAGACACAGCAAGGACTCAGAAAGTACCAATATTATCTTGAATTCGACAAGGCGATAGCATGAATCCAACACTTTTTGAATTAATAATGGACAAAATAATAAATAGTGTCAATGAGGTCAATCGCGGATACAAAATGAGAGGAAAAGCTCTAAAATTATTGTGCTTTGCTGATGATGCAATATTAACAGCAGACAATAAAAATGGCTTACAGATACTAATACATCGTTTCCAAACCAGCAGCAGAAACTTACATGAGAATATCAGTAGAAAAAACAGAATCAACGGTTATAGCTAAAGACCCCATTAGATGTAAATTAGCCGTCTACAATAAAACAGTAGCATAGAACATGCACTGCACATACCTGGGAGTACAACTGTCGAGCTCAAAAAATCTATATTAAGAAGTACTCAAGCAGCCAAATAAAGCATCTAGAATTTTTGATTGTTTGAGGGACTTAATATTGAAAAATACCTACATGTCTACAGAAAGCAAAGTGCATATATATAGAACCGTGGTAAGATCGGTTCTAACGTGTGCAGCCGAAACAAGAGCAGAAACATCTAAAACAAGAAACCTCATGAGAAGCTACAGAAATGAAAACACTGCCCACTATCAAAGGAATAACCCTGAGAGACCAGGTACGAAGCACAACTACACGAGAAGAACTCAAGATTCAAGACATCGTCCGATTCGCCAGATCAAGACGTCGTAAGAGATTATAAGGATGCCTATTAGCTGGCTGGGTAAAAGATAAAAAACCAGCGACTGAAGAGCTCCTGGTCGACCACTAAAAAATGGCACGGAAGCTGGACATCTACGTCATAAGAGGCTTAAAAACAGTCGAACCAAGACCTTGGTCTTATAGGAAAAAGAAAAAAAAAACCAAATTTCGGTAAAAAAAAAGATAGAGATCAAGTATACTTCAGACGAATTAATTAATTTGGACAAAGAACACTTATTTGACATATCTTGACGAGCTATGTCGAACGACATCAAAACTACAGCTTTCATCCACTAAATTGCAAGATATGGGGGTTAAAAAACTTCCGTGTTGAGTATATGTATACCATACTTTCGGTTAGTTTAAGTTAGTTAGTTAGTTTAGCTGTATCCAATCCGGTACCAGTCGCTGGGTCATCCTACTACAGTTATATGGGTCCTGGTAATATTTAAGCCGACGACGCGAAACGCTAATCTAACTTTAAGTCCCCTATTTCGCCCCCTAGGAGAAGGAAATATGTACTTGATGATCGACATATCAAATGAGAGATTATTTACGTAGATTGATCAAGTATTTAAGACGATTATTAATGAATATTGAAATTTGCCGTATACTTAAGACAGAGTATGGAGAAAAAGTTTATCTTACATATTATAAAAAAATTTATACTTAATAAAAAATTCAGTATCACATGGAAATCGATAATCAAGCATCAAAAGTTTAAAATAATTGATGATATACAGGGAAAATTAAAAATAATCACTTATAATGAAGAGTAAAGTGTGTTTAAATTTAAATTCAAAGCAAAATATTAATTGAAAATGTTAATAGGAACTAAAAAATTATGCTCAAGTTTAGATTTATGGTCTTCCTAGTTAAAAATACAAAAAAATCCCGTAAACACATCTGTAATTGTCGGATTATTTATTGAATAAAGGAAAATGAAATTAATTAAAAACTAGTGCACTGATTTTGATTGTATCATATTTTTGTTAAAAATTTGATTTTTGTAATATGTAAGATAAAATTTTTGTCCATTTGTATAAAACTTTTTGGGACACACTGTATATCTGTATTAAAAGAACATTTTTGTATTTCGATATTCGGAAGGACATAAAAATTCTGCTCCAGTCGATAATACTAACTGCTTGGTGACTTTAAATTTTGTAAATACTATATATATATATATATATATATATATATATATATATATATATATATATATATATATACACTCCTGGACAAAATTAACGCAACAATATATTAAATCATACAAATCTATATAATGAATTAATTTTAATAATTTTTTATGAACATTGGTTACACTAAAAGTTAGAAAAAACTTATTCGGATACTTTAAAAGTGAATTAGCTACCAAATTTCTCTATAAGATTCGAATTAAAATTATTCTTAAGATCTAATAACAAAATCGTTGAAATTATGTAATAATGAAAAAAATAAACTGGGACACTAGTAGCAAAATTAATGGTGTAACTGGGACACTAGTAGCGTATGTTGCCTCCTCTACTTCGGATGATAGCGTTTATGCGCTTAGGCATGCTTCTAATTAAATTTTGGATAAAATCTTGAGGAATTTGCTCCCATTCTGTGATAACTGCATTTTCAAGTTTCCCTCAGGTTTCTAGGTGCAGGTATATGACGTTTCACATTTTTCTTAAGGTGATCCCATATATGTTCTATCGGATTCAGATCCGGGCTTTTTAGTGGCCATTGCATAATCGGTATATCAACTTGATTAAGATAATCGAGTACCTCCCTGGCCACGTGAGGTCGAGCGTTGTCTTGCATAAACAGGAAATTGGGCCCCACGAAATGACCGAAAGGCATCACATGTTCTATTACAATATTCTCAAGATAGTAGTCAGCATTCATGGATCTCGTACGGACAGGAACTAACTCTGTGCGAGCATCAAAGCAAATGCCACCCCAGAACATAACAGAGCCACCGCCGAATGGAATCCTTGCAGAGATAATGCAAGGAGCAAACCTCTCTCCTGGTCTTCGCCATACTCGCTCACGACCATCTGGATGTTTTAGACTAATCCTAGTTTCATCTGTGAAGAAAACTTGTTTCCAATCATTTACAGACCAGTTTTCGTGATTTCGAGCAAAACGTAACCTGGCAACCCTGGCACAGTGGTTGGTCTCCTACTGTTTAATCCAGCTTCATTTAACCGTCTTCTAACTGTTTTAGAAGAAATTGTGACATTGCGAACAGCTTCGAGTTCGTTTCTTATTATAGAACTAGTGACAGTCCTGTTTCTTAAAGCATATTGTCTTAAAAAAAACGTTCATCTAGGTCGCTAATGCATCATTTTTGCCCTTGCCCTAGCTTTCTAGAATAAGTTCCTACTTCATTCAAGCGTCTTACCGTACGACTTATTGTGGAACGATGTTTGCCTAACAAATTGGCAACATAACTCTGACAATATCCCTCGTCCAATAAAACTGAGGCTCGCACTACTACCTCGTGTTCAGTTAAATTCCTTGTTCGATTCATTTTTCTAATTCTTCGGGGTCGAAAATAAAACAGTCTATCACAAAAACGTATTACTTTGAAAAAGGGAACAATTTATAAGCTTACTTTTAAAGAAAATCTATCGCATTATTACAGAAAATTGTTTATCTTCTAAAAAATTCTTTAAAACTGTGAATCTAAACGAATTGTTTTGATTTCTGTCATCAACAACGAAACAAAATATTCATAGCCTACTATTGAAATACTCGATAAACTTTAAAACTGACATAAGAAAAAGATAAATTAATTTTCAGATTGTTGCGTTAATTTTGTCCAAGAGTTTATTTTTACCCATAATTATAAAAAAAATTATAATCAACTCATTTTTTTACATAGTGGTTCTGTAGGAATTAAAAATAAAATATAAAACTATGTATAAGTTTTCTCTTGGCCACATTTAAAATCGATATCTCACTTCGTTCGGGAGTTTTTTTTTTTTTCAAATTTTTGATCTAGGGACTTTGATATTTGAAAAATGCAAAAATCTCAGATATTTTCACAAATACCATACATTTCATAGCCAAGAAAATCAAAGTACTATTTCTTATTGTATTATATATTCCTCACAGTAACATATGTAAATAAATAGATTCTAATATTATACAATAATTAGCAACAATACATAATCGAAGCCTATCTCTTTTGATTACTATTTCCACACAATGTTGGCGTAATTCAGAAGCAGCGTGACGTAAAAAAGAAAGCAAAAATTGATCCGCGAACGGGGATGGTCTTGACAAAGCACCGCCTTAATATTGCGTATGGCGCAACTCACTTTGTTAATGTAAGTGACATAAATTTACAACATTTACTTTTTGTCGTACTGTTGTCGATTTTATGCGATTTTGCCATTGTGACTGATAAAAAATAATAATAATTCTAGTTAGATAAATACTAATAAAAATGTGTTTATGTTCACATTGACTAAATAAATAATTATCGAAATTAAACCTTCTTACAATGTTGTAACATTAAATAGCCTTTCAATGTAGTAATGGTATGAATATCTGTTTAATGAAAAGCCACAAATACTGAGACAAATAACGTGTTCGTGAAGAAAATCAATTTAGATAAAAAGACTGAATTACGATAAATCTTGTATAACTTCAATATGTCCTACCTCGGACTTTTTGCGTGTTCCCGTTACCGGAGTTACTGTGCTTGAATCAGATAGCATGTCTAACCTAAAACGCGTAAAGTTATCAAGTAAAATACAAGTACATACAAAATCATTACCGTTAAATTTACATAAATAATGTATAATATGTATAAAAATGTTATATTGAAAGCGCATACATTCATGAGAAATTATTGTTCTTGAAACATCTTCAAGGACTGGATGGCACATGTGCTAATCTCAAAGAGTACAAATCCCTAAAGGTGCCTCACGCCATTATTGACAAAATGTCGGGAAATCACTCCAATTTGACATGGTTAAATCGAAGAACAATAGTTTCTCATCTAACCAAAGCCGCACAGCTTCCTGTCCATGTTTACCTAAAGAGAGAACCCCTTAAACTGAGGCAAGTTTGCGCTCTTTGATGCTAAATTTTATGTACTTCGAAAATTTCAAAATTTCTAACTTATTTTTTTATTTTTCGTTGTAATTTTCCCTGGCTTTTCTATTTGTTTCCAGAATTTATACATACATACATAAATACTTCCCCTGGGTGGATTAAATAAGCGATGGTGCTGTTTCGTAGATCATCCTGTGGGCTTTTTAAAAAGCTTGTGTTTGGCACAAGATTCCGAAAAGGTAAAATCTCAGAACATGCTCTAAAGAGTGAAACGTCAGCATCACTTAATAAATCGATACAGGAGAACTTCAAAAAAATTTTACCTATTAGTGCTATACTCTGTGGACGTTGTTTTCTATCAAAATTTGACAATTTCTTTGTAACTACACCAAATTGATTGTATAATCATCTTTTGATAATTATCAGATTTAAATGTTGTTCGCGCTGGTTTATCTTGCTTTCTCCATTGTTTTTTCGACTGAATTTTTTTTAAACAACCCCTTTTTATCGTTCTCATAATAACGTACTTCTTTTTTTTTTGATTAATAAAATAATATGCATAATAGTTGAAGGACTGAAGAAATATGTATGTAGAGTTTTATTTTATATGGTGGTTTAAAGTAAGAACAACTGAAAACTGACGAAAGTCCGTATCTCTGCAGTCTACCGACCGTTCTTTTATTTGTCGAATCCATCCCGAGACGCGTTTCCCCGTATCATGGCTCATCAGTCGGACTAGGATCGTCAAACAAGAACCCTCCGATATATATATATATATATATATATATATATATATATATATATATATATATATATATATATATATGTTTATATATATATACATACATATGATTGCTGACGATTAAACTGCGCGTAATGTCAAGAAAATTAGGATTGGTTCTCGCCTGAGGTTGGAAACGACAGATCTCCGATCAGTAAGTCCAGATACGCTGGTGCTGAGATCGTGGGTTCGAATGCCACCGGCACCGAGAAAAAAAAAAGTATATATATATATATATATATATATATATATATATATATATATATATATATATATATTTTGCTAATCTGTTATCATCTGGACTGTAAATAAAAATCTTTTCTTCTTTAATACTCAATATTTCGCTATCATTTCATAGCTTCTTTAGGAGTAACTACAATATTAATACAAGGATTAGATATTAGATACTCTCAATTTGTGTAGAAAAATCGAGATGTTGAGTTTTGATTTCGAGGACTAACTCGCATTTTCGTACGTTGTTTTTTTATTTAATCGTTTGTTCATATTTCCTAGTTTTATATTTCAATATTTTAATATCTAATCGAAAATAACATTGTTTCTATTATATCTAATTCGTGTATAATATTGTAGTTATTCCTGAAAAAGTTATCAGACGATAACAAAATATTGAGTATTAAAGAAAAAAAGGGTTTATTTACAGTTCAAACCGATTTCCGATAATCAAACATGCA